>JAFEMH010004467.1:0-207893 GCA_022495995.1 Adenophora triphylla var. japonica | reverse complement strand
ATGGTTAGCGGCCGACGACAGGTTGGCACTTACATTCTGCCACGCTATTCTTCCAGTCTTCCTCTATTAGAGTGTAGGAGAGAGAAATAGGTAGACGAGTTAATTTATTTTTTTTCGTCCGTCTCACATGAGTGTATGAGTGAGAAATTGTTCAAAATGACAAAAAAAATTTACTATTCTACCCATTCATTCTCTCTCATACTTTACTTTTACACTCACAACATTCTCTCTCCTAACTATTCCTCCCACTCATTCTCTCCTATTTAATTTTTCATACTCACAAACACCTCCTCTACCTATTTCTCTCTCCTACTTTTCATTAATTTTCGTATCCAAAAAGTAGGTCACGATTCTACGATGGGACGGAGAGAGTATTACAGTTTTAAATAAGCTGACAATTTTAACTAACGAATTGACATACCGTCCCCTCGAAGTGTCTCAACTTTATTTTTTGAGTTTCCCATTTAAAATGTCTCAATCAAAAAAAAAAAAAAGTTATGAATTACTTTTTTATTTGTGGGACCCACTTGTCATATTCACAATAAATATCCACTAACTATTTTCTACCACATTTTCTCTTTTCTACATCACTTTTCATACTCACAACATTTATTTCACTTTACACTTTTTGCATTATATATATTCACTAGCCTAAGCCCGTGTCCAAGGCCACGTTTTATGTTTTTTTTTTTAATTTATTTTTTTAATTTAAAAAAAAAATTAAGGGCAAAATGGGAAAGGAATAAAATAGTGAGGGCAAAATGGGGATTTCGGCCGGTGGAACTGTTCATAGTGGAGCTTCCATTTATACTATAGATTCCTTAATTCCCGTGCAATACTACTTTTGGGACATTTCGATCGGGGCATAGGGAGTATTTACTTTTCCTCAACTTATTACTTTTAGCAATCGGATAATAAAATTGATCGATTTAACTAATGAAAAAATGATTTTAAAATTATAAAATCTATTTTTTCTCTCGTTTATATCAATAGTTTTCACATAATTTTGTACTGTTTTTTAGGTTTGTCCCAAATGCTAATCTAATTGAAAAAATATTAGTAGTATATACTATCTCTCAAAATATACATCCCATTATTGGCCCAACATAAAAATAATAAAAATAATTATTTTGGGACTTTTTATATTAATAGTACGGCCAAAATTACAAAATATTCCATTTTTGATTGGAATGAAGGAGTATAAGATTTTAAAAAAAATGTGAAAAAGAGATAATTCTATTGATAATTAATATTTGATGTCTCTTAACAAATGTTTTAAAAACTATTTATATTATTTATGATGGAGTAGTATAAAGATGTCATAATAAAAATGTGCTAAAAATTGTTAGTGAGTAGAATTTATAAGAGAAATAATTGTTGTAAATATACAACAGTCACATTAAATTATATTCAAATATACTGTTGGATTTTTTTTCTTAAAGATGCAAATGGGATAAGGAATATAATAGAAATAAACAAGAATATGTATTCCTAAATTATCATCTTTTTTTAAAGCAAAATTATCTTGATGACCGGGATCTTCAAATTAAAAGTAGGTAAGGTTATAAATTATGTAGAATTGTGATCTCTTTAGAATTACATTTAAATATTTCTTCTATTGATCTTATCTTGAAGAGACATTATTTTGTCTAGAGATTTGTTGTGATCGTCCCCTCAAGGATGTGCGATCGCCCCCTAGGCGGTTTGGGATGGTTGGGCATGGATGGTCTGTGATTGTCATATTGGGCGGTTTGGATAATATGCGGTTTGGCTTGGGTGCGATTTGCCTCTGGTGCAGTTTTGGCCCTGGTGCGATTTTGACTCTGGTGCGGTTTGGTTCTGGTGTGATTTTTTTACTCTGGTGTAGTTTTGGCCTTGATGTGTTTATGGAGGTTTTCCAAAATGTGTAATACATATCTCTTATCCCTATTTACTAATAATTGCTTTCTTAATATATACTCCCTCCGTCCCGCCCGAAAAGCCACAAAATGGACCTCGCACGCAAATTAAGAAAAGTGATGTATGAAAGAGAAAAAGTTTAAACTTTGTGAGTATGAAAAATTAAATAGGAGAGAGAATGAGTGAGAGGAATAGTTAGGAGAGAGAATGTTGTGAGTGTAAAAGTAAAGTAGGAGAGAGAATGAGTGGGTGGAATAGTAATAAAAACTTTCCTTTTTGGGAAAGTGCATTTTTAAATTGGACGCCCAAAATGGAAATTTGTGGCTTTTCGGACGGGACGGAGGGAGTATATATGAATGTGTAGTTGTATGTGTTGTCCTCATGAAGATCAATATGATTAAATTTTGTATGTTTTGTTTATGGCTGTATATGAAGCATATTAATTTCTAATGTTCTTTTTGCGTTTAATTATCATTTTTTACTTTTTGCAAATAAAAATTTTTATATCTTGCCGTGCATCGCACGGGTGTCTGACATTTCAATATCTTAAATTTATAATTCTTATTAATAATCAAAATAAGTGGTTTTCAAAGGTATAATCATAATAGACATTCTCCATTAGATAGTTCTTCTTTTATTTTATTTAAATTGATCACTATTAATTAAGGATATTTATTAGGAAAGATTAATTGGGTAGGGTTTTATTTAGGATCATTGTAAAAATTGTGTGGGTTTGGCCCAACATAAAAATAATAAAAATAATTATTTTGGGACTTTTTATATGAATAGTACGCCCAAAATTACAAAATATTCTATTTTTGATTGGAATGAAGGAGTATAAGATTTTTTAAAAAATGTGAAAAAGAGATAATTCTATTGATAATTAATATTTGATGTCTCTTAACAAATGTTTTAAAAACTATTTATATTATTTATGATGTAGTAGTATAAAGATGTCATAATAAAAATGTGCTAAAAATTGTTAGTGAGTAAAATTTATAAGAGAAATAATTGTTGTAAATATACAACAGTCACATTAAATTATGTTCAAATATACTATTGGATTTTTTTTCTTAAGGATGCAAATGGGATAAGGAATATAATAGAAATAAACAAGAATATGTATCCCTAAATTTTTTTTTTTTTAAGCAAAATTATCTTAATGACCGGAATCTTCAAATTAAAAGTAGGTATGGTTATAAATTATGTGAAATTGTGATCGCTTTAGAATTGCATTTAAATATTTCTTCTATTGATCTTATCTTGAAGAGAAATTATTTTGTCCAGAGATTTGTTGTGATCGTCCCCTCAAGGATGTGCGATCGCCCCTAGGCGGTTTGGGATGGTTGGGCATGGATGGTCTGTGATTGTCATATTGGGTGATTTGGATCGTATGCGGTTTGGCTCGGGTGCGATTTGCCTCTGGTGCAGTTTTGGCCTCTGGTGCAGTTTTGGCCCTGGTGCGGTTTTGACTCTGGTGCGGTTTGGTTATGGTGCGATTTTTTTACTCTGGTGCAGTTTTGGCCTTGATGTGTTTATATGGAGGTTTTTCAAAATGTGTAATACATATTTCTTATCCATATTTACTAATAATTGATTTCTTAATATATATATATATATATATATATATATATATATATATATATATATATATATATATGAATGTGTAGTTGTATGTGTTGTCCTCATGAAGATCAATATTATTAAATTTTGTATGTTTTGTTTATGGCTGTATATGAAGCATATTAATTTGTAATGTTCTTTTTGTGTTTAATTATCATTTTTTACTTTTTGTAAATAAAAAATTTTATCTCTTGTCGTGCATCGCACGGATGCTGCACTAGTTGATATTAATTCCCTATCAACATGGGATAATTGTAATAATACTATAAATAATAATAAAAAAAAAAAAGACAAAGCAAGTAAAATGTTAGAGGTGGCCAAAAACAGAACCGGACCGGCTAACTGTCCCGTTTTCAACCGGTCAAAATCGTGAAAAATCGGTCAACGCGGTTGAACCGAAACCGGATTTTTGGCGGTTCGGTTACGATTGGAGGTTAGGGAAACCGATCAACCGACGGTGGCAAAACCGGCAACAGTTTGAATTCAAATGTTAAAAAGTTAACTGTTTTTTAAAAAAATCGTTAAAAAGTTAACTTTTTTTTTTCAAAAACTGTTAAAAAATTAACTTTTTTCGTAACTGTTTTTAATTCTGTTAAAAATTTCTTTTAAAAACCTAGTTTGAAAAAAAAAAAAAAAAAAAAACCGATTAACCGAATAAACCGGAGAACCGTAATCGGATTAGCTGGTTAACCGGTTCGATTTCGATTCCTCCTCCTCCAAGGTTTAAATCGTCGGTTCAGTAACCGTAAGCTGCCGATTAACCGAACCGGCCACCTCTTTAAAATGTCAGAGATAACAGGTGATTTTTTAGCACCTTCATACATATTGATAATGGTGGATTTGAAATGCACAGCCCGCCGCATGTTTTTGGTTTCAAATTAATGGACCACCCCTCAGTGCTGGCAGAAGTAAATCGCGGAATATACCCAATTAGTCGGGCAGCACCCCTTATACTATGTCCCAAGGGACCCTCCTCCATCATGGCGCTTATAAGTCTTATATCAGTCTTGAGTCACCAATAAATTAACTGCTTCCGTTGCTCCCAGGATTCGAACTCCCCCCGTTTGCAACCCCAGCAATATGCTCCTTCCTTTACCCCGCTGTGCCCCGGGGGCAATGGACCGCCGATTTTCTTCTACAGATATGCGCCATCGACAACCTGTTCTTCAAGGGCTCTTCTCTCCTTTCTACCCAACATCCATTTCAATCTACCCTCGACCCGCTTCCCGCCGATTCTCCCCTTCTCTCAGGTTGTATTCATCATCTCCTGCTGCTTTCGAACAAGTTCTTTTCAGTTACCCATCAAGTAATTTGTCATTATGTGATTCAAGAAAGCTGCAATTTCGGACTAATGATGGGATTAAGAAAACACCCAGAAGATTGGGTAGTCCTAGTAAGGCCAGTTTAATGTCGTTAAGAAGTGCAGTGGAGAATGATTCACGAATTGGTTTGATTAGAAGCTTCGACAGTAAAGAGACGCTTAGATGGTACTCAGAGTTGTTGCGTCAGTGTACGCTCAATAGGTCTATGAATGAGGGTCAAGCTATTCATGGGCAGGTCATAAAGAGTGGGATTGAACTAGATTCTCATTTGTGGATTTCTTTGATTAATTGTTATGCAAAGTGTGGGTGCTTGGATTTGGCACGCCGGGTGTTTGATGAAATGCCTGACAGAGACGTCGTGGCCTGGACAGTGCTTATTTCAGGTTTTTTAGCTGGAGGGTGTAGTAAGGAGGGTGTTAGTTTGGTTTGTGATATGTACAGAGAAGGCATTAAGCCGAATGAGTTTACGATGGCCACTGCTTTGAAAGCTTGTTCTATGTGCAAGATTGTAGAGTTTGGAAAACAGTTACATGGATCAATAGTTAAAGGTGGGATGTTTTCGGATGTTTATGTTGGGTCTTCTCTTGTTGACCTTTATGCTAAATGTGGTGAGGTTGAATATGCAGAAAAAGTGCTTCTCTGTATGCCTAAGCAAAATGCTGTGTCATGGAATGCCTTGCTCAATGGATATGCCCAGGTGGGTGATGGGGAAGGGGTATTAAGACTGTTCTGCCGAATGGAAGAAACTGAAATGAAGTTTAATACGTTTACACTGACCACTGTCCTTAAGGGATGTGCGAGTGCTGTGAATTTAATATCTGGCTTGGTTGTTCATGGTATGGCGATCAAGATTGGGTGTGAAACTGATGAATTTGTGAATTGCAGTCTAGTGGATATGTACTCCAAGTGTGGGCTGGCAGATGATGCTCTGAAAGTGTTTTTGAGGATTGAGGATCCTGACATTGTGACTTGGAGTGCCATGATCAGTTGCCTTGATCAGCAGGGAAGGAAACAAAAAGCAGCAGAACTTTTTTGTTCGATGTTGCATTTGGGTTTGAGACCTAATCAGTTTACCCTTGCTAGCTCTGTTAATGCCGCCAAAGATCTGTGTGACCCTCTTTATTGTGGAAGTATACATGCTTGTGTATATAAGTATGGCTATGCAGCTGAAAATGTTGTTTGTAATGCATTGATCACAATGTACATGACAATTGGATCTGTTTGTGACGGTCTCCAAATCTTTGATTCTTTAAGCAACCGGGATGTAGTTTCATGGAATGCAATTTTATCAGGATTCCATGATGGTGAAAGTTGTGTTCAAGGGCCGAGAATATTTAATGAGATGTTGGTGCAAGGTTTCAAACCAAATATGTATTCATTTATCAGCATATTGAGGTCATGCTCCAGTTTCTCGAATCTAGACTTTGGGAAGCAAGTACACTCTCTGATCATCAAAAACCGTCTCGATGAGGATTGTTATGTAGGAACAGCCCTCATTGACATGTACGCAAAGTGTGGGTGCTTGGAAGATGTGGAAGTGATATTCAACAACTTGAACAAAAGAGACCTTTTTGCTTGGACTGTAATTATTGGAGGTTATGCACAAGCTGATCAAGGGGAGAAAGCTGTGCATTATATGAGTCTGATGCGACGAGATGGTATTAAGCCTAATGAGTTCACTCTTGCAAGCTGTTTGAGGGCATGCTCTGGAATCGGAAGCCTCGAAAATGGTAGGCAGTTGCATTCCCTGGCAATCAAGGATGGGCATTTTGCTGATACATTTGTTTCTAGCGCACTTGTTGACATGTATGGAAAATGTGGGTCCATTGATGATGCAGAGATTATTTTCAAGGGTTTAGACTCTCGCGATACGGTTTTATGGAACATAATTATTTTTCAGTATGCACAACATGGAAAAGGAGAAAAAGCTCTTTTGGCTTTTGATAATATGTTAGATGAAGGCGTTTTGCCTGATGGTGTTACATTCATTGGAATTCTTTCAGCATGCAGCCATATGGGTTTGGTAGACTTAGGAAGGTATCATTTTCACTTGATGGGTGAAGTTTATGGAATCTCTCCTTCTATTGAGCACTATGCTTGCATGGTTGATATTCTTGGTCGGGCGGAGTAAATTTGATGAGGTTGAAAGGTTCATTAAGGAAATGAAGCTAACTCCAAATGGCTTGATCTGGCAAACTGTTCTTGGGGCATGTAAGGCTCATGGAAATGTGGTATTGGGGGAAAGAGCCGCTGAGAAACTTTTTGAGATTGAACCAGAAGCTGACTCCAATTATATATTGTTATCCAACATTTTTGCAGCCAAAGGGATGTGGGATGATGTTGCACGAGTTAGGACTTTAATGTCGAGGCGAGGGATCAAGAAGGAACCTGGGTGTAGTTGGGTCGAGGTTGATGCTCAAACCCATGTTTTCTTGTCTCAAGACGTGTCACATCCAAGGACCGTGGATATCTATCACAAGTTAGAGGAGTTGGGTGAGAAACTCTCTCTTGTGGGATATGTTCCAAATACTGCATATGTGCTTCACAATGTCCCTGATAAAGAAAAGAGGGAAAATCTGGCGTATCACAGTGAGAGGTTGGCTCTAGGTTTTTCCCTCATTAATAACATCTCCCATAAATCAATTAGAATCTTTAAGAATCTCCGGATCTGTGGGGACTGCCACAACTATATGAAACTTGTTTCGGGCTTCGTGAATCAGGATATAATCATCCGTGATAATAACCGATTTCACCACTTTCGAAACGGAGCTTGTTCATGCCGAGATTATTGGTGAACTTAATTTCCTCGCTTGTTCCTTTGTGACTCTTGTACAGCTCGCGACCCATTGCTCCTTCTATATCACTGAAGGCCTTACTCCATATGCTTGAGTGTTAGCTTCTCTGGGCAAGTGATAACCACTTTATCAGAGAGCTATCTTACTCCCAACTCTTATGTATTCAAAGCTGTATCCTAATAGGCGAGCTTAGACATGCCCACGGTTCATGTTTGAACCGGATGAACAGGCCATTTTGAACCGTTGAAAACCGTGAACCGGATGAACCGTTGAACCGGGTGAACTGTGAACCGGCGGTTTGCGGTTCATATGCGGTTTAGGCTTCGAAACCGGCGGTTTGGACCGGGGGTTCATACCGGTGGTTCATATTTTTTTTAGTATCTTTGTATTTTATAGTTTAGAAATAATTAGATAATTTTTTCGTACCTTTGTATTTTATAATTTAGAACTTTAGAATTTTTTAATTGTTAGGTAATATTTTTTTAGTATCTTTGTATTTATAGTTTAGAAATTTAGATATTTTTTAAGTTTAATTGTGTAATTTAATTTTTGAGGTAAGGCTCCTAGATGTCCCCCCTTAATTATAAAAGGGTAAGGTTGGTTGTCCCCTCTATGTAAATTTGCTTAATATTAATAAAATTATAAGGGTATTGTCCCTTTTAAAAAAAAAAAAAAAATATATATATTTGTCCCATTAATTCCTATAAAAATATAAAATTTAAAATTTTCTTAATACTTATGAAAAGTAAAATAATTTATAATGTATCAAAAAATTGAAAAAAAAAAAAACAAACTTTGAAAAAACAAATTGTCTAAAAACTGCTCAAAATATTTTATTTTTTTAAAAAAGATGAACCAGATGAACCGTCGAACCGTGAGTTAACGATTCATAAACGGTTTTGATTTTTGAGTTAACGATTCATAAACGGTTTTGATTTTTGACGAACCGTGAACCGGCGGTTCATGAACCGTGAACCGGGCATGTCTAGGTGTTGACCATAAAAGTACACCATCAAAGTCAAGGTGACATTTATTTTGGGAGGAGGGAGTAATCAAGAAAATTACATGCAGCAATTGCATATACTTCAACTACTTTAACTGGAGTCAAATTGAACATTGCTGCATATAGTTTACAAAATCATGGTTGCAAGCCTACAATGCTATTCTGATCAACGGCCTTGATTACATGCAGCAACTGCATATAATTCAACCTACGCCTGAATTCTGAATATTACTGTTCATCATCACTGATTGGATTCTCAACATCACTCCCACTATTTGAACCATCTTTGTCGGGAGATTTCAGCCCTGGCTGATCAGACAAGTTGTGTCTCTGAAACTTGATCTGTCTTCTCTTCTCGGAACGTTTCTTTTGTTTACGTTTTTTTCCCTTGCCATCTTCTGCAGACTGCATTGTGTGGGCAGCAGCCACAAATGCAGCACTTATGGGCTCGCTTGCTTTTTCATCTTCCTCAACGTCATCATCCAGTTTCCCTTTGTTATCAACGAAGAATAGTAACTCCTTTTCACACTTTTCATCATCCACCTTATCAGAGTCTGCTTTTATATCGTCGATTTGTAATTTGGCACAGTGTTTTGACACTATGTTGTCAAATAACCTTACCCCTTGATCTTCCAAGTCAAGTAGCCACTCTGGAAATAATAACAAATTCACAAAAATAAGCAATATCAGTCAAAATGAAGAGGCTATAATAGAAAATTGGTGGTTGGAAAGAAAAATGCGGAGAAGACAAATGAGAAAGCAACTTAGAAAATATAAATTAGTGAGTATTTTTGACTTGCCAAATGCGACTCTCTTTTCTTTGACTGAGGGAGTAATACGACCAAAAATTACAAGTATCAAGAGCTACTTACTCAACAATGCCTTTGGCGATGATCCTTTGGGTCCTTTGCCTTCTCCCTCCATGCCAATCTCAGTTGTTACACACTTTATTAGTTGGGAAGGAAAATGCGAACTTGAAAACGCGTTTAAATAGGAGATAGATTTTGTGTGATCTCCATTTTTCCTACAAGCCGGTGAATCACAAATCAGTAAATCTTTAAAATTGATGTTTGATTAAGATGGAAGAAGTAATAAGTTTGATACCTGAACAACTCTATGGCCTCATGTGTAACTATCAGTCTCGTAATGAAAATATTTTTAAGCTGCTCAGCCTGTAAATGAGCCACTTTTTCAGGATGAAGGGATGAGTAATCCACTAATATCATGGTGTCATACAGGACTTTCCTCAGGAACATCTCATCTTCCGGGTTCTGCAAACAACGTCACAAAGAACGTGTTTTTGTAATTCACAGAGCAAACTTAAATCATCAAGAAAACCTCCATCAATGGGAAAAAATCAACAGAATTATTGCAATGGAACACATTCACTCACACACAACCACACAGGCCGGGCCACAACAGACTATCAATTTAAATGTCTGATTGTCTTCAAACAAGTTCAACACAGACAGCTTTTTACAAGGAGAAACAAGTGCGAAAGAAAGAGAAAAGCATATTCTTGTACGAGTACCACCTTAGCAAAGAAAACATACTATAATCTACAGTCAATGTGAAACAAAATGGCTCCTAGGCTAGGATAAAACCATTTATATGATGCATATTTAACTAACCAGGAGAGAAGTTACGGGCAAACCATGCTCCAAAAACATCTTCATAAGCACAGCTGAAGACAAAACAAATAGAAAAAAAGTCAGCACAGACTCACAGAGATTCAAACGAAAACAAACGACAGTTATGACATCAAACAGGTGCATACTGACTGTATGCCAGTTCTATCCTTGATAGCATTGGCTGCAACAATGTGATCCATAGAGAACGCAAATTTAGTAGCATATATACATAAATATGTTCAATAAGCACATCATATTATTACAAGCGTAAAGTAGGACATGATAGTTTATAAGGTGACATATCGACTTCACTAGTAAATGGACACTCATTTCGTAACCCAGGGAGCACTCCCTCTAAACTTAAATGAGTGTCCATCTTCTATTTTAGTAATTTAAGTCACCTAATAAATTATCATGTTCTAATGTGTAGTTGCAATGACATAGCGTGCTTATTAAGTGTAGATTATCATGTTCCAAATTTACAATAAATACAATTTCAGGAACAGAATTTTAACTTAACAAAGAGAAATCAGTTCCCAAAGTAATGTGAAGATGTATACTAACCGAAGAAATGAATGTTCTGAAAACCCGAGATGGAACCGACAGCCCATGTCCTCAACTCCTTCTGCAGCTCCACTCTTGGTCTCCCTTCAAGAAAGCTCAAACACAATTTCAACAAAAACGCCTCTGCAATCACAGCTCCAGCCAGCTCATTGACATCCCATTCTCCACTACTTATCTCTTCAATAATCGAATCACTCAAAAGTGGGAAGAACTTTCTCAGCTCTTTCCCACCGCGATTTCCGTCCACATTATCCTTTAACCAAACAGAAGTCAATTCACTCAATGGCCTAATCAATCCCACCTCCTCATCATCATTGGTTTCCTCACTACAGCACAAATTCAAGTAGCCCAGAATCTCGTCGATAAACGACTTCACCTCTTTCCTCAATTTCTTTTCTCTCTTCAAACTCAAATCTTTCCCCTTCAAATCAACAATGACTCTATAAAGTTCATAGATAACCGGAGCAATTAAAACAATGCTTTTCGAAGAACTACAAGGAGCCGAACAAGTAGTTACGGATTGAAATAAAACTTTCACAGCCAACAATCGATCCAAAGGCTCGTCTTTTGGAGAACCATTACTGTGAAATGCTAAACTGGAAAAAAACCAGAATGTTTCTAGAGGTGAGTCTGCCTTAACTTGCATTAATTCGAGAAAAATTGAGGTGAAAACAGAGGGGTTTGAAGAATTTGGTTTGTTGAGCGACTCTAAGAGGCTTTCAATCGATTGCTTTACAGCGGAATCGTAATTTTTGCCTATAAAATTATCGATTTTGAGTGATTTCAGGTGGGTTTGAGGCTCAATAAGCTCCATATCGATTCAGGTATGATTGAATTTCAAGAATGAATTGGTTTCGAAGGACAGAGAACAAAACCCTAGTTTGATTGAGTCTGGGTACTAGGAAGAGTGATGTTAGGGTTTATGGAATACGAAGGTCAGATCGTGTGTGTCGCTAGTCCACTGTATAATTTACTCCTTCAATTATAAAAATCTTATCGTATTTTAATTAATTTGGGACAAGTTAATTATATCATCTAAATATTTAATAATTATTGGTTAATAATTTTCAGACTTCTTAAAATTCAGAAAATTTTATAAAAATTTAGTTACCATTACCAAATATTACGAAATTATCATAAATGAAATATAAAAATATAAATAATAATTTATTGTATAAAAACAGGTGATGTACTTGCTACGGTTAACTTTGAGCGATAGCAAGTCGAAATTCTATTTTCTTTCCTCAAATACATTTTATTATGCTTTTTATTTTGTCGCTTAAAAAAAATTTAAATTAAAAAAATATAAAAAATAAAAAAAATTGCCCGTGTTCTTGGACACGGGCATGTACTAGTATCTTGATAAAAATGAAAATAACTGAATTTATTAAAATTTACTATCTTTATCTTAAAATAAATGACAAAAAAAAAAATCGAATTTATTTTGATTAAAAAAAAATCTTCAAATATATTTCCAAAATAATTGAATTTATTAAAATTGATGGCTGTAGAAATAATTTTGTATTAATTCGTCAACTTAATTGAAATTTGAAATTTTCAAAAAATATATATATTCAATGTAAAAAGATAAATAACAATTTCTAAAAAGTAATAAAATAATTAAATTTATTATAATATTTTTTAATTTGAAACTAGGGTGGAAATGGTTCGGTTTAGCTCGATTCGAACAAATTTATAAGTCAAATCGCTAGTATCGGTTTGGAGAAATTTCAAATCGAGCTAAACCAAACCGCTATGGTTTGATTTGGTTCGGTCTAAACCGCTGTTTGATTTTGTGGTTCAGACCACGGTCCAAATCGCGATCTAGATCTCGGTCCAAACGGCATTTCAAATCATAATCTTTTTTTGTTAACCATTTTGAAAATTAATGGCTGAGATTAACTAAAACTTTGAAGGGACGGTCAGGATTGCGATTTCATGGTTCGATTTATGGGGGTAGTACTATATACAAGGCACCATTTATGCAAGACAGTATGAAATTACTAAAATGCCCATATAAATACTTTTAAAAAAAAATTCTTCCCCTCCTTCTCCATTTCAAACGCCATCCCTGTTCTATTCTCTCTCTCGCTCTCAAAACCTAAGGAAAACAACGACGCTCTCTCTTCTCTCTCTCACTCGACGAACGACGCCGACCACCACCGCCGATGAAGACAAACCTCCCTAAAACCGGTGGAAAGTCCGTCACTTCTTCCGCCGCTCCAAAAGTAATTATTTTTAACCTAGATTTTAAATTTGAAACCCAACAACAAATTTATGCCTAAAATGGATTATATAATGCTTAATGTTGTTTAAACGTATCCTAAATGGTTCTAATTGCGATTTCGTAACATTAATTTGGGTTTTTTGTTTGAATCGGATACGAATTTGTGTGCCTAAAATTTGAAGTTGTCGGCGTGCGTTTCGTATGAACATATACGAATGGTTACCAACATATCGGGTATTGGCATACAAAATGTAAACTGATTCATCAGTTTACATTTCGTATGCCAATACCCGAAATGTTGGTGACATTTCGTATGTGTTCATACGAATGGTCACCAACATTTCGGGTATTGGCACACGAAATGTCAACTGGTTCTTGAATATTAACTGTCTCTTATTTAATTTTTTGTAGGGACGTAACCCTGCGACGGCCTCTAATAGAAAGAGGAAGGCCGAGGAGGCAGCTGCAGCCTAAGCGGATAAACGGAGCAAAAGATTCACGACAAGAAAGTCGTGATTGAGGAGCTGTGGTTGAGGAGAGTGATAGTGAGGGTAGTTATTCTAGTGAGGATTCATCTTCACGTACTCGGTCCCGAGTGCATCGTGCGCAGGAGGCACATTTATCTAGTGATGATGATGATGAGGAGGAGGAGGAGGAGGCGGAGGAGAGTGTATACGTGAGGCCTCGCAAGAGGCGGAGGCACGGGCGTAAAGGGGAAAGGGGCTAAGGATGACCGGTGGCGGTGAAGAGTAACCCGGTGGCGGCCGGAGGAGGTTCGGTTGTTGTACGGGTTTGGTCATCATCGAGCCCGTAAGATATGGGAGAACGCCACTTGTGAGCCGGTGTTGAAGCGCCAAACGAGGCGGCGAGATTCTAGATAAGTAAGTATATGATTTGTTTATTAAATAGCCATTTGCAAAACATTATCAAGAATCAGATGACATTTTCGTATGTTAACATACGAAATGTTGTTGACATTTCGTATGTGTCCATACGAATGGTCACCAACATTTCGGGTATTGGGCATACGAAATGTAACCGATGAATCGGTTTACATTTCGTATGCGAATACACGAAATGTTGGTGACCATTCGTATGGACACATACGAAATGTCACCAACATTTCGGGTATTAGCATACGAAATGTCATCCGATTCTTGAAACAGAGGAGTATTAATTATAATTTTTTGTTTGGAATCAACAGGTTCTCCCATGCTTCTTTAGGAGGATAATAGAGCTTGGTGGGCTCGTGTTGAGGGTACCGGCCTCCATTTCCTACATGATGCTACCATTCGCCGCCTAGCGTGGCGCTCCTAACTAAGCGTTTGTGGAACGGTGGTCTCCTACCTTCCACATGCCGTGGGGTGAGATAACGATCACTATGCATGACGTCACTCATATCCTAGGTATATTCTTGTTTGTTGTCTATTTTTTATAAATTACATAAATTTTATCAATTTCATAAATTTTATCAATTTTATTAATTATTTCAATTTCAATTTGTAGGCATCGTTGTTCGGGTGGCCACTTTGTTGGGAAGGCGGATCGAGCCTGACGTAGCCGGTATCGGGGCACGCCTTGAGACATGTCGAAAGGGACGACCTACTCTTTAGATGGCCTCCGCCGTTCCTTTTTCGAGTCCCCTTCCGACATGACGATCGACGAGCGCGCCGCTACGTACATCATGTTCCTCCCGGGCTCCACGCTGTTCGTGGACAAGACTCGAGATAAGATGCCCTCCGACTACCTTTCATCAGTGCGTGGATATTGACAGAGTGGGGGATCTATCCCGGGGGACACTGGGTTGGCATATCTATATCGGGAGTTGGGGAAGGCATCTAGATACGGATGCAAGCAGATTGGCGGTTGTTTGAGTCTTTTGGAGGTAATATTTAACAATCATTTAATAATTACAACATGCATTTATGGTTATAACATTGTTATGCTCACTCTCAGCCCTGTTCGTGGTGTGGGTTCCGAAGTGCAGTAACTGATCTGTGTGCATCGACAAAATATTCGTAGAGTATGGAGCAATCCAAGTCTCGCGGAGGTAGGTCAATAAATCGGGGATAAGATGCTGTAATGATCGCAAAACAATTGCCAACGGGTGTCCCACTCTTCGCGAGTAGCGGCTGATATTGCTTTATTAAATCTCCTCATGAATGATAGTGCAAACTCATTGCTACCAGTTTTAGCCAACACTCTCTTTTTAACATTGACTTCGATATGCCTTCGACACAAATGGTGTGCGGTCTCGGGAAATACTATTTGGACAGCATTAATGAAAGCCAAGTCACGATCAGTTAAGAAAACAGTTGGCATGTGGGGAGTATGAAAAAGACTTTGCAAATTCTTGAGTGCCCACGTGTAATTATCGCCTTCTCATTTTGGAGGAACGCATACGCAATTGTGAAATTCTTCCCGTTGAAGTAAATCCTATAATCTCAAGTAATGCCATTCCATAGCAGTTGGTGTTGTAAGTGCGGTCACCTTGTATCATTTAAAGAGAAATAAAGTTAGAAATGTGTCAAAAGTAGAGAGGAAAACAGAGTCAAAAAACAGATTAAAAAAATCAAAAATTTACCTTGTACTACATATGGAAAACAGTTAAGCATATCCGATGCTCGTGGGTGAGAAGAAGAATATGTCACCGATCATGTCACTCGTTAGCTTTCCTCATGAAGACGGTATATTGCTTATCCTCGAGTGCTTTTATGAACTGTTGAAGCGAGGATCTCCCTTGTCGTTCTTGTGACTTGCATTTTGTGAGGGCATTGTGGACGTGTTTGAGTACTCACGTTCTTCTCATCCTTCCTCTTTAACATTGTTAGAATGTTATTTGGACGCACCGAAGACCGACTTGCGCTACACACCTCCTCATATTCGTAACTAGTCAATTTACCCAACGGATGACCTTCGGGATACGTTGGAAAGTCGTGATTATGAGAACCATGCTTCACAACGTAACCCCATACCCCATCACCCCTATCTTTGGCCCGGATTTCAAAATTGCACCCAATCTTCTTCGTGCTAGTCAACCTCACATCTTTAGTTTTTCCGGACCTGTACTTGCCACCAAAATGGCATACAATCTTCGCGTAGCCTGGATCTTGCCACTTGTCTTCCTCGAATCCCCTATAGAAAGGGTTATATTTTGACGGGCCGCGATATCCCGTACGTGTTTAACAAGATCATCCCTATTTGAAAATAATAGGGATGTATCGAATTGATCACTGACATCCGGTCCCTACAACATCAATTAGAAAATTGCCTGATAAGCAACGTTGTATGACATTTCGTGTAGCATTATACGAGATGTTCTGGAACATCTCGTGTAAATGTACCCGACTTAAACCCATTTATCTCGTGTTATACAATACGAGGTAATACACCATCACTCGTGTATCAAAACACGACAAATAGCATAAAACTCGTATAATCTAACACGAAATAGAGTAATATCAGAATTTAAAAATCCAATCTTGAAAAACAATTTCGTTTCAAGATTGGATTTTTATTGCGATTTTGATCAAAACATCAAATATAACTTTAAAAACTTACTTCATTGCTGCTTGGATTTTGATTTTGATGTGGAGAATTTGGTGGCAAACCTTCTTCTTCAAAAATATATTCCACAAGCTCAAGATCAATATGATCATAAAAACTTGGAGAATGTTGTGGAGAATCCATACTATGGTGTTAGATGATATGAGAATTAATGAAAATAATGGGTATAAATTTATGGGTGTTAAGACTTGGACAATGGTGTCACAGTGCGTGGGTGTACGGCAAAGATGGTGTTTCTCTGTTGGGCCGTTGTCTGTGTGAATATCGTGTTTTATGTAGGGCTTCAGGGTGTATCTCGTGTGTATATACCCGAGATACTATGGTACATATCGTGTATACAAACACGATATAGTATTTTTTTCTGGTAATTATATCGTATGAACAATACACGAGATGCACCCTGATTACTTTCGTGTATTGTTCATACGAAATGTCTTAGTAAATATCGTGTATTTAGACACGACACACCATATAATAAAATAAAAAATGGTATACGGCTACCTCATTATTATTTTTTTCTACATTCTAGATGACATTTAAAGTGTTTTTCATCTACATGAGTTTCCTCAAAATCCAAATGGAGATTGAGTTACAAATATGTGTCATTACTTAGGATTTTTAGGGTTTTATGTGTCCCGATCTTGCCAAAAATGGTATACGGCTACCTCGTTTATTTTTTTTTAATTTTTTTCTACATTCTAAATGACATTTAAAGTGTTTTTCATCTACATGAGTTTCCTCAAAATCCAAATGGAGATTGAGTTACAAATATGTGCCATTATTTAGGGTTTTTAGGGTTTTATGTGTCCCGATCTTGCCAAAAATGGTATACGGCTACCTCGTTTATTTTTTTTTTAATTTTTTTCTACATTCTAAATGACATTTCAAGTGTTTTTCATCTACATGAGTTTCCTCAAAATCCAAATGGAGATTGAGTTACAAATATGTGCCATTACTTAGGGTTTTTAGGGTTTTATGTGTCCCGATCTTGCCAAAAATGGTATACGGCTACCTCGTTTATTTTTTTTTAATTTTTTTCTACATTCTAAATGACATTTCAAGTGTTTTTCATCTACATGAGTTTCCTCAAAATCCAAATGGAGATTGAGTTACAAATATGTGCCATTATTTAGGGTTTTAGGGTTTTATGTGTCCCGATCTTGCAAAAAATGGTATATGGCTACCTCGTTTATTTTTTTTTTAATTTTTTTCTACATTCTAAATGACATTTAAAGTGTTTTTCATCTACATGAGTTTCCTCAAAATCCAAATGGAGATTGAGTTACAAATATGTGCCATTATTTAGGGTTTTTAGGGTTTTATGTGTCCCGATCTTGCCAAAAATGGTATACGGCTACCTCGTTTATTTTTTTTTATTTTTTTCTACATTCTAAATGACATTTAAAGTGTTTTTCATCTACATGAGTTTCCTCAAAATCCAAATGGAGATTGAGTTACAAATATGTGCCATTATTTAGGGTTTTTAGGGTTTTATGTGTCCGTCTTGCCAAAAATGATATACGGCTACCTCGTTTATTTTTTTTTTTAATTTTTTTCTACATTCTAAATGACATTTCAAGTGTTTTTCATCTACATGAGTTTCCTCAAAATCCAAATGGAGATTGAGTTACAAATATGTGTCATTACTTAGGATTTTTAGGGTTTTATGTGTCCCGATCTTGCCAAAAATGGTATACGGCTACCTCGTTTATTTTTTTTTTAATTTTTTTCTACATTCTAAATGACATTTCAAGTGTTTTTCATCTACATGAGTTTCCTCCAAATAAATAAAGTGGTATCACTTAAATGTGATAGGTTATATGATATTGTATGATCCAATATGACGTTTGTTCCTTGTCATGTATAAGTGTATAAATTTTGCTCAATTAACAACACAATTCAATAATATAACATAGCATATGCGTATCATTAACATCGTGTCGCAAATCATCGAAGAACACCTTCATTATGATATGTCGTATGGATATACACGATATTAGGACATGATATCGTGTTGTTGTGTACGAAATTAATGACAGAGTAAATTTAAATTTCGTATAATTTCATACGACCTAATATTTAACCCAATTAGTTTATGTCGTGTAAAAGTACACGACATGAAGGCTTCGTGTCGTCCTTTCGAGCACGACACACGAAGGGTAGTTTGGGGATTATTGGTGCCTTGTATGTAAGTTGCCTTGTATATAGAATTTATCGATTTATGGTTTGATTTCACGTTTCAGTTTAATGGCTCGATTTTACGATTTTAAATCGTAGTTCAATCTTAAACGGTTTGATTTTGTTAGATTCAGTTTAGTTTAGGAATATCAAATCACAGGCTGAATTAAATCACATGATTTATTAATTTTTTAAACCAAATTAAACGACTTATGTCAAAACACCTAACTAAACCACCCGGTTTAATCGCTTCGACTCCAAACCCTAATATGCACATGATTCAGTTGGCAATAACAACTAACAAGTGTGCCTCATCATCCTATTGGCTGAAAACATGTCACTTTTACACACGTGGCCAAACTCAGCCAATCACAAGCCGCAAAAGACGTGTAACAATTTAAGCACCTCTCAACGGCGTCGTTTCAATTGAATTGGCCAATTCCGTCAAGAAACAAGACTTACAGTTGTTCGCAAACTCCAACAGCTGAGTGTCACCAAACTAGGCAAATCTTTCTCTAAAATTGATAGAGAAAGAAGACTCTGTGTGTGTGTGTGCTTGTGCGTGCAATGGCGAAAATTGATAGAATAGGTGTGTTGATTTTATCACTGTTAGTTGTATCTTCTTCGTGGGTACCAATTTGTTACAGCGCAAAGAAACCAGTCGGAGTTGCCAGGAAAGAAGACATACCCTTCATCAAATGTCAGGTCTGTGAAAAGCTCGCTAATCAATTATACCTTCAAGTTCAGAATAAGCAAGCTCAGATCTCCCCTAAAAAGGTAATCTTTCCATCTGGGTCTCTTTCTAATTTCACTGGGTCAGCAATTTCTATGCAAGTGTGTGTGTGTGTGTGTGTGTGTGTGTTTGATATTATGGGATTCTGGGTTATCTGTGTGTTCTGTGTTTGTGTTTGTTGTAGGAACTGTTTTGGTGGGTGTTTGTCAGATTTATTTGTATTCAACTGTGGGAATTTTTGTTTTGATTTAATGTTTTTGTCAGATCTCAGAGTATGAAATTATTGAAATTTCGGAGAATGTATGCAATTTGAAGAAGCAAGAAGCTGATTGGATCCTTAAGATTGATATTGTTGAACAAGGGGATAGATTGGAGGTAAGTAAACAATTTTGGTTGATTTTGTTATATTATTCGGCTTTTGCTGCTATGTTTGAATCTTCATTACCCCAATCCGGTAAAGAAGTATGTCTTCCCATGTAGAGTGATTGAAAATGATATGAGTTTACTTGGAGCGGAGGAAAGTATGGTGTTGAAGAGGCCGGAGTGGAGGTCAAAAATTCATGTGGGGGGGGGTTGATTTTTTTTTTCTCCAACAACCTTTTTACACGATGACATATGAGGATTCATGTTAGCCGACCCCAAATTATTTTGGGACTAAGGCTTTGTTGTTGTTGCTCTAATTCTTTGCAGCTTGTTGAACAAGATTCTGAAGGACAATGCAATTCCAAATGCAAAACTATTGAAAGGGCTTGCCAAGAGGTGAGTTAGTGCTGATCTTTTCTTTTTATTTTTAACAAAACTTGAGGATTTTTGGTTTGATGAAATTATGTTACTCCTAGATCAGTTGACTGCATTAAGGTGGATTCTTTTATAAGGAGTGTTTGACAAATTCATTTGATTTTCTAATTTCTTAACACGTCTTAGTGTTGCTATGTCTAATGCTTTCTACTCTGTGATATTGCAGGTTTTAGGGTATTATGACACGGATGTCGCAGAATACTTGTATAAGAAAAAGCCTCAAATTGATGCGTTGGTTAAATTCCTCTGTAAAGATCTTAGTGAATCATGCAATACAAAGCCACCACCAGTTCCCAAGGTAATTGAGCTAATACTCATCCAACCACCCCACCCAGCCCCTAAAATTCAAATATGACAAGTATGCTACGCACATCAGTTCATGGTTCAATATTAAGTTTGTGATTAATCTTTTTTTCGAGATGAAAAATCTCCCAAAGTTCCATATTTTGCAACTGTTTTCAGTGATGCTAATATATAGTTAAATCTCCGACGGGTTGGAAAAATGATTGAAGGGTAGTTTTTTTTATTTATTTATTTAAATGATACATGGTCAATTTTAGCTGGTAGAAGTACCCATGAGACAGTAGGGGGGTGCCTTCCTGATGGCACTGGATTTCCTACTGCTCATGTCCCCAAGAACTCTGGATGACCCATATTCAGTGACTTCTGTAGGATGACAAACTTGGGCTTTGACTTTGACTGTTCATATGGAAAAAATATACTTGCACAACTGTGCACCTCTCTAGAATTTTGTTCTCTGCACGCTCGAGATTTACTATAATTAACTCTGGATGAAGTTGGAAATTCAGAAATTCTATTAGCTTAGTTTTCTTCGTAAGACCTTTTTAGTGGAACATCACCCCAAAACGCAAAGTATTTTAAGCTGTTCTCAGGGAGTAATTTGTATTTTGTTTTAATGAATTGGCTTTGCTAGTCAAAGATAAAAAGCTCAATCTTTTTTCT
The DNA here is from genome assembly GCA_022495995.1 of Adenophora triphylla var. japonica. Classification (NCBI taxonomy): domain Eukaryota; kingdom Viridiplantae; phylum Streptophyta; class Magnoliopsida; order Asterales; family Campanulaceae; genus Adenophora; species Adenophora triphylla. Next base: position 186,590 of record JAFEMH010004467.1, on the reverse strand, counting down.
CAAAATTTTCAGGGTCGGACTCCGGGAGAACCATTTGTCACCAAGTCATCGAAAGAGGCTGAGATGGACAAAATACTAAAATCGATGGAGGTAATGGCTGTTTAACTGATACCCCTTCCACACTTAATCTTTAAAATGCTGAATTTGGGACTCATAGCTCTGCACCATATGAATCAGGGAATGCCTGGAGCACCTGGCATGAAAATGTATTCACGGGAAGATCTGATGAAAAATCTTGACGGTCAAGATCCAGATGAAGAGGATGACGACGATGACGAAGCATCCTTCCCCTCAAATCTGGTATAGTTTTCAGCAAGACATTTTGTTTTAGTTTTAGTATTAGTACTCCCTCCATCCCAAAACGAAACAATATTTGCTCCTGGTCAAGAGAAATTTTGGTGGTGTCTATATTGCTGGTCTTATCTTTGAAATGGTTCTTGCAGGGAAAAGTTTTGAGGGAGAAAGAAAACAAGAAGAGCGATTGGAAGCAAAAAATTGTAAAAGGGATTCAGGAGACGAGCGAGGTTCTGAAAACACATGCGACCAAAGTCTCGTTCCGGTTACAAAAGTGGTGGAAAGGAATGAAAGCAGGTTCAAAGAAGTCCGAGTCGAAAAAGGCTGAACTTTAATCCCAATATAGGTTTAGAACTATTTACATCTTTTAGTGTATAATGTTGATTCCTTTAGAGAGAACTTATATAGTCAACACTACCCAATTTTGTGAATCACACTTTAGTGAAGTCCAAGACTTTGGAGCTCAAACTCCTGCAAAACAAGCATTCTATAAGATCCCATAATGGCCCAAAAATCCTTGTTTCTGTTGGCAAATGTGAATTGGCAAGACAAATCCAGTAGCTAGTACATTTTTGCTATAACAATATTCATGCCAAAATAGAGAGAAATCAATCAAAGTTTTCAATCACTGAAAAATGAATTGAATCAAGTTAAAGAGATAAAAAAAAATGAGTTGACCCAAAAACAACAAATGATTCTCATCTTCTGTTGCACCCAGTAAAGCACCGAATGCCATTTCACTATCGCATTTTGTAGCATTGGGTTCTTGAGACGATGCAACGCTGACCATTTAGAGAATATTTGAGGGTGATGTCAACATCACGTGGATTCTTCTTGTTTTGTGCAACGGTCATGCTTCCAACCAGAGACTCCCCTTGGCATATAGTAAGCACATCTTCCAAGTAGAGGACTGTCTGCTTCCAATGAGTATTCCTCGACTTAGGCCCTGCAAACGTAAACAGTGCAAGAGTAGGAGAGAGAAGCTTAAATAAACTACAAGATTGCATTTGTAATGAAACCTCCAGCACGAGTCTATTGAGAAATGCATTCTATTAGTGAGCTGGTTATCAAAAGATCTGAAGTGGGCTGCTCCAGGATTGCAAACATACGAGGCATTTCTAACCTCTCCCCATCTCTCAAAAGAACCAACCATTCTTTTCTTTCCAAAAGTACAAGATTATCTTACATGTCATACAATAAAGGGAGAGAGAGAGAGAGAACCAACTTAAGTGCAACTTTGGATGTGCTATGAACTGAAATGTGACTTCCCTCAAGACAAAGGGGTGCAAGGCTGCCCTACTCACGAGCCAAAAAGTGAGGTGTATGTTGAATTTATTTTTCAATGTTTACATATGGTGTTTGTGAAAAATTTCGAGGAATCGGCTTTACACTTGTGGACTTTAGACTTGTATAGTCCAGATAAAAAAAGGAAGACCAGATGGACACGTCTCTGTGGCAAGTTCAACAAGAACGATATTATGACATAACATATGACTAATTAAGTAATTATAGAAGAAGACAAATAAACAAACCTGTAGAGAAGCCTGTCATTTTATGACACACACTGAAAGTAACATCAAAGTATGCTACAAGGGCATGGATGTAATCATCACGCTCAGCCACAAGCTTGAAAGGGGCAGTAAAGGAAGCATCCCCAGCAGTCATCTTGGAGATGTCCATGGTCTGTGAAGTAAATCAATGCATTTTCAGATCATGAAGTGAGAGCATAGAAAAATGAATAATCAAAGGCCAGCAAAATAAATTCACTTTTGGCTAATACATCTGTTAATTTCTCACCTTAAGGAGCTGGGAATTCGTAACAATTTGATTTTGGTCGACAGTATCAACAAGAGGTTCCATCATGGATTGCTTCCTAATGCAGCTCATGTCAAAACCATATACATTGTTCCAAACTGCAGATATTGCCAAAAAAAAAATGTATAAATAGTAGATACAATGACAATATATGAACAGCAGTACATTCATGTATCAAGGAGAAGACATAAGAGGTCATAAGCTCACATTCAATCTTATCCTCTTTATACTCAGCATCCTCAATTGCTGTTATATAGAGAGCAGCCTTGTCGGGTAGTACAAGTCCATTGGGAACCTGTTAAGTGCAATTACATGGAGGAAATCAGATAAATTGTTTGTAGTAATGCACATCAAGGATTACTGAGAGTGCCTACAAAGATATACACGAGTCCACACCATACTTTTGACCCTTGTTTGAGATTACTCCAGTTTTTAATTATAAGGTTGCTCAAAGGATATGAACAATTTTGAACATAAAAAGAGGGATAGCCCAATAAGGATGAGAAATCCACACTGCAAAAAACTCAAATTGTGGGTAAGCCATAATTGATATTATTCACTATATATTCGAGAGAGACCATGCATTTAGAGTACCCAAAAGGGTTATATAATTTGGCCCGAGACAATTAAAGAAAACACAAAGTCCACTTTAAAAGCATGAATAGATATTGAGATTTATACATAGCCAAATCCACCAAAGGAATGCTTCTAGCAATCCAAGATAATAGTATAGCTCCAAATATTTTTATCAGATAATCAAGAGTAGAAGGGAGCCACAAACTTACTAGCCACTTGTCCCGAGCATACAAAACAGTATTTAACATGTTCTCGTAGAGCAAAAAGTATCCCATCCATTCAGAAATTATAATATCCACGTGAGAAACGGGAAGTTCAATATCTTCGATTTTTCCCTTCAAAACTGTTATAACTGGTTTTCAAAAACAGAGAGCATCATTAATGACCAAGTTGAGTAATAAAGTAAAAATAATAATAATAGAAATTTCCGATTTCTGGGAATAAAATTCTATACCATTTGAAAAATTGTTTGCTTTAACAATCTCTTTTGCCATGTCTGCCATCTGTGAACACTCCACCTGCAATTCGCCAGTTGAACGAGAAATGAGAGAAACCAACCTTAGGCTGCATAACTAAATATGATAACCATGGAGGTAGGCAATAAACTTAAAACATAACATCATATTCCAGCACAAACTATTCAACTTACTTTAAGGGACCTACCTAGGTAGTTACACAATTTGATTAAATACCGCAAGTAAGAAGCCAACAAGCATTCATACACAACCAGTGAACTGGTGGAGGCAAACAAAAGTGATGTACATACGAGTAAATTTTGCTTTAAAAGTTGGCATTAAGGAAATAGAGTGAAAGTGCTACTCAAGCTCAACTGAGACAATACACTATTGTATATAATTGCAAACATAGGCGAAATGAATGCAAGAAAATTCAAAGAAAAAGACTTCATAAGGGATCAGCAAAATACATCAACAGATAGGGGAGCAAGTATTTAAACTTCCTATATAATGAAAATCATTTGTTCTTTTTATAAGTACGTCAAATTCAAATCAGTACTCAAAACCTCATTAATCATGAAAATACTTTACAAGCAAAATCAACAAGCGTCAAATGATTAGGAAGTCTGTCAAAATACATACCGCATACACATGCTTTGCCCCTGCTTTTGCACAAAATAGAGATAGAATTCCTGTCCCAGCACCCACATCAAGAACAACCTTGTCTTTAAATAGAAAGGTATTCTTATAAATGACGTTCTGGTAGGTCTTCGTTCTCACGACATCCTTCAACATTTCCTTCAATTCAAGATAACAAAGATTTTACTCTATTATAGTTCAAGACAAACACAAAATATCATAAGAGAAAATCGATAATCCCTATATCGAGTTGCGGAAAATGATCCCAAGCCTTAACAATCGAATAGCCTATTGAGTAGCACATTAAGAAAAAAAAATTGGAAGCAATAGTTAGATAATTCATGTTCTTTTACAAGATGATAGGAGGCAACAGTATGCAGAGTACCTCAGTGCCCTGAGAACTCTTTCTCATTGTGGGATAGTCATGCACTTGGAGGCAGGGGTAGGGACTAGGAGTAGGGGCAGGGTTAATAGAATGAAGAATACAAGTTTGTAATAATCAAGGTTGCATAAAATAAGCAATCAGGCATCAAGAGACAGCCAAATGGAGGGGAATAAAAAAAAATACGACTATGAGTTCTTTCCCTGTTAATCATCATCGCATCTTGGTAGAAGAGTGTGACAAGGATTAGAGTAAAACTGACATGACATGAAGATATTAATTCTAGCCCTAGACAAGATAGAATAGTAAAACAGCTTAGCATAGGGCATCTGTCCGGACACCAATAACTTACTTCATGAATACCTGCAACCAATAACCAAAAGAGGAAGATGTCAGATAAATTGAAGGAAAAAGTAGGCAGCAAAAGCAAGAATGAAAAAAGTTACTACTCCCTCCGTCCCATTATGATAGTCCCATTTGACTATTCAAACATTTTAACATCTTAATTTCATTCACATCACAACCGCTCCAGTACACGCCTCTCTCTCCTTCTTTATTGGTGGCTCTTATCCTCCCCTTTATCTCCCTCTTGATTCTTGGTGGTCAATTTTGGAAGTTCAATGGTTTTAGCCTATCAAATTTAGAAATGGGACTAACTTTTTATGTGACAAACAAAAATGGTAAATGGGACTAGCATTATGGACAGAGGGAGTATTAAACTGCAAATTTTGATTCTAAAAGCAAGCGCAAGCAGAAGATATACAATTCATCTCACGCAAAAAGAAAAAAAAAAGGGAAGGCCAATGTTGTAGAATCATAACAATGGGACATATATACAACGCTTCGATCAAAAAATAAAAAATGAATATATAATGCAGTGTGTGTTTTCGTAATAGTACCGAAATGCGAGTAGGAATCGAAGTAATAGTCAGCGCTGGTCTTGTCACCGCCGATAGTAGAATCGTCGGGTTCGCACATGGCGGAATCCTCTTCAGGATTGGAGCAGCTACCACTACCAGTAGCTGCTTCTTCTATGGTTTCGCCTTGGTTGTCGTCCTCGTACTCGAACCTTATCTTCGACGCACGCCTGTTTCCAGCAATTGAACTAGGGTTTTGGTTGTTACTGTTCTGTGTGAGATCCATTGTTAGGGGTTCCAGGGTTGAGAGAGAGAGCGAATTGAGTTAGGGTTTATGAGAGCTCTGGCGTCTCTCAGAGGTCAGAGCTCTGTGTGTGTTTTTGCGCCGTTATCGGAGTAATTAATAAACTTTGTAAGAAGAATGTATACCTTACTCATTACAACTTGTACATTTTAATGAGTGCGTTGTGGCGTTTTAAAGAGCAATATTGTCATTTCACGAAGATTGTGGAAGTAACATGACTTTCTTAAGGGCATTTTAGTCTTATCACACCAAACAACTAATCAATCAAGAATTATAAGAGCATCTAGCTGAGTTGGCACCATACCATTCTCCATTCATGACTTATAAAAAGTCATGAATGACAAATCCCATTCTTTGGGTTGCCTGACGAGAGGGCAAGAAGAGAGAAAAAGAAAACAAAGAAAGTGAGACAATCAGAAAATGACACATGTCCCATTCAAAAATTCTTTTTTTCTAACAAAATTTGCAATAGGCGTATAAGAAATAATAATGATTGAAAAAAAAACTATCAATATTAATATTTTTTCAGTCTCTATAAATAGAGATGCATGATTATATATTTTGTGTGATTTTTTTAAAAATAAACAGTTAATTTTAGGAAACTTGAAAAAAATATTATGAAAGAGAAAATGATGATTTTGGGCATGAATGTGGGTAAAATTGTTTGAAGTTATAGTTATTGATGGTAGATGACGTGGAAGAGAGAAGGGTCACATGACTCTCATTTTGAGAGTCATGACGGTAGATGCTCTAAATGTCCTACTTTTCCTTTTTGGTCTGTCCCAGAAGAATAAGAGTCTTATTCCATAATTTCATAAATGACAAATTTTAAATAATATTTCGGATATTTATAACTTTATAATGTAAATATATTTACAAAAAAAAACTATTTATTGTACTCTTATAATTTTAACATATTTACAAAAAAATCAATCAAAAAGAGATTTTATCATAAATGTTTTAACTTTATATTCTCTCCCCTCTAATCTTCTATCATTTCTAATTTTTTATTTATTTTTTTAAAAAATTCTTAAGAAGAAGAAGCGTGAAATACTACTTAGGACCCTTGAAGGGGGATGGAGGAGGGAGTACTTTTTAACCCTCCATTTCCCTTAACTCAGATAAAACACTATCCCCCTCTTCTTCTTCTCCGTCCAAATCCCCAACCGCTGATGTAAGTGTTTAATAGTGATAGTGTGTATTAAAGAATGTCGGTATGTTCCTTAACGAGTGTTAGTTGCAGTGTTAAAAAAATATACGTGGTAGTGCTAAAGAGAGTCAGTAATAGTGCTGTAAAGTGTAAGTGTGTTTTAGTAAGTTTCAATTATTTACAAAATGACACCTCACGTTTTAAAAGAGTGTCAATGACAATCCTAAAACAAGTGTTTGTACCGGTATTAAAAAATGTCTGTATTAGTGTTGAAAAAGTGTTAGTGTTGAAAAGTGCATCGTATTTTAATAAATTTTGCTTAGTTATAAAAATGTCACTCCTCAATTTCAAACCCAAACCGTTATTTTTTTTATATAAAAATAGGAACAATTGTGTTTTTACAATGATAAGTTTTGCTTAGTTACAAAAACAATTTTTCTATAATTTAGAAAACAAAATGTGTTTTTAAAAACATTTTCTGATGATGATGTGATCACAGATAGGTTAATTAAAGTTGATAAAGAGTACCTCAATCAACAAAGAATGACAATGGTACCCCCAAAAGGTCATAATCTCAAGCACTACCTTAAAGTAATCAAGAAAAGGAGTAAAAACATTTCATTACCAAACAGTCGAAAACATGTTTATCTCATTTTCCGGAAAACATTTTCATTTTCCAGAAAATATTTTGCAGGAAATCATTTTTCGGAAATCGTTTTATGCTAAACAAACGGAGCCTTAATTGTTGGGCTTTCTCCATCAAATCCTAGCTTTAAACTACAATTGGTCACTAAGAACAAACTTGCATTTGTTACATTGTGGCACAATTTCCTTATTGGGATCTTCTTCTCCAAGTAGATAAATGCCCCAAGCCATGGTGCTGTCATTGTTGTTAACACCAAGCACTAAGAAATTAACTAGCTCCCTCCATTTCCGAGATGAATGGACTTCTTAATTGGCCACGGAGCACCTGCCATAACGGCTTCAATATCTTCAACCTTCCTCGGGACATTTGTCATGTTAAAGCAACCACTAGAAGTAACGTACTGAATAATTGCAGAAAACACTCGTATGAGTTATTTATTACCAAATAAAAAGCAAGTACAGATTAAAGATGGAGGCATAAATGTTGTTTACGTATGGTTAAAAAGAGAGTTGAGTGAAAAGTACCACATCACTTTCAATTCTAACTCCACCAACACCTCTGAATCTGCTGATAGCCTCACGACTGAAAAACTTGGCCGTGTTTGAGTGTTTCATAGCTGGCATTAATAAAGGGTCGATGAAGTAGCAACCTGGCTCCACTGTTATCACCTGAAGTGAAGGTTTAACTCAGATTGATTGGAGAAAGCCAAATACCTAAGATTGGTACTCCCGGACAAAAATCTCAACTCTCAAACGTAAGATTAATTAAACCAAGAAAAAAAGTTCAAACGTGGCAACAATGCTTTTATTTACTGGCGAGTGGCGACCCTTCATCAGAAAACATTCATAAAGTGACACCAAAAGTTGGGCTGGTAAACAAGGATTAGTAAATACTCATTATTGCTCAAAGTTCATTCAAATTAATAAACAAAAAGTAGGAACATCTTTATGGGATGAAGGGAGTAACGCAACATCTAGTTCATTATGACGAAGGAAGGAAGAAAGTTCATACTGACAAGAGAAAATTCTAAAAGAGAAGCATGGTCTACTAACCATTCCCTCCATGAGTTCTCTACTTGTTCGCAGAGACCTTAGCCCTGGTTCTTTGGGTCTTTCCGCTCCCTACGGACAGATCATTGCACCACTAATTAGCTAGTATTGATGACCCCAAAAAATAATCACTAAAGAAAACAAGAAAGGAAAAGAAAGACGGGTGAGGTATATATTATGCTTACACACCTTCAAGTAACCCCCAGGATCATGAGTATCAATTCCCAATAAGTGTCCCAATCCATGAGGCATGAAAATGCATCCCAATCGTTCAGCCATCATATCATCAACATCACTGTAGCAAAAAAACATTGAAGAATCCATAATGGACAGGTATGTGTTTGTGCACGTGTGTGTGTGTGGGTATGTGCAAGTATTTATAATGTGCAGATTAGAGATACAGAAACACTTCCATCATTTCCGATGAACAAGAAGAATGAGAGAGAGAAAAAAGATTACCCGACAAGGAGAGAACCTTTCTTCAGTGACTCGAGAATAACTTTCTCTGCCAATCTGGAAAAAATCCAGTAAAACCCATCATAATCAGATGCATAGCTGTGTGGCACATCATATAATTGACTTAACAGTTAAGATCTTATTCCCTCCATCCCAAAAAAGAGTTGCATTTGAAAAGTTAAACATCTTTGAAATGTAGCTTTATTTCCTTGTACCTTCATATAATTGTGCGCTAAAACTATTTCCTTACTAGAAATGCAACTCTTTTTTAGGGACCGGCGGAAAAAAAAGTGACTCTTTTATTGGGACGGGTGAGAATTAATGTCAATACTCCCTCTATCCATTCATGATCCATTATATGGAAGTCAAACTTTCAATTGATATCTTAAACAGTGCATCTGCATACTTGAGATCCGAGGGTTAAAGACAAAATATATAACCATGAAAGGTCTATTTAAATAAGATGTCTCGAAAGGAGAAAAGGCACTTTTCAAAAGGGATTGAAGTAGTGATTCAAACAAGATCTGAGCTTTATAAATACTTGAGGTCTCTAAATTGAATGAATCACTACAGTCCATTTGAAAATTGCAATAGCGTTATCATGAATAACCTGAATCTCAGAACAGTTCTTCAAGTTCCAATCTAACATACATTCGTCAAGGAACATTGACAGAAGACGTTCCTGCTTTTCTAAAACCTATTGGGCAAATGCAATTTGGCAAACCATGGAGGGGGCACTGATATTTTCAGTGTCTTATTTATTGAGATTTTGAATCAGGTTTCAACTGATAAAACAAAAACAATTCATATCAATTTCTATTCCTGCCTTTGTTTTGTCAATTTAAAATTTTGTTAACTACCATTGAATCTCTCTCTCTTTGCTTTTTTTTTTTACAGCAAAACGTCATGCTTAGCTGTTTACGGGGGGGTTTTTTTTTTTTTGGCGATCTTAAATGCACACAAGGCCATGTCTTCTGCGGTTTTATTATGGCCAACTCAATGGACATTTAACCCTGTAGCCTTGTAACGCAAATATGGAAATCACACTAAGAATCACACTCGAACAATGCAAAAGAGATGGAACTAATGTTCAAAAATCACAACCCAATCTTACTTGTGCATATCTACCCAGCTTATTCCGGGTTTCATGCTAGATATTACAGTATCATGAGCGTCAAGGACAGCCTGCAAAAGTTAAAGGGCGTAAACCATAAATGAAAGGCTTCAAGACATTAAAACCAAGTAAAGATGCATATGCATGAAGAAGACTCCATTTAGGTGACTACTTGAGTTCTACAAAATTTTATGATACGATCTCAGAATTAGAAGCATATCTCTTACATTATACACAAGACGCTGATCACTGGTGAACTTCCCATTCACCTGCAAAAAGAAAAGAGGATATGTGAATAACTATAAACCAGTGTAACATCAGGGACTCAGGGGAGAATGATTCTACCCCACAAATCATATTTGATACCAAGAACAAAAAGATGAAGAATACCGTATTCAGGAGAAAATGAACTGTTTTACTGTTGCATGAGATGGTTATGGCAAGTCAAAAATGCATATACTCACAGGGAAAGAGCAAGTTATGTCAGAACCATAGAAATTGAATTCAGCTCCCATATCTAGCAATGCCATGTCTCCATCGTGCAATGTCTACATAAAAGCCAGTAACAATTTACTCAATAGTTAAGCAGGAGATCAAACAATCAAAGAACAGCTTGACTTCAGAATCAATTTACCCTATAATACTTTAAAAACACCAATTAGCAGTATTGACCTAAAAGCAGCAGACATGTTTAAAGTTCTAAAGATACCAAAAATAGAATCACCGATTCATCCATCTGTAATTGAAACTTACACTTTACGTAAAAAGTAAATGGCGAGTAAGCAGCTCAATGTTCAAACACACCCAAATTAATTAAACATAGTTCACAAAATTACCAGTTGCATTCATATTATGAAAATCTCCTAGACAACGGGCAAATAGAAAGTCATAATCAATTTCTGGAAATAAATTGGTAAGACATACACCTACCCCATATGAACGCCAAATTTTTTGGTGTTTATTAATGATTGATGGATCTGGTTGGCTTTGTAAATCCCACCAAGATTATTTATATTGTAATTACACCCCACCACTGAAAACATTTATTTTACAACTCAAAACAAATATTTACAAGTAAAAAATCAATCATGAATGCATAAACTCAGTCCTGTAAGTGAAACTGCAGAACAACCATTATTCCTGGTATATAAGCCAACAAGGTAAATTTGAAGTTGTAATACCCTGTCATTTGGAGCTCCTGCATGCCCGTAGTGGAGAACAGCACTGTCAACGAAGTGGCAAAGAAATTAGCTGTCATCACATACATACATATGTAGCTACATTACATACACATAAACATCAATATACAAATTTATATATAGCTTGAGAGTAATTCAGAATAAATATATCGAAGCAAAGGAAGACACAAAACTCAAAGGCAACTTTACTGCATGAATTCATAAACAACAGAGAAATCAACCAAAGGTACACTAAACCGTGTGTTTAACCTTAGTGATGGGTGGATTAACTAAATAGCATGATATTTGCCAATGATATTGTCCTTATCGAAATGCATAAAGCGGGAGTTAGTGCCACAAGTGTACAATAATCTGCAACGGGACGCAGCACAGAGCGAAACAACAGCGATATAAGGAATACACATAGGAAATAGATAAGCACCAAGAATGCCAGTAATTTCATTTTATACAATCCAACATTATAGATGATAGGTAAAATCATGTAGGAGGACCCCACTGAGCAGGCATTTGTTGGGTTCAAGTGTTCAACCATGTAGCAGTAAGATTTACGATTGCATTGACCTTTGTTCAGGAACTGCTTCTATGGAAGTAGTAGAATGGGTTAATAATCAATCAAGATGCGATTTAGGCATTATATTCATTCTATGAAACATGTCCAAAAGAATGCCAGGCCTCCTGCCACTGTACTGCTGATTAGCAACTACGTCTCAGTAGGGCTGTTACACGAAACGAGCCGGCCCGAGCTCGGCTCGGGCTCGGCTCGTAAAAAGCTCGAGTTCGAGTGGGCTCGAGGTGAACTCGAGCTTGAGCTCGAACCGACTTTCAAGCTCGGTTTTTTTTTCGAGCCGGCTCGAGTTCGGCTCGTATGTTCGACGAGCTCTGACCGAGATCGACTCGGCTCGAGCTCGGATCGTTAAGCTCATTAAAAGCTCGAATAAATATAGTGAGTTATGATTTTTTTTTTTAAATCAAGGCTCGTTTAGGCTCAAGTTCGATTAGAGCTCGAAAATCTCGTTTGATTTTCAGATTTTTTCAAAAAATAAGTCCAAGCTCGAGCTCGGCTCGTTAATACTCGAGTTCGAGCAGCTCGCTAAAAGCTCGAAACTCGAGTCGATCCGAGCATGAACGGTCATACTGGCTCGAGCTCGATAACTTTTATTTGAGCTTGAGCTCGAAACTTCAAAGCTCGGCTCGTTTACAGCCCTACGTCTCAGCGTATCTTATATAGCAAGTTTTGGTAACTGAAAGGGGAATCAATTGAGAAATTATTCACCTGTTTTCCCCAGTCGCGCAAATGCACGTGTATGAACAATGCCTGCAGCTACCATACATGTAGGTGTGATGCTGAAATATACTTTCCAGCTGATATTCCTTCATTTCTGCTCTTGTTTTCCTCATAACCTACTCAACCAGACAAATTAGCAACTAAAAAACTATATTCTGCTATCAGATGGCATGAATAGACACAAGAGCATAAATCACTCAATAGAAGAGTAAAGCCTGTACCCATTTCAATATAACTATCTAAAATATTGGGGGGGGGGGAAGGAAAAGTAATAGATAAAGGAAAAAAATATTCCATAATAGTCTTCCAACATAAAACGGGAACATGTTGCAATCAATAATGCTCCCTCTATGAACAATGTAAATTTAATGCATGAAGACTAATTTTGAAAGCATACCAAGGGAAATCAATGTACTGTCCTGGTAAGGCTTAAAAGCAGTTGCCAAAAAGGAGTTGAATAGTTGAGAACTTGAGTATCAAGTAGATGAGGTAAAGTACGTCACAATTACCTCAATTATGTATTTTCTATGTTGATATTTTAGAACCTTCTCTTATGTAGTGATTTGTTTCTGGTGATGGTCAAGGAGGGCGGATGTGAAAACGCCTATGATTATCCCCAGATTTGTCCACTATCAATGGCACAAGTCCCAAAAATGTACAATGGACCTATATCTTACAGATTTGGTGGTGATTTTGAATGTTAACAATCACCGACTTACAGCAGTAGAGCGAAAGCTTAAAAGTACAAAAGATGCATTCTGATTCTTGTTTCAATACTTCCTCCTTTCCCTTTCTGTTGCAGATTCTGAAAATGCCTTTCAGTCATAATTTAGCGGACACGATATTATCTAGAATATATATTTTACCCGTAATTAATCATTATTTCATAAACTTCCTCTAACCTTTATAATTTTTTTTCTATAGCTAATTTTTTCACTATTAACATGCCTACTGAAAATCATTAATAATAAGTTAATAACCACATTTTCTATTATTGAATCATAATACACACACACACACACACATATGCATACTTGCACACATATTGTCTGCTCCACACTTTCTTGTCTAATTATTCCTGCACAATCTACAATGCATATACCCTCACCCTTAGAGTTTATTGTAGAAATGAATAAGAACAAGACTTCTTAAGCATCAGAAATAATGCATTCCAAGGTTTCATCCTTTGAGAAAGTATAAAATGCCAAGCCTCTCAGTTTCAATTTCAGATAATTTCTTCCATGGAATCTATATTGCAAAAACTTGAAGAGTGCCTAAATATAGATAAAATTAATGAATTTATTAGTCCGTGCCAAAATCTTTGACAGACAATGGAAAATTCCATAGTTGCATCTTGGATCAAATGACACTACTATAATATATCAATCGTTAACAACAACAACAACAACAAAGCCTTAGTCCCAAAATAATATATCAATCATTATACTGTATGATAAATGCATAACAAATAATCTTCTGCCAATTAAGACTCCATTTGAATATTCAAAGACATGGTCGAACTGACAATTTCAAGAATGAAACTCAGAGAAAAAACATTGATAAAGCACATACAGTTTATGGGACAATCAATCAGCCCCCCCCCCCCCAACTAGACATTTGTGTTAATAATACTCACCTCAACATGAGCTTCAGAACTTATATCATTAGCATACTGTATAACAGCAAGCTCCAGGTCCGACTTCAACACGCGGCATTCAGTCAAAATAGGATGCAAGGTAATTTGATCAGTCTCAAACTTTTCAATTCCCTGAACAGAATTAAAATCAGTTACCCACTTGTACCCGAACAGATGTCAACAGATTATTTATTCAGAGGAATCATAATATGCAAGACGACCGACTTGCACCATAGGAGTATAAAGAACGCATAAAATCAGAACCCTTAAGCAATGCTAGGATAATGTATTAATAACGTCTGCATTATAAGCATAATCCCCACTTCAAGATAAGAACAAGGAACCTTTCACAATGAATGTAGGTTTTGTACCGTTTCAGAATATTATTGTCAGCAATCAACAGTGATACTGGCTGAAACTTTATCAGAAAAAACCTCTCATGTGTTCTGATTGGTGAGACTTTCTGTGAGTGATACCAAAGAATGGATATGGAATAAACAACAGTGAAATGGGCGACCTTAACTATCCGCAGAAGGCCAAGGGGGACTAATGAAACAGGTTTTCTCAACCAAATTGATATAACTAGACAGAATGTTTTCTTTTTTAGACATTAGCACTTATGAAGGGAAGTGACAGCTGAAAGTTCTTAATACCTCAAACTCTGCTGGTTTTGATAAGTTATTGCTATCAGTGTTGAGTCCATGCAAAAGAAACAGCAAGGGTTGACCCGAACCCTGGTATTGAATACTCAAAACTTTCGCAATCTCATCACAATAGAAGGCCATGCTAACCTTATACACTGTCTGTAAAATAAGGGTGTTAGCACTTGTCTTATTAAAAATTAAATTCCAGCACTACAAGCAAATTTTTATAAAGAGTTCCTCCTTTTCAAACAAGTCCTGAACTGATCTTTTTTTGAAACGGTAAGGTAAACCTCCCTGCAAAAAAGCAATAATAATGTCATCATAAATGGTAGAATGAGCATCGGTGGTTTCACCTTAAAGTATGATAATGGCTTTATTTCTCCAGACCAAACAGCATACTCAGCAGGCAACCTTGGAACAAAGAGGATAGAATTCCCGGAAGCTATATCCTGAAATCACCCACCACACACAAAATGAATGTTCCAAATTGAAATCAACTGTAGTTCTTATTACTGCAAGGAGCAACAAGGAATGTACTCCCTCCGCCCAAAATGAATGTCCCAAACAAATAGCTCTTGATCAAGAGCAAATTTGAAAATTTATGTACAAACATTGTGGGACGGAGGTAGTACTTGTTAATACATAAATGCCCAAAATAGAGCCCCACCACTTAACAACGGTTAACTGCGGAATAAAGGTCTTGTGAGCAACCTATGCCATCAATAATTTTATCAAACATGTGATGAGGAATCACCAAATGACCTTTCCATTTACAGAACTCACTTCCTACAGGAAGAGCCTTCGTATTCTTCTTTAACTTATCTCTCATATCACCCATGTTAGTTATCACATTCACTTTTTTGAATAGCTAATATTAGATATATTCATGAAAAACAAACTTGTACGTGTTATATAAGACTCTGGAGACAGTATGAATGGTCCAAATCTAAGTACCAGAATCAGCAAATTCTTGTTGAATGGATAAAAACATATTTGTGAGAATGACATGGAGCAGAATCTCCATATACAGGCTAACATGTACTTCATATTGTACACAAATTAGGGAAGCAAAAAGGAAAACAGAACCATCAAACTACATAGAGTTGTAACTTGTAAGCTTAAGCATTAGAGAGATTAATATCTAATAACTTCAGTGAAAGGAACTCACAATTGCTCCATAGAATCCAGGTTCCCGCACTCCAAATAAGTATGCAAAATAGCTCTCCTGTCTAGAAATGAAGTCAGTCACCATTATTAATCAATCCGTGATTACTTAAAACGCTATTCAGTGCCAGCCAGGAACTCTTGGAGACAATTTTCTTTGAATAAAGAAAATAAGGCTCCGTTTGTTTGGGGAAAAATGTTTTCTGGAAAATGAAAATGTTTTCCAGAATATGACATTCGGTTGTTTGGTAAATCTACGGAAAAAGTTTTCCAGAAAACATTTTAATATGAGTATTTTTTTTTAATGGGGGTTGGGGGTGGGTGGGTGAGGTGGGGGTTTGGAGGGACGGCAAGAGAGTTGATAAAAAAATGGGGGGGGGTGTTTGGAGGGGCGGCAGCCGGCAGGAGAGTTGATAAAAAAAATATGGGCAAAAAACAAATTGACGGGGAGGGGGGTGTGGGGTTGGTGGTGGGGGGAGGGGGGATTGTAGGGGCGGCTGGGGAGTTGATAAAAAAATTAATAAGGGCAACAAAAAAATTTGACAGGTGAGGGGGGTTGGAGGGGCGGCAGGAGAGTCGATTAAACAATTAATATGGAAAAAAAAATTAACGTGGGGGTGGTGGTTGGAGGGGCGGCAAGAGAATTGAGAAAAAAATTGATGGGCCGGCAGGAGAGTTGATAAAAAAAAAATTAATATGAGCAAAAAAAAAAATTTGACGGGAGGGGGGTGGGTGGTGGGGTGGGGTTGGTGGAGGGAGGTGGGGGTGTAGTGTAGGTGGAGGTGGAGGTGGGGTTTTGGGGTGATGGTGTTAAGAAGCATTTTCCAGAAAATGTTTTAAGGTGGAGAAATCCGGAAAACAATTTTCTTAGGAAACAAACATATTTTCCATTGATCGAAAAATCTTTTCCGTTGACTTTATTTTCCAACGGTTACCAAACACCGGAAAATGGGAAAAACATTTTCCCCCAAACAAACAGAGCCTAAGATAAGGACCACTTCATATACCCCCATGACATAACTAACAATGATTGAAAGTTGTACACTTTATTGTTCTTATTTATCAATAATCATAATTACCTACCAAATGCTACTTCTCTAAATATATTATAGGTCACACCATCCTATCTAGTGAGGGAGGGGGGGGGAGGCAGCGAACCCAAAACAAATTTACCACAATCATGGTCACACATATCAGTAGATGCACTATAAAATCTTGCATGGATGCACAGAATTAAAACACTGTCCCGTCCTTCTCATCCGAAGAGTCTCATATAAAAAAGTCAAAACCATCTTTAACACACATTATCATCATTGAAAGCTCTCCTTAACATATTAACTTGTTTGTTTAATTACAAGGGTTAACACTATAACAACACAAAATTCAATATTAGAAGAAGCTCTCTCCGGACGGACTCGACCTAAGCAAAGATCCAATTATGCATTTGCACATCCCTCCATTGCTTACACACTCCAAAATCAACCGAATTCCACTACACTGTGGAAGTTATTTCTACTTCCAGTATTTCTGCATCAATTTACCATAACATAATCAAGTTCATGAAAGTTCTCCCTTTGTTCATTTCAAATAGTTGTATCCTATTAAACTGGGAATCCTCAAAACCTCACACAATTAAAAGAATCCAGGTCACAGATTTCATGTGTTTAAATAAAATTTATCAAATTGGCCGTATACTATGATAATGTTTCAATCCTAGAAATATAATGACAAAAGGACATCATGAGCCATTATTTCAAAAAGCTTAGAGAAGTTGCTTTGACACTTAAAATGTTTGAATAACAAACTAGTCCGCTAGTGACTAAAACATTCCACACCGCATTCATAAATATAAATGATTACTTTGATACTCCCTCCGTCCCAGAATAAATGTAGAGGTTGAATTGTTTTCGTTTTTTAAGGATCTGTTTTAAGGAGGTGCTTTACTTTACTAGTTTGCACATTATTTGTACAAATGATAAAATTACACTAATTCACTTTCCTTCTTATTTAGAAATAAGAAACGCGACGAACCAAAATAGAAAATGACATTGTTAGTAAATAGAAATGATCTGGTGAAGTACCTGAATAATTCAACGTGATCAGTACAGTATCGAGTGCGCTCGTTGCCACCCTGCCAAATGATCGGATTTAATTAGAGAATGGAAATAATCGAAAGGAATTAAACAGGTGAAGTGAAGGGAGGACAGATTACTTCTAGAAGGACAAAGCCATGGAGAGAGCGAGAGGAGAGAGAGAGGTGTAGCCGGAGAGATGTTAAGAGATTATCTCGATTAACTTGGAAAAGCTCCATCGGAACCGCCGGAGGCGGATGCAGGGATGAAGCCATGACGGTGGGTCCGCTTGAGCAGACGTTCGGACCCGGTGCTCCTTTTTTGAGGGTTTTCCTTTGGATTCAAGATTCCTAGGTGAAGTTAAGGAATCTCGCCTACAATACTACCACGTCAGATATCACAGCCAAATTGATACTTTCCAAAATAGCAAGGGAATCTTCACTATTTATCCAACTCATTCTCTCTCCTATTTCACTTTTACACTCACAACATTTTCTCTCCTAACTATTCCTCCCACTCATTCTCTCTCCTATTTAATTCTTCATACTCATAACATTTTCTTTCACTTTTTCTCTCTCTTACTTTTCCTTAATCCGCGTGCCCAAAAATTTGGTCTCATTTTTGGTGCGACGGAAGGAGTATAAAATATCCAATTTATCCTTCTTCTGGATTGGGAGTAGGCAGGGGTATGCAAAATGAGTAAAAAAAAAATTTTTTCGTGAGGGAGGGGGGGTGGGGGTGTGTGTGGGGTGGTAGGGCAGGGGCTGGGTGGGTAGTGCAGGCAGGGGTATGCAAAATGAGTAAAAAAAAAAAAATTTGTGGGGGTGGGGGTGGTAGGGCAGGGGCAGGATGGGGGGGGGAGGGGGGTAGGCAGGGAGGGGTCTTTTAAAAAAATTTTGGAGGGGGCGGTGGGGGTGGGTAGGCAGGGGTAGGGGTGATTTGGGTTTGGGGGTATTTTGGTAAAAAAAAAAATTACAATTTCATTATCAAAGGAATTGCGCATTCATTCCCTATTTGGAGGGAATGATCAATTTCTTCCTTCGATGGAATTTGCCATTTCGGAGGAATGAAACCATTCCATCGACGAAATGGTCAATTTTGCGAACCAAACGGGCCCTTATCATATTCACACAAATTATTCAAAACTCTCTCTCTTCTACCACATAAAACACCTATTTTTATAACATTATTTCTTAATTTTTGTTATTAGCAGTCTGTAAGACTTTTTAGGACGTAAGAAGTACTCCCTCCGTCCCGTTTGAAGGGGCAAAGTTTTTGCCTTACACGAGAATTAAGAAAAGTGATGTAGGAAAGAGAAAAAATGTATAGTGAAATAAATGTTGTGAGTATGAAAAGTGATGTGGGAAAGAGAAAGTGGGGTAGAGAATAGTTAGTGGATATTTATTGTGAGTATGACAAGTGAGTCCCACAAATAAAGAAGTAATAAAAAACTTTTCATTTTTGAGTTGTGCCCTTTCAAATGAGACGTCCAAAAAGGAAATTTGTGCCCCTTCGAACGGGATAGAGGGAGTATATTTTTCTTATGAATTTTTAGTGAAAATGTGTTTTTTAGAAAGTAGTAAAAATATTTTTTCAAAATGTGTAGTAATTTTTTTTTTAAATAACTGAAACTTATTTAAAAAATTAACATGCAATGACATTTTTTTAAATAATTATAAATTGTTTAAAACATGTAATGATATTTTTGTAAATAATCATAACTAATTAAACATACTGAGACTCATTAGTAACATAATTGACACTATTTAACAGTATCATTGACATTCTTTAATAACACGCCGATGATTTTAATATTACCATTAACATTATTTAACACTACCACTGATACTCTTTATTACTCTTTATTACTCTTTATTAATACACAATGAGACTCGTTAACACTACCACTAGGACTTATATATACACACCATAACTTATTAACAATTGTTAAAAGTTTAAGTTTGAATGGCTTATTTAAATATTTATATGTCTCATTATAAATCATTGACATTTTGTAACATTAACACTAGTATTACACATTTTTTTAAAACTCATTTTTTCTAATCGTTACAAAAAATGTATTTCATAAGTCCTTATTTTTGTAAGCAATACCACTTCGTCTTAAAATAATAAGCATAGTAAATTATCAATATTATTTTAAAAATTGTACTCCCTCCGTCCCAAAATGTTTGTCCCATTTAATTTTTTTGTTGAATTTTGACCACAAATTTATGAGAGATTAATCATGTTCATATTCTAAAAGTTGTTGTTGATAATATTATTAATGGTGAATCAATAGAAATTTTTAGAATTTCATGAACATAATTAAATTGTCATATATTTGTGATCAAAGTTCAACAAAAAGTCAAATGGGACAAACATTTTAGAACAGAGGGAGTATGTACAATAAATATGATTTTTCAGTTGTCTCATTTTTATACTCGTGTTTCATTTGAAATTACAAAATTTTGATCAAAATCGCATTTTGACTAGAATTTTATAAAACATTTGATGATCCTAATAAAAATTTGAGAATTGGTATTGATTTACCATTAAGAATACTTTCAATAAAAAATATTTAAATTTTCATTAGAATTATCACAAAGACCAATATAATATCTTTTCCTTTATAAAAAAATGAAATGAAAAAAACATTGACAGTAAAATTCAACATATTTCCACCATTTCCAACATTTTAACAATCATAATTCATAAAAATGTAAGTAAATAAATAATATTAACATCCATAATTCAACATATTCAAGGGTTTGGAATGTCATCAAAATGCAATTAGAACATTATAGAAAAATAAAAAAATAAAATTCCTAAATTGTAAGTAATTAGAACATCATCAGAAATTTAAAGAATTTAAATTAGAACATCATCAGAATTTAAAGAATTTAAACTTACAATTTAAACAAAGATTGAATTTATTTGGCAAAATCCTTTGTTGATTGGGTGTTCTTCTCTTCTTCTCTCTTTCTCCTCCTCCTCGGCGTTAATCAAATCCTTGGCTTAATTCCCCAAACTGGACTGATTTTTTTTTTTTCCTTTGAAAAACTGAAGAACTCGGCGGCTGTTATAGGTTTTTTTTTTCTTTGCTTTGAAGTTGAAGACGTAAACTGGTAGGGAAGTAAAATGGTAATAAATAACTCGCTACACGGTGTAGCGAGTTTAATACCAAACTCGCTACACCGTGTAGCGAGTGTAGGTTAATTTAATGCACTAATTAATTCCCCAAACGGTCAATCTTAATTACCCTATACTCGCTACACGGTGTAGCGAGTTTTGACAAACCCTAGTCAAGCTCGCTACACGGTGTAGCGATTTTTAAAAAAATGAGACATTCTGGGCAATAGTTTGAACAGTGAGTCATTTTGATAAATAAAAAAGTAAAAAGGAATTATTTGAGAAAAAAATTCATACTCCCTACGTCTCTCAATAAACTGTACATTTTTTTGATATCACAATTTTTTATTTTTTATTTTCACTTATTTTTTCACTCACCCATTTAAATTACGAGACTCATTTGTCATTCTCACTAAGGTGTCATTTGAATTTTTTTTAAGTGTTAAGTGCTGAAATCTAATTTCACGTTTGAATTTTATTGAATTGATAAGAGGTAGCGTCTGAAAACTGATTTCTGAATTATTCAAACTGTTTGAATATTCATCTGAATTCACATCTGAAATTAATGTTACGTCATTTAATGGAGTAGATAGATGAGATGAATGGTTATTGATCTAGTGTTTGGGTTGGATATTTTTGAAATTACGAGTTTATGGAATAGATAAATATGAAAAAAATCAATTAAGAGACAAATAAGTGATAGTTTTACATCTGAAAATTAAGTAAAAAATAAGAGGCAATCAGATCTGAATGGAGAAAAAAAACAAACAGTCTGAATTATATTATGTCTGATGCACCCATTCATTCAGATCTGAATTTGATGTAAACGCAGCGGAATGATATAGGAATTAATCAATAATGATTAAAACCTCTGCAGGAATTAAAGGAATTCCCAAGAACTCAAGAACGAATTCTTTCGATAAAACACAAAGTTTTATTACTAACTCAAAAACCAAAGAACATAATAATAATGTCAACTACCCAAAACTAAAACTAGAGGGGAGTATTTATAGCTCATACTCTCCTAAATCCCTAAGGAAACATAAAAAGAAAATATAGAAACTCTCCTAAATCCCTAAGGAAACATAAAAAGGAAATATAGAAAATCCTAATAGAAAAAGGAAAACAAAATAAAGAAAATCCTAAACCTTCTAGAATTACTCCTAACCTATATGGTAACTAAATAAGACTCAAAAACTAGTAAATCTCCTCAAAATCTACTCTAAAATCACCTCTAATCATCCTATTAAAATAAATGACGAAAATAATAAATAAAATATAAACTAAAACAAATTAAATTCTAAAATACTAATTAAAATACAAAATTAATTAATATATTTGACTTTGTCAAATATTTCTTGAACCGGATTACATCATTCACCCCCACTTGAAAAAGGATTCGCCCCGAATCCTCGTCCGATCTTTGAAACGAGCCGCTCCATTTAAATAAATATTTGGAATAAATCTTCATCTTTAGCGTAGAAGGAATTGAAAGAACTTGAATTTTTTCGTACCAAGGAAAGTATTTGGAATAAATATTATCTCGAAGCACAAATATGGGCAGACAAATATCTTCCGAAAATAAAATTATATCATCAATCCCATCCTTTCCATCCTTCTGTTCATCGTCCTCTCCGACCTCTCCATGATCCACAAAATTTTTGCCCCATAAAAAATTTGATTTTGCAACAAACCAATCCATATTAACAAAAGATCCTCCACCTTTGACTTAACTAGGGCATGAATAGGGACAATAAAATCATAGTAACAATATTACTACATACCTTAATTACTTCGCCGTTGCAATTTTCACACGAGATCATCATCTTTAGATTCTTCCATCACTTGAACAACGCATAAATCTTCTACGACTTCACAAATAACCTCTTCATCAAAAGCTTCTTCTTGAGTAGGAAATTCTTCAATAACAAGGCGACGTTCTTCCTCCTCAAGACGCTTCAATTCAATAGCTTTTTGTGATTTCAAACGCCGAACTTGTTTCAAATAAGAACAAGCTTTATGCCAAAAAGGTTCAGATTCTTTCAAAGCTTTATCCCTATATTCTCTATGCAAATCCACTATAAATTGTTTTTCTGGCGGAAGTTGGCCGCTTACAAGAAGGGATTCATAATGAAGAAAAAAATCATGGTGGAAGTTGGCCTCCTTTGAAAGTTCCTCCTCCTTTGCAAAAAATATTTCGCCTGTTGATTAGCATGAATCAAACGATCATTGATCCTATCAATAACAACAGATTTGTTATTTTCTCCATTGCTAGTTCTATTTTCTCGTCCAATCGGACCATCATGGCGGAGGTGTTCCCCATGAGGACCATATTGATTGTTTGGGTTGACATCGCCACCATCTACTCGCAGTCCCGCCAAGGTCGCTAATAATTGGGTGTGTTGCTCTCTTTGGAGGGCTTCTTGTCGCTCCGCACGTTCCCTATATTCGCGTTCTTGTCGCTCCGCACGTTCCCTATATTCGCGATCTTGAGTTGCTATGCGCTCTAGGATTGCTGCAAGAGTGGTTTGCGTGTCTCCGTTGGCTCCACCGGAATTGGTCATCTTCCAAGGATCGCTCCTCGCTCTGATACCAACTGATGTAAACGCAGCGGAATGATATAGGAATTAATCAATAATGATTAAAACCTCTGCAGGAATTAAAGGAATTCCCAAGAACTCAAGAACGAATTCTTTCGATAAAACACGAAGTTTATTACTAACTCAAAAACCAAAGAACATAATAATAATGTCAACTACCCAAAACTAAAACTAGAGGGGAGTATTTATAGCTCATACTCTCCTAAATCCCTAAGGAAACATAAAAAGAAAATATAGAAACTCTCCTAAATCCCTAAGGAAACATAAAAAGGAAATATAAAAAATCCTAATAGAAAAAGGAAAACAAAATAAAGAAAATCCTAAACCTTCTAGAATTACTCCTAACCTATATGGTAACTAAATAAGACTCAAAAACTAGTAAATCTCCTCAAAATCTACTCTAAAATCACCTCTAATCATCCTATTAAAATAAATGACGAAAATAATAAATAAAATATAAACTAAAACAAATTAAATCCTAAAATACTAATTAAAATACAAAATTAATTAATATATTTAACTTTGTCAAATATTTCTTGAACCGAAACGAATGGAGTAATGCTTATTAGATAATTACGAAGTACTCATTTCGTCCTCAAAAACTTTACACTTTGTCATTTATAGCTTCCCATTGAGTCGTTTTCTAAAAAGAAAGTACATAATATTTTTTTATTACTAAGGTTTACTTGTTATATTCACACAAATTATTCACTTATTATTTTTATTCCATTCTCTCTCCTATCACTTAAAACACCTATTTTAATAACATTATTTCTTAATTTTCGTTAGTTATAAGCAGTAAGTATTTTGATGCTACACGGAAAATATGTGTTGCGTAGGAGTTGAACCTTCAGCTGCTCCAATGGATACTCCGGCTGGTCTAGGAATGGTCCACCTTGACTCCTACACACAAGCAAACAATGGTGAACTAAATCGGGGGTGACTCCGGTGAAACCCCTCCGACGTGAGAATCAGTAATGAAATCTGAGATAAATCAAATGTCAATGGAGAGAATTGTAGAGAGAGAGTTTTTTAGAGAGAATCAAACTTACATAATAATGCACCATCCCACCTTTTATACCAATAACCGATCATAGGCCATTCTCCTAGAGGACACGTGTCAGTCTCCCATGCTCTTTGGGTCAACTACTCAGAGAGTTGGTATGAAAGTACTGTCCATCCCATCATGTTACACTGTTGACCATCAAGGGGGGCACGTGGCAACACCGCCATCTCCTATTATCTACTAATCATGTTTGTCGCCAGGCGACAATCCTTTCGAAAGAATAGTGCAAATATAGTTATTTAACCTAACATCCAATCATGTCAGCATAAGACTCAATTCATCATATCAGTTATTGTCGAGGTCCCTTCCCGCATATCGCCCAATCCTACCCCCGCTCTTGTCGCATCTCGCCACAATACAACTTATTAATTAATTCGATGTTATTTACCCTTATTAGCATGCAGGGCCCATTTTAAATAACTTGACCCACTAAGCCCATTAAACTCATTGTACTGTTCAAGCTCAATCTATATTTCATAATCACTTCATATTTAAGACTTTAGGACGTAAGAAGTATATTTTTCTTATGAATTTTTAGTGAAAATGTGTTTTTTAGAAAGTAGTAAAAATATTTTTTCAAAATGTGTAGTAATTTTTTTTTGTAAATAACTAAAACTTATTTAAAAAATTAACATGTAATGATATTTTTATAAATAATCATAACTAATTAAACATACTGAGACTCATTAGTAACATAATTGACACTATTTAACAGTATCACTGACATTCTTTAATAACACGCCGATGATTTTAATATTACCATTAACACTATTTAACACTACCACTGATACTCTTTATTACTCTTTATTAATACACAATGAGACTCGTTAACACTACCACTAGGACTTATATATACACACCATAACTTATTAACAATTGTTAAAAGTGTAAGTTTGAATGGCTTATTTAAATATTTATATGTCTCATTATAAATCATTGACATTTTGTAACATTAACACTAGTATTACACATTTTTTTAAAACTCATTTTTTCTAATCGTTACAAAAAATGTATTTCATAAGTCCTTATTTTTGTAAGCAATACCACTTCGTCTTAAAATAATAAGCATAGTAAATTATCAATATTATTTTAAAAATTGTACTCCCTCCGTTCCAAAATGTTTGTCCCATTTGATTTTTTTGTTGAACTTTGACCACAAATTTA
This sequence comes from Adenophora triphylla var. japonica, assembly GCA_022495995.1. NCBI lineage: Eukaryota > Viridiplantae > Streptophyta > Magnoliopsida > Asterales > Campanulaceae > Adenophora > Adenophora triphylla. The sequence goes on along the minus strand of JAFEMH010004467.1, from coordinate 160,894 downwards.
TGAGAGATTAATCATGTTCATGAAATTCTAAAAGCTGTTGTTGATAATATTATTAATGGTGAATCAATAGGAATTTTTAGAATTTCATGAACATAATTAAATTGTCATATACTCCCTCCGTCCCACTTCACTTGGCACTAATTTCCATTTTGGTCCATCCCACTTCACTTGGCACTACCCAAAATGACAAACTTTTTATAATTTTATATTCACTCTACCCCACCACTCATTCTCTCTCTTCATTTTCCACCACTCAATTTATTCAACCAACACTACTATTTACCCCACTCATTCTCTCTCTTCATTTTCTACCACACATTTCTTTTATTTTATTCTTTTTTTCTTAGTTATTGTGCCATTCATTTTGGTGCCAAGTGAACCGGGACGGAGGGAGTATTTGTGATCAAAGTTCAACAAAAAGTCAAATGGGACAAACATTTTGGGACAGAGGGAGTATGTACAATAAATATGATTTTTCAATTGTCTCATTTTTATACTCGTGTTTCATTTGAAATTACAAAATTTTGTTCAAAATCGCATTTTGACTAGAATTTTATAAAACATTTGATGATCCTAATAAAAATTTGAGAATTGGTATTGATTTACCATTAAGAATACTTTCAATAAAAAATATTTAAATTTTCATTAGAATTATCAAATTTTCTGTAATTTTTGGTCAATAGTATGTTATTAGATTGATAATTTATTTTTCAATATTTTTTGTAATTTAATGGAGTGCGTAAGTATTGAGTGGGCTTCTTTGTTAACATTCACGTCTTGTTCCCGTATGGATTTAATAATGTTGTGTTGGGCTTTTCATTCTAAACTTCTTGTTGGGCCATTAGGGATTTCAGAAATTATCTTTTTTTGCATGTCCCTTCTCATCTTTTTTTTCTTAATTCACAAAAACTCCAAAAAAACACCAAAAACTCCAAAAAGACCAATATAATATCTTTTCCTTTATAAAAGAATAATGGGCAAATGCATTTTAGTTACCTGAGTTTGTCAAGATGTTTAAATTGGTTATCGAATTTGCATTTGTTACAAGTTGGTTATTGAGTTTGTCTTTTTGTTGCAATTAGTTATAATTTTGGATGTCCAGTTAAAAAAACTAACGAAGGTTGTAACATGTGCGTCTCACGTGTGTTACTTAAGGGGTATTTTCGTCTTTTCCGTGGCGGGAGACTTGCACGGGTTGTTCACGTGAAGGGTCTTGGTGGAACTTCCAAAGCTTCAAAGCTTCCTTCCATCAACTCAATCACATTACTAATGGATGGTCTTTGAGATGGATCGGTTTGTATGCACCATAAGCCCACAAGCATCGTTTTCCTTGCAATTTCATTGGTCCCTGCTGCTGCAATTGGAGGTCCTCATCTAACTCAAGCCGCTTGTAGATCCAATTTGGAAAATATATCTCGCTACTGACAAATGCTTCAGCATTATTATTGTTATTTCTGCCCCCAACTACTTCAATAATCATCATTCCATAGCTATAGACATCGAATGTGTCAGTGACTCCGCCCAAGTTTCTGTTGAACACTTCTGGAGCAATATACCCAATAGTACCTCTTGCTTCCATCATGGTTACTTTACTCTTTTTCTTGGGGTACCCAAAATCAGCTATTTTTTGGGGATAAATCTTCATGGAGGGAGACTTGCACTTTTGAACCAGTTTACCCCATCATCAGTCGTATTGTAGCAAATTGTTGGAACCCAAATTTCGCCTCTTTTGATTGTTCCTTTTGATTGTGTTTACTATGAAGAAGACTGACTTCACATGAATAACCCGTTCAAGTCTCCCTCTATGGAAAAGATGAAAATACCCCGTAAGTAACACACGTGAGATACACATGTTACAGCCTTCGTTAGTTTTTTAACTGGACATCCAAAATTATACCTAATTGTAACAAAAAAACAAACTCATTAAACAACTTGTAATAAATGCAAATTCGATAACCAATTGAAACATCTTGATAAACTCATGTAACTAAAATGCAATTTGCCCAAGAATAATTGGTAGATAAATAATAAAGTCAGTAATTGTTCTGACTCACAAAAATCCATACATTTAGACCTTTTCACACATATTAAAAAGTGCAATTAATACATATAAAAAAGACTCATGTACCCCAATAATAATTCAACTACTCAAATAATTAAATGCTTATATAAAAAATGTTTTATGATCATAAATAAAGATATAAATGGTAAACAAGAGCAATGTTTTCTAGATAATAACAAATTATTTTGAAACAAAATAACCTCTAAAATGACATATATTTTGAAACAGGAAATTCGGATCTAGGATTTTTTTCAAGTGGATGCATAAATTACACTACAAAGTTTTATAACGTAATTGTGAAAGAAAAATGTTTGTTGCTACTCGAACATACAATCACTGGGATAAAAATTTATGGCACTTTATCCATTGAATTAACCAACTATTTGATTAAATGAATGCACTTGCACTCATATCTCCACCTCTAAGGAAGCAACAAAAATATTTGTTCCGGTTATTAATTGGCTACAAAATTCGTATCCTCAACATTAAATCCATATTTTTTTGGCAAAATTTGCATGCCCCACATTAATATACATAAATTGTGTGTGTTTCCTATTGATGATGTCAAAAACGTTTGGATCAGCCCAAATCCAGCAGTAGGTTATATCCTAGCGATTGAATAGCCTGAAAAAGACGAACAAACAAGTAAACTTAGCCGGGGCTTCACCGGCGAAGGCCCTCCGACGTGAGAGTAAATATTTGTCTTCATAGAGAGAGAAATTAATTGACAAGAATTTAGAGTCAAAAGATAACGTTTTAAAATATGTGAATTATGGCTTGTATTTATAGGTATATATATCATTGTATAATCCATGTAGGAGAGGAACGCGTATAGATAAGATATTAATCCCAGGGGGATTATAAGTGTTGAATCTTTGCTAAATAAGGAACCTTGTGAGATATGGTTATAATCCTAATAGGAATATAACTGTTTACAATCCATGTAGAATTGAATAAACTGCAATCTGCATGTACGCCGGTGAGGGGCTTCCTCGGCTTATGCTGCCTGGTCGGCTTAGATGATAACCGAGGAAGAGAGAAGTAATAATGGGAAAGCACATTTATGAAGTTTAATTGATAACCGAAGAGGGGCTCCTCGTCATCAAGGGGAGTCTTGCTCGGCCTTGGAGGGAGGCCTTCCTGGGCATTGACGGTAATGCCTCGTCGGCATCCCTGTTATTGGGCCGTGGTCATTATACGCCTGCTATGTCCAGGTCGACATAGGGGAATGACGAGGAGGCCTAACGAGCAAAGATAGGGTAGGCCCACTCCCTTTGTCATAACTAAGACTTGTATGAATTATATTTTGGATCCAACCCATTGAACCTTGTCCGACCACGAATCCACATTCGTATCTCGATTTATACCGTTCACCTATATTATTGATTATATTAGTCAAATATGCATTTTGGGTCTCTAGTCAAATAAATTGTGTGTTTCCTTACATTATTCATTATATTAATCAAGATTTAAGAAAGGGACCTTTCACGAGTTCCAATCCTATTTGGGAGTATACCATAATTTCCATGAAAATGCATGAGGGCATGGTTGTATAGAAGCTGGATTAATTTTGCATATAAATACAAGATAATAATAATAATAATACTATACTAATAACAATCTATAATTCAATATACAAGTTTAACTGTTTGTAACCACCAGAATAAAAAGTGGATGAGATTGAATTTATAAAATTGATATGACGGTCTGGATTAATCCAAATATTCCACATTCTCACTCTCAGTTTTATAACTTTCCAGCTTCTTCTCACAAACCTGTCTTTTAACTTTCCCCCATATCTTATTATTTAATATATGATTTTTGTATTAATTTTTTTTATTATTATTATTTACTTATCGATCTCATAATCATCAATAGAGTATGGATTTTATTTTTATTATTTATTGTTCATGAATTTTTTTACTTTTTGTTATAATAATAAATAAAAACTTAATTTAAATTATATTTTTAGGACATGATATTTTTTTTACTAGCACGACAATTTGATTAAAGAAGTGGAAAATGAATTTAGTAGAATCGTGAGTGGGTAGGCGTCACTCCGTGCCTGCCAAATTTTTATTATTTCAATTTTATTAAGGTATAAAAGAAGGTACAAATAAAAAAATATCTTTTAAATATTGACAAGCCAAATAATGTTGTCAAAATCTTAGAAAAAATCATTTTTTTCAAGTAATTTGGAAAAACTAGTTTTTAAAAATGCACGGCGAAATTTTCGTGATTAATTGAAACTTTAAAAAAAAAAAACACGGTAGCATTTTTGTAAATAGTTGTAACTCAACTCTTTTTAAATATGACACGGTGACATTTTCGTAAATAATCAGAACTTATTAACACCTCTGATAAATTTTATAACTAAAACTAACATTTTTCATCACTGCTCATGACACTTTTTTAACACTAACACTCTGCTTCACTATTTCACAAATATTGTTGATCAAATTAATCTAGCCCGTCCATTTATTACCAGTTTACCACTTGTCCATCTGCTCCAACATCTAGTCCAACTTAGCAGGAAACTAAATAGACATTTGAGCTAATATGCACAATAAATTTCAAAAACGCGTCAAATGTGGGCGTGCGCAAAGAGCCCCACCCCAGTAATCAATCACCGACGACGCAGTCCCTACATATCAAGATCTTGCAGTATAAGCTGGCTGGAGAGTGACCCAAAAATTTGAATTTTTTCTCAAATAATCCCGTTTTACTTTTTTATTTCCCAAAATAACTCACTGTTCAAAGTATTGCCCGGAATGTCCTCTTTTTTGAAACTCGCTACACCGTGTAGCGAGTTTGACTAGGGTTGGTCAAAACTCGCTACACCGTGTAGCGAGTCTTGGATAATTAATTACTGCAGTTGGAAAATTAATTATGGTATTTAATTACTCTAAATTCGCTACACCGTGTAGCGAGTTTTGACCGAAGTCAAACTCGCTACACCGTGTAGCGAGTCTAATTAAAGTTTCAAACTCCTACAAAACCCCCCGTCAGTCCCAACCAAACAAACCCTTCTCCCTTCTCCCTACAAACCATTCTCTTCCTTCCTCCTCAGTCCATTTCTCCCTTTTCTTTCTTTCTTAGTCCATCCCTTATCTTTCTCAATCCAAAATTTATACATATCAAAATGGATCCAAATCAACCCCGCTGGTATCTTGGACGAGAACCACTTCCTGGTAACCCCGCTAGTCTCTCCCAACTTTTAAATCAGTTTGATCCGACTCCGCCTCAAATCGAACGAGAGAGAATCTCCACCCCGTCATATCATACCTGGTCCCGCTGGTGAAGTACAGATAGCCATGCGTCGGCATCGGACCGGAAAAGCTCATGTATCTCAGGGACCTCCCGCTCAGTCGACCCAAGAGGCCATACGTAAAAAACTTGCCGAGCCGGAAGAAGATGATTATTTTCAGGGCAAAGCTTGGCTTGCTGCTATGGAGTATCTAACTGCAGAGGGTACTTATTATCCCTTGAGAATGATCAAGGAGAACCTTAAAAAATATGAGCGGGTGGAACAGGTATATTATTTTATTTTAATTATAGTTAAGGTTGAAATTTATAAATAATTGATCATTATATTTTTGTTGTCTTAGGTTGTGGTTGTGGTCAAGAAGTTCACACGAACCGAGAATGGCAATGTTCACGTGATTTTGAAGGATCCGATGACACAATTGAAGCTTACTTAGGTGACAAAGTGTTGAAGCACACCGAATTTGGAAGTGACATAGGTGAAGGTGCCGTTCGATACTTACTAAGGTATGAAATATTTTCCTTAACATTACACTCCCTAAATATATCCTTATCATTTTGTTCTAAATGTTTTGTTTTGTTGATCTATTAGTCATTGTTTGGGCCACCTCACGCTCAAAAACACTACTTAACATTGTTCCTTCTAATGTTTGTAAGGTCTTTCCTAAGGATTGTTAATTTCATCTTTGGACATGTATTATTTGAATTTATGTCGGATTTAATATGTTATGAATTTATGTAATATTTTTCTATGTGGCGGGATGTGGCCACTAACTTGACAATATTTATTTTTTGTGATTTTATGTAAGATTTCCTATGTGGCGGGATGTGGCCACTAACTTGACAATATTTATTTTTTGTGATTTTATGTAAGATTTCCTATGTGTAGGGATGTGGCCACTAACTTGACAATATTTATTTTTTGTGATTTTATGTAAGATTTCCTATGTGGCCGGGATGTGGCCACTAACTTAAAAATATTTATTTTTTGTGATTTTATGTAAGATTTCCTATGTGGCGGGATGTGGCCACTAACTTAAAAATATTTTTGTTTTTTGTGATGTTATTTTAGATTTTTTTAAATTATTAGGTACAGTTTGTGTTTTGTTTTGTTGCAAAAAAAAAAATTGAAACAAAAACTTTATTCAACAACATGTCATCATTTGTTTTAAAACATGAAAAAAATTATTTAAAAAAAAATTCATCCACATGTCATTATTTTTTTAACACATTTAATTTTTTTTTTGTAAGTACGAAGCTTTTTTGAGCAACAATTTGAAGCTGATTTAATTGTCCAAATTAAAATTTAAAAGTTGTTAATGTTACACCATTATATGTACTTCAAGTAACAATTTTTAGATATTTATTATGATATCTACATTAACCTATAATTATTGCTCAAAACAGGTTCGCGAACGAAAATTTTTTTTTGATGTTACTACGAGCCTATTTTGAGCAATAATTTGAAGCTGATTTAATTGTCCAAATTCAAATTTAAAAGTTGTTAATATTACACCATTATATGTACTTCAAGTGACAATTTTTAGATATTTATTATGATATCTACATTAACCTATAATTATTGCTCAAAACAGCTTCGCGAACGAAATTTTTTTTTTGATGTTACTACGAGCCTATTTTGAGCAATAATTTGAAGCTGATTTAATTGTCCAAATTCAAATTTAAAAGTTGTTAATGTTACACCATTATATGTACTTCAAGTGACAATTTTTAGATATTTATTATGATATCTACATTAACCTATAATTATTGCTCAAAACAAATTTTCGCGAGCGAAAAAAAAAAAAAAAAGAATTTAACAGTTTTGAAACGAATCTTTAGGGGGACAAACTAGTGTAACTGCTACATCGTAGCGAGTTTCAATAAAGCCGAAATCGCTACACGGTGTAGCGAGTTTAAGTCAGCTTTATTGAAACTCGCCACATGCAACAGTTATAATAAACCAAAACACTTTCCAAATTTTGAACACACCCGTGACTTTCAAATGTCATTTAATTCTGCTTTGTGAGAGATTCTATAAAGAACGAACGGGCTTTCTCTTTTCTCTCAACTGTCTCTTCTTCTCTCAACTTTTGCTTTCTCTCTTTCTCTCAATCAATTCTCTCAATCACCATTTTCTAATACAATGAATTCAAAATAAAATTTCTTCACGTTATTTTATTTCATCCAATTGTTGAAGATCAACAAGAATCAAGGTAAGTTAATGATTTAACTGTGTTTTATTACATTGTAGATATAATAAATGTAAGAGGTTTGTTATGTAGGTTTTAACATCATCTTAATTATTATTTTGACTTATGTTTAGATATAAATTTTAATGATTTAATCTGTGTTTTATTACATTGTAGATATAATAAATGTAAGAGTTTTGTTATGTAGGTTTTAACATCATCTTAATTATTATTTTGACTTATGTTTAGATATAAAATTTAATGATTTATCTGTGTTTTATTATATTGTAGATATAATAAATGTAAAAGTTTTGTTATGTAGGTTTTAACATCATCTTAATTATTATTTTGACTTATGTTTAGATATAAATTTTAATGATTTAACTGTGTTTTATTATGTTGTAGATATAATAAATGTAAGAGTTTTGTTATGTAGGTTTTAACATCATCTTAATTATTATTTTGACTTATGTTTAGATATAAATTTTAATGATTTAACTGTGTTTTATTATGTTGTAGATATAATAAATGTCATAATATAAGCAATAGAGAATTAAATAAAAAATACAGATGTCATTAAAAAACCATTATATGACAGTTAAATAAAAAATACAGATGTCCTAAATTTGCAATCATTTCTGCCCTTATATTATTGGAACCTATCTTTACCCTAAAACCATTTTCTATTACTATTTCAGAACCTTACTAACAAACAACCATTATGTGTGATTATGGGTCATTTTTTATTCCGTTACCAATTCAATTAATATATTAATTTCATTTTTTTAATCTACCACTCAATTATTTTTTTCATTCATGTTCACTTTGTCAAAAATTATATGACAGTTAAATTGGCATATAATTGTTTTTCTGTATTTTTTTCCCTTTATATGAATGATTAATACTCCCTCCGTCCTAAATTTTAATCAACTTAATTATAAATAAATTAGTGAATAACTACCAAAAAAAAATCAACCACTTCATCAACAAAAAAATAATCCTAAATTGCAATGTCATTAAAAAAAATCAAAAAAATTCGGAATTAAATAAAAATTAGTCACATAAATGGGAATAACAATATTTCAACAACAAATCAACAAAAAAAAAAAATCCTAAATTGCAATGTTCTTCATCTTGGCAATATAGAAATTAATCAAGAAATTCGAAATTAAAAAAATAAAATCATAAATTCGGAATAAAAACTAAAATTCAACTTAATATAGAGATGTAAACTTACAATTAAGAAAAATGTTGAAATTCTTGAGAAATTCCTTGGCTTGGGTCGAATCTTCTTCTCCTTCCTTCTTGCAGCCGGCTATGGAGGTTGGGGAGTAATTTTTTTTCTTTCTTCGTTGAATGCGTGAACTGAAGGGGAAAAGGTTTTTTGAAAATTTAATTGAACTCGCTACACGGTGTAGCGAGTTTGACTTCGGTCAAAACTCGCTACACGGTGTAGCGAATTTAGAGTAATTAAATACCACAATTAATTTTCCAACTGCAGTAATTAATTATCCAAGACTCGCTACACGGTGTAGCGAGTTTTGACCAACCCTAGTCAAACTCGCTACACGGTGTAGCGAGTTTCAAAAAAGAGGACATTCCGGGCAATACTTTGAACAGTGAGTCATTTTGGGAAATAAAAAAGTAAAACGGGATTATTTGAGAAAAAATTCCAAAAATTTATTACTAGTACAGACATTAATACTCACACAAAACAAACACAGTTGTTAACACTTTACATCATATAGCCAATAGCCATACTCTCTTTCAATTAATCAATGGTACAAGAGTCAGTACGGAACGTACGTGGGGCATGAACGCAAATGGGGCGTGTCTATCTCACGTGTCGAACGTACGTGGGGCGTGAACGCAAATGGGGCGTGTCAGTAGCACGTGTCGAAGTTAGAAATTTTAAAAAAGGACCAAAACATTTTGTGGTTGCGAGAAGAGATATGAGAATGAATGAATGAGGGATATGAGAATAAATGAATCTGGAAAAATCTTATCTATTAAAACAAAAAGAGGAACTCGCTACACGTGCAACAAGTTTGACTGATCGGTCAAACTCGCTACACGGTGTAGCCAATTTGTCTTCACTTAATTATCGAGATTAATTACAAACCGACAAAGCCTAATTACTTAGAATTCGTTATACCGTATAGCGAGTTTGACCGATTACAGTCAAACTCCCTACACCGTATAGCAATTTTCAAAAAAATGATCATTTAAAGAAATAGTTTGAACAGTGAATTGTCATAAATTAATGGAGTTTCCAAGAATTTTCCTAGCACCGTCGCATTATTAGAGTACAAGGTTATCACACGAACTCCTTCTCATACCTAATTTGAGCCTCATCCTCTTGCTAGCCCCCACCACACGTGCGTTCTGGAAGGTCAACATTTTTGCCTGAACACAATAAATTTTCCTATCTCCGTCCCATTTTCCCGTCACATTTCATTTCAAGAATCATACTTTTTCTTTTGGTATGTCTCAGACTAAGAGTCTTACTTTACTTTATTTTCAAAATGACAAATAATGAATATTGTTTTGAACATTTATACTCTCTTCTTTTCATAGAATTATAAATAAATCAATACTTACTACACTACTTTTTATCCACTTGAATCATAAACAGTGTTTTGAACAATTATACCCCCAACTCACTTACCATTGTTCACTCATTTTATAGTGTTTTCTTAATAAACGTACAAATACTAGGTAGGACTGTTAGTCCGGGACTGAGGGAGTAATACAAATGCCAAACCATTGTTGTTTAACCTAATCTCATTTTATTACAGTGGGAGACGACGCTATATATATATATATATATATATATATATATATATATGGTCCCGCATATATTTGATCATTGTCGTCCTCCCGTCTACAAAGGATGGGACAAATTTGGGACTGCTCACATGAATGGATGGAAAACACTCGAAAGTCATAGATCTCACCCTTCCCTTTGATCTGAGGTTTTGTTTGTTTTGTTGAGGAGAAAATATTTTTCGAAAACGTTTTCTTTCATTTTTCGATATATACGATATATGGTAATTACCAGAAATAGAGAAAATGTTTTTCGTAAAATGTTTTTTCCATTTTTCTAAATAAAACGACTTATGAATTTTTTCTAATTAAAACATTTTTTGAAAAATGATAACAACATCACACACACACACACACCTAACTTTTCATACACCCTCACGTTACCCACTCCATATCAACCATCCCCTACCCCATGCCTCATAAAAAAAATTATTTTTTACAATCTCCCCCTTCTCACCACCACCATCATCACCTCCTCTGGTAAAAAAAAAAAATGAATCATTTTAAATTTATTTTTAACATTTCCCCACTCCCACCACCACCATTTCAAGGTCAGATTTTTTTTTACTCATAATTAAATTAATTTATTTTTAAAAACTCCCCCACCCAACCTCACTCCCCTATTCTCGGCTACCCACCCTACTCCCTCACACTCTCGGCTACCCACCTTGTCCCACAACTACCCCACCCCCACCCCCACACCCTACTCTATCACCACCCTAGCCTATCATCATTTTACCCTTTATATTTCCCCGCCACCCTACCCTACCCCACACCCACTCACCTCACCCCTACTAATCCCTACACCCCACCTCCATCACCCTATTCCATCGTATCTCTTTCAACTTATCTTAAATTCTGTTTTATCGAAAAATATTTTTCTTTATTTTATTAAACAAGTGAAACATTTTCCAGAAAATGATTCAACAATGCCCTTCTCTTCCATATGGAAACACGATTAGCTGTTAACGATTAAGTTTGTTTACGTAACGTTTGATTCGTGAAAAACACTTACTAATTAAGCTAAAAATAATCCACTGTTTATTGTTGTCCCCTTTTCTTGAAACTCCTTTCCTACTATCACAACATGTGTAAATCCCACTTGAATTAGAAATTACGTGATAATTAGTACTTCCTTATTAAATTTAATTACCTAACACAATGGCACTTAATTAACTACTTTGATCTGTTCAAATTCTTTCCAAAGCATATACACATGTCGGTCTTGGTCTCCTTGATTCCTCCTAGACAACCTTATTAAACAAACCCTAAGTACACTCATTTAGATTAAAATTTATATGGAGTAATCATATGTCTTACATTCCTGCTCCCAAGTTTTAGTCCTTTATTTCACAAAGAATAATGTAATATGTAATGACAGCTTAATGCAATGTACTTTTTTATTTTACTTCAAATAATGTAACATAGTTGGATGACGTTAAATTTGATTCACAAACCCATTAAAAATGTAACCCAGTTACTAACTTAACAAAACCCCCTTCTCTCTAATTGAATATGCCCTCACCACCCATCATTGTTGACCCCCTCCTCCTCCCAAACAACATTTCACGAACCCAACATCCACTTTTCACAAACCAACAAAAAATTACATATCTTTACTCAAACCCAACTTTCATTTTCACAAAAATTACATATGTTCTCGAGATGAATTTCTAAACAACGGCAAAGTTGGAACGCTACCGGTGATGACGAGTAGGGGTGTAAATGGTTCAGTTTAGCTTGGTTTGGGCAAATTTAGAAGTCGAACCGATAATCATCGGTTTGGAGAAATCTCAAACCGAGCTAAACCATGTAAAAGTTCAGATCGAGCTAAACCAATTAATAACTGCCATAGTTTGGTTCGGTTCGATCTAAACCACGATTTGATTTTGCGATTTAGACCGTGGTTCAAACCGCAATCCAAACTATGGTATATACCACATCCCAAATCACTCTATTATCATGTATTTTAAATTTTCTGACTAATAAATAGAAAATATCTATAATAGAAAAAACACAATCATAAAAGATAACAATCCAAACTATACCAGTTCACAGTTACAAATCAAGATTGTCACATTCAAAGTACCATTCAACGAAAATTAAATCATAAAAATATATCAAAGTGCAATTGTTAATGCACTGTTAGTGTTTGACATCACAATATGAAGTACTTGTTAATGCAATGATACCCTTCATTAGAATTCAAATGATCAAACTAAGTAGCAAAAGTGATTTATAAGTAATGAGTGTCCACAAAATTTAACAGTGATTGAAATACAAAATGAAACATAATAGGTTTAACAATCTCGAATCGGTTTGATCTACAATGATTTGATCACTCGATTTGATTTGGTTTGGAGGTGATAGATCACAAGCTGAACCAACTTTTTAGGTCATTCACCCGAACTTTTTCTCTTAGCTCGCTTTTTTTTATTTGTTTTTGTATTATTAATGATTGACTTATTCTATTATAAAAGTGATACTGAAAAGTTCACTGGGTGTGAATTTAACCTGCTAGTGCAAAAAATGGTGTTATCACTTGTGCTACAGTATGTGTTATCCAGGCAAATTTTATTAATTGTTTCTTATTTATTTTGACAAAAAAAAAAACATGGTTGTTATATTATATTGTCCGCAAGAAATGTACTCCCTCTCTCCGTCTCTAAAAGATTGTCCTGTTGTATATTTTGCAATTATTAAGAAAGAGCTTCATTTTTTTGTATTTTAGTAGATTTGCACTAACATTCATGCCTAAGTTTAGAAATGAAACATACTTTGGGACAAGTCAAAATGACAAATGGGACAATCTTTCAGGGACGGAGGTTTTAGGCCCAAAGAATCGGTTAAAGATGTGCAAGAAATGGAGCTTAAATAAAGAAAGGATTAAAAAGAGAAAAGTTGTGCATAAATGGAGTTACATGTAAAAGCTTTAAAAGAAGACTCCGTTTTTACAGCTAGTGACAATTTCAGAACCCTTGACCTTTCATATGCTTCAAAGGAATACTGTCATATGTAAATATGTAAAGGAATATCGGATGCCGCTTCGGGTAGAGAACTTTGACATCTTCTCTCAGCTTGCTCACACACACATATACGTACGAATGTGTTCATGATTAATTAGACTATCTCTGGTAGACGTGTCAATTTGGTTAATCGGATCGGCAAATCGATCGATTTTTAATCGGTCAAAATCGGTTTAACCGTAATCGGTTTAATTGTAACCGATATTTACAAGGTTCGGTTAGTATTTTTAAAAATTGTGAACCGCCGGTTTTATGCTCGGCCGAGTCATGAGGGTTGCTCGGTCGAGCAAGACATTTTTTTCAGTAAGTTTTTACCATTTAACGGTCATGCTCGACCGAGTCATATGAGTTGCTCGGCCGAGGGGGTCATTTTTCAGTGTATTTAACCGGTCATGCCTCATGCTCGGCCAAGCAGAACGCCAGAAATTAAAAAAAAAAAGGTATGCTCGACCGAGCAACACCAAAGACTCGGCCGTCCAAACCGGATAAATCGGAGGTTAACCGGAAAACCGTTAAACCGTATAACCGTCAAAACGTAACCGGTCTGGCCGGTTATCCGATTCGGTTTCGGTTGATAGTTTTGGAGATTGAAAACCGCCGGTTAACCGGAACCGGCCACCTCTAATCTCTAGGATGGGAATTGGGGGTCTATATACTTTCAGTTGAATTATAAAATAGGTCAAAACGACGTCGTTTTGCAACAAAAAAAATAAAAAATCTTTTTGATTGCTTGAGCAATACTGTAGATCCGCCCCTGATGATAATCTGGGCCATCCATCTCTAGATTAACAAACATTATTTGGAAGATAATGCACAAGCCCCTGAATCCCTCTAGTGTATGTAGCTAGCTATTAATGATCGTTCGAGTTCTATCTGGTAGAAAAGAATTAAACATCTAGTTTTAAGCGACAACTATTGAAGTATTTATCCCAGTCGGGAATAAACAAGCCTCGTAAAGTATAAAATTTGTCAGTCACTCCTCTCGTAACCAATTGATTTTAAAATGGAACCCCGTAATCATTGCATTTTAAGAATAAAATCTGCATTGATCTTCATGATCTTAAGCCTCACGCCAATATATTTATAATAACCAATCACATACTATTCTTTATTATCTTCTTCTTCTCCGATCCCTTTCTTTCTTGTTTATTCTTGTCAAGATTTCATTTTGCAACATGCATATAAGTCACGATTACTCCTACGTTTAGGCAGGCTACGCCACAACTTTCGCTCGCTATATATATTTTTGTTTAGACAAGATCGCATTTTGCAACATGCATGCATTTTCATAGGTTAAGCAATCATTCATATATATAATAAATTCGTTTCGCAAAAACAAGATTAAATGTTTCTAAGCATGTTAAGATCATAAAGTACTCGGTTATAACGCTCTTAAGTTACTTACGTTGCATATTCATATGTTAATCGCAACTACGCTAACTGTTCAAAAGTTCAAACCACTTCTGAACATTAGTTCGGAAATTTTAAGCAATGATCGATCGGGAGAGAAAAAAACACGGTGAGCTATAATATAAGAAATAACTACATTTGTTTCCGAAAAGCAAGATTAGATTTTTCTAAGGATGATTAGGCTGCAAAGAGCTTGTGATTAAAATCCTTAAACACTAATTAGGTAGTCATAGATTCTTTCAATAGATGTATGTAATGGTTATAACATATCTTTCTGCAGCTTCTCTTTTGTCATAACATTATTTGCAAATCGGAATCTTAATCTTAGTATCTTTGTCATGTCATCAGAAACTTAACTACTCCTAGATCTCCTCTAATATTTCCCTCCATTAATATGAACTATTCTACATGTTTAGCTTGACCAGTCAAGTTTTATCATGTGGTCTCGGGCAGTGGCGTATCTAGGATTTAGAGTCAGATTGTGGAAAAAATATCTTCGTCTACCTCCTTCTTTCTTCCTTCTTCATCTTACCCCCACTCGCATGGCCGCCACTGCTCTCTCCACACCATCCCCTCTCAGATTACCGTCCTACCCCTAATCCCATCAGAAAATCCAATAAATTCACTCTTTGATAACAGTTTGCATTCCTATAGTTTTTTTTTTTTTTTTTTATAAATACTCGCTAATTTTTTTTGAAAAACTCAGGGGCGTCAGTTGTCCTTCCTGGCGCCATACTGAATCCGCCCCTGGTCTCGGGTACATA
This sequence comes from Adenophora triphylla var. japonica, assembly GCA_022495995.1. NCBI lineage: Eukaryota > Viridiplantae > Streptophyta > Magnoliopsida > Asterales > Campanulaceae > Adenophora > Adenophora triphylla. The sequence continues at coordinate 145,350 of JAFEMH010004467.1, read as the reverse complement.
ATTTTTTATGGATACGAAACTGCTGCAACAACGGTCATTTTGCTTCTCGGGTACAATTTTTTATGGATAAAAATGTTGTGAAATTGGGGGGATCACCACATCCACTAGCCCATACTAGCAGTCATCAACATGGAGAAAATAAAATCAACACATAATAATATGAAAGAACAAGAACAAGAACACCGATAATTTGTTAACCCGGTTCATTCACCAACTCGTGAACTACATCCGGAGGCACCAAGCCAGGACATCACTATAATAATATATGAAGGATTACAACTTTACATATGCACTCACACAGATCTAGCATAGTAACTCTCCATGAGCAATCTCTCATATACATTGTCTCACCTCCCCAAGAACGCACAAAATAACACAGTCATGGTCGGGTTGTAGGATCGCCCCCATGGCTCTCCTAGGCCCCCGGCCCCCCTCCTAGATACTATTTTGTGGCTCTCCTTGATATCCTAACCTTTCCCCTCTTTGGTACAAATATTATGGTGGTAGTCACAATGTATTTATAGGGATACAAAACCTATTCCTAATCAAAACCTGATTCACCCGGAGTCCTTGACATGGAAGGAGTATCACATAAATTAGGAATACTAATTGTTACCAAACTTGATTCCTTTCCAAAAAACTCCTTGCACGCCACAGCAGGAAAATCGTCCGCCACATTCTGCTCCCTTGGGCGGTCGCCCACCTCCTCATGGGCGGTCGCCCACCTCGTCAGTCCTGCTCCGAATTTTCTGCTCCTCCATCATTTTGATCCTCTCCTTGGTTTTGGCTCCAATCCCAACAATCTCCCACCTGGAGACATAAACCACCATTGTGACATGCTCCCATCATACTCCCACCTGAGAATGATCCACCAAATATTTTCCCCACCATGTTGAGCCACCACGCTCCTCCGCCATGAGCCACCACGCCCAAGTAATAAGGCGAAGTGAAACCAAGCGACGCTTCAATCTCCGTGTTAGATCCTTCTTGCCTCCCCAAATCAACTTCTACCTTGATTTATTTGCAAGACTAACTTCGCCTTCTCCCTCCTGGATCCACTCCCTCGCAATGCTCCCCATGAAACTCGGACACACCTTGCTTCTTGCATTGTCTCCTCGTGGTTCCTTTTCTCGCTCTCTTGTTAGGTACTTGTGATCGTCTCCTTGCCGCGCCTACACGTTGTCACCTCTCCACCCTAACACACCGTTTATTGATGTCTCTCCTTTTACACCAACAGCCGGCCCCCAAGCCTCTTGCTCCCACTCGAACGAAATTGATGTTGTCGCAGAGTACAACATCCTCCTTACCCTCATCCGTCGTTTTGCGAGAAGTCCTCCTCTTCCCACGTGGTCCAACCGGCTTATACCACTCACCTTTGCAAGAAGAGATTGTACCACAATAGGAAACAAAAATCTCGCCGCAAAAGATTCCCCGAAGACGTGGGCGGTCGCCCACCAACTCACGTGCGGTCGCCCAAGATGAAATTTCCACGAGCCAAACTTTCGTCCTCCCGGGCGGTCGCCCAACACCCCGGGCGGTCGCCCATCACCCTGAAAGTCTTCCCCGAATTTCCTCCTTTTCTTTCATATTTTTCTCCAATCACCCCGATCGCCCCAAAATCCTTGAACATCTCTTGATCTCTGCATCTCCAAAATTCCACCTCGAATTTCGCAGATCTCAACAAGAAACAAACGAACTCTTCGGACTTACCGATCTTCCGCACGATCGTAGACCTATTTGGCACGTGTCATGCTTCAACCATAAACCCTAGAAGCTCTCAAATCCCCGCACGTCTTCCACACGAAGAATTCGCACAAAAATGCATTGTCTCTTTTCTTCACCTGGATCTCTCCTAGATCTCGAACCAAAAAGCTCGATACCGGTTGTTGTGAAATTGGGGGATCACCACATCCACTAGCCCATACTAGCGATCATCAACATGGAGAAAATAAAATCAACACATAATAATATGAAAGAACAAGAACAAGAACACCGATAATTTGTTAACCCGGTTCATTCACCAACTCGTGAACTACATCCGGAGGCACCAAGCCAGACATCACTATAATAATATATGAAGGATTACAACTTTACATATGCACTCACACAGATCTAGCATAGTAACTCTCCATGAGCAATCTCTCATATACATTGTCACACCTCCCCAAGAACGCACAAAATAACACAGTCATGGCCGGGTTGTAGGATCGCCCCCATGGCTCTCCTAGGCCCCCGGCCCCCCTCCTAGATACTATTTTGTGGCTCTCCTTGATATCCTAACCTTTCCCCTCTTTGGTACAAATATTATGGTGGTAGTCACAATGTATTTATAGGGATACAAAACCTATTCCTAATCAAAACCTGATTCACCCGGAGTCCTTGACATGGAAGGAGTATCACATAAATTAGGAATACTAATTGTTACCAAACTTGATTCCTTTCCAAAAAACTCCTTGCACGCCACAGCAGGAAAATCGTCCGCCACATTCTGCTCCCTTGGGCGGTCGCCCACCTCCTCTATGGGCGGTCGCCCACCTCGTCAGTCCTGCTCCGAATTTTCTGCTCCTCCATCATTTTGATCCTCTCCTTGGTTTTGGCTCCAATCCCAACAAAAAAAACTGCTGCAACGGTCATTTCGCTGCCGTACAACAGCGTCTGATTGCAATCTGGTCACATCTTTCTTTTTTCAAATTGTGTGATCAAGATTAATTGAGTAATATGTAAAGCTAGCTTACAAGCATCCAACTGATCTCGAACTAGCTAACTCTTTGAAAGAGGAAGCACACCTTCAACCACCAAAATAGATGTGAATCTTTAATTAGAAGAAGATTGAGATGTAGAAAGGCTTTGAGAAGATGACACAAGCTTAACAGTTGTCACCGGCCGGTGATAGAAACGAATACTCCCTCCGTCCCACAATAATATGTAAACTTTCTATTTTGGGCGTCCCACAATAATATCTAACTTTCCCTAAATGGAAAAGAATCTTTATTATTTCCTCCACTCATTCTCTCTCCTACATTATTTTAATACTCACATCACCATTATAATTTACTATTCTCTCCACTCATTCTCTCTCCTATTTTATTTTCACACTTATTACACTTTCAATATAATATTTCCTCCTTAATTCCCGTGCAAAACCCAAAAGTCCATAAATCTATGGGTCGGAGGGAGTATACTATTTCGTACAAAAGGCAAGCTTTGATCTTGCTTACTCAACGCAATCAATCATTGGTCCCTTTTCTTCCTCTTCTCTTTATTTTTAAAATCTTATCAACTCCATCTAATTTTATATTGTGGGCCCCGCTTCTTGTGTTTAAAATAGTTTTCGGGATCAATACAGTCCGACTATATAAAATAGTTTTCGGGATTAATACAGTCCGACTATATAAAATTAAAGCATCATTTTCTATTGCTGACCCACTCACCCAATCCCTTCCTGTATATAAGCAAAGCCTTGTCAAAGGCATACCTCAATTCATTAAGCCATCTCTTCTCAACTCATCTCTCTAGTTATTATAACAACATTCTTTCATTCTTTACTTGAAAGCAAGAAATAGAAAAGCTAGCTCTCTACATACCATGACTATAGAAATTGAAGAATCCACGACTTCGGTCGTTACCCTATCGAAAATTGCAGTTTCAGATACTCATGGAGAAGACTCTCCATATTTCGCAGGATGGAAGGCTTATGATGAGAATCCTTACGACGAGTCTACCAATCCATCCGGTGTCATTCAGATGGGGCTAGCCGAAAATCAAGTAAGTCATCACTCTATAGTCATGGACCATACTGCTGAACACTACATAACTCAGTACTCAAAGTATGACCTGGATTTGTTACTTCTTCCACAGGTTTCTTTTGATTTGCTAGAAGAGTACTTGGAACATCATCCTGAAGAAGCTAGTTTGGCCGGAAGGAAAAACGCAACGGCTAGCTTCAGAGAAAACGCCTTGTTTCAAGATTATCACGGTCTACGATCTTTCAGAGAGGTATACATATAGTATAACTATATATACATGCATTATGCATACATATATATATATTTATGTCTGCATGTGTATAACTACACATCTGAAGAGAAGTCTCTCTAACCAAATGGTACTCATTTTTGCATTTTCACAGGCAATGGCAAGTTTCATGGAACAAATTAGAGGTGGAAGAAAAGCCAAATTCAACCCTGATAGAGTTGTTATTACGGCTGGTGCAACTGCAGCTAACGAGCTATTAACGTTCATTTTAGCTGATCCCGGTGATGCATTGCTCGTTCCAACCCCTTATTATCCAGGGTAAGAACAAGTGAGCTTTTAGCAGTCCATTTTTACATTTGTTTTGTATTTTTGTTTGTTCAGCTTAATTGAATTTCTCTCATATATGTTGCAGATTCGACAGGGATTTAAGGTGGAGAACTGGTGTAAAAATAGTACCCATACATTGCGACAGTTCCAACAATTTTCAGATCACTCCAAGAGCACTAGAAGAAGCCTACACTAGTGCAGAATCTATGAACATAAAAGTTAGAGGAATGCTGATAACAAATCCATCAAATCCACTAGGGGTGACCATTCAGAGGAAAGTTCTAGAAGAGATTCTAGACTTTGTTACGCGCAAAAACATTCACCTTGTCTCTGACGAAATCTACTCGGGGTCAGCATTTTCCTCTGACGAGTTTGTCAGCGTGGCTGAGATACTCGAATCCCGAGATTACAAGGGTTCAGAAAGAGTTCACATTGTTTATAGTCTTTCCAAAGATTTAGGCCTTCCGGGGTTTAGAGTTGGAACTATTTATTCATACAACGAAAAGGTCGTGACAACTGCGCGTAGAATGTCTAGTTTTACCTTAATCTCCTCACAAACTCAACAACTCTTAGGTTCCATGTTGTCCGATAAAGAGTTTACGAGCAAGTACATAAAGTTCAACCGGGAGAGGTTGAGGAAGCGATATGAAAGGATCATTGATGGGCTAAAGAAAGCTGGGATTGAGTGCTTGGAAGGGAACGCGGGGCTTTTTTGCTGGATGAATTTAAGTCCATATTTGGACGAACATACTCGAAAGGGCGAATTGGACATTTGGAACGAGATATTACGCGATGTTAGGTTGAATATATCGCCGGGATCTTCGTGCCATTGCCCGGAACCGGGGTGGTTTAGAGTGTGCTTTGCCAACATGAGTGAGGAGACTCTACAAGTTGCACTATCAAGAATATATGATTTCATGGAGAGAAGGAAGGCAAGGAGGAATAATTCCTATTATTAGTTTAATGTTTCTATTTTCCTCTTTAATTATGTGGGAGTTTCAGATGACAAAACTATGTGAAAGTGTTTGGTTTTGTTTTTCATAGATTGTATAATCAGATTGAATCTGAAAATGGTTTTTGCTGTATTTCTTTGGCTGTGAAAAGCTTCAAGGAAATATAAGTTGACAATAGTTGTGGATTATTTATTTATTTATTTTATTTTATTTCATTTCATTTTATTTTATTTTTTGTGTGTGTATTTGACTTTTGAGATATACATTTTCTTTTTAATTCAGATCATCTTTCTGAACCAGTAACCACAAAATTTGGGTGTGAAATCAGTAACCATAAAATTTGGACCGTAAACGAGTCGAGCTTTGAAGTTTTGAGCTCGAGTTTGTATAAAAGTTATATTGAGCTCGAAATTTTCTCGAGCTCGAGCTCGATACGACTGTTCGAGCTCGGATCGAATCGAGTTTTGAGCTTTTCGCGAGCCATTCGCGAGCTGCTCGAACTCGAGTATTAACGAGCCGAGCTCGAGCTTGGACTTATTTTTTGAAAAAAATCTTAAATCAAACGAGCTCTATCGAGCACTAATTCGATTTGTAATCGATCTTGAGCCTAAACAAGTCATTCGCGGACAAAATTCATTCGAACTTTTTAATGAGCTTAACGAGCCGAGCTCAAACGAGTCAATCTCGGTCAGAGCTCATCGAACATATATACGAGCGAAGCACGGCTTTCAGAAAAAAAAAAAAAACGAACTGAAAATCGGTTCGACTCGATTACTCACCAGGCCCACTCGAACTCGAGCTTTTACCAGCCAAGTTCGAGCTGGTTCGTTTCGTGTAACAGCCCTAGGTCAAGTAAGAGTGTTGTGTTACTTATGTATGTAGCACATTGGGTTTCGGGGTTGGATTCCATTTCTAGCAAGGAACATTTGTGTACTTAATTTTCGCTGGATAGACCTCTGAATGAATGATGTACACATCTGAGGCAAGACCCCCCTCCCCCCCCCCCCCATCCATAACTTGTCTTCAAAATTTAACACTACAGATTGCTTGCCAACATCTTAATTATGAACCTCCAGCTAGGTCACACGCTTGCCAATTCCGTCCACCTTCGTACCAAGTACACCTTCCGTCCCAAAGTACTAATATTGATATCTACTTTTCATTATTTAAAATCATCCAAGTCAAATAGTACCTTTTGACTCTAAGCATGCATGAATTCAAAATTTTGAAATTGCGTAGGTTGGGCATTTAAAAAATATTGTAAACAATAATATAATAACAGTGAAAAATAACTTCATATATAAAAAAATTACATATATAATCGGTAACTTAGATAAAAAAAATCAAAATTATGAGGTGAAGCCCACTTTAAATAGGTCTAGATATTCGCCCCTGACTATAAGAACCTTCAAATTCAATTAAAAAAATCAAATAAAAAAAAAAAAAACTGATTTCTCAAGTCAAATAGGATGTTAAGCTCTTCCCATCCTTCATACTCCCTCCGTCCCACGTGAATACAAACTTATTTCCTTTTTGGTCCATCCCACGTGAATACAAATTGTCCAAAATAGAAATAAATTTATTATTTTATATTCACCCTATCCCACCCACTCATTCTCTTTCTTCATTTTCTACCACACAATTTATTCAACCAACTCCACTCATTCTCTCTCTTCATTTCCTACCACACATTTTCATTATCTTAATAATATTTCTTAATTATCGTGTCCGGAAAAATGATTTGTAATAAGGTGGGACGGAGGGAGTATTTTGCTTAGTCTTTGGCAAAGGGATTTCCAAAGCACCATCTATAATTGGTCTTTGTGATGTTTAATTGGCCAGATTTGCTCTATTTGACTTTTAACAAAATTCCCATTATGGATAATGTACAAATAATTGCTCCATCCGTTTCAAAATAAATGATCAAAAATTTCTCAAACTTGCTCGTAATCAAGAGTAAATTTGTAGTCAGGGGCAGATCTAGACCTATTTAAGGTGGGCTCCACCTCATAATTTTGAATTTTTTTTACCTAAGTCACCGACTATATATATAATTTTTTTTTATATACTCCCCCGTCCCGGGTTAAGCTTCACCCTTTTATTGTATTGTTTCTATGACTATCGACACTACATAAGTTTTTGTAAGCCGAATGAATGACGAGAATGAATTTTTGAAGTCAAATAGGAATTTATAGTTGAATTAAAATAAAAATATAATGGGATTTTTGAAATGGTTTGTGGAATTGTCAAAGGGTCCGTTTGGATGTATTGATTTTGAATTCAATAAATATTCAAATTCTATAAAATTTAAATAACTTAGAATTTGCTTTCAAAATCATGACATTTTCATTGTTTGAATAATGTGTAGAATTTAATTGCAATTATACATTATACTTAAAATAAAAGTTCAATAATAAGTCAAGTATCTAGTTTAGTCTAGTGGTATATGATTGTTAGTTATTATAAAAAACATGGGTTCAAACCTTGTTAACAACAAAAGTATAAAAATTTTATATTTTTAAAAATAAATAGTATATAGTGGTGGTGGTTAACTGCGGCGGTAGGTGGCAGCCGGTGGAGGTAGTTGGAGTCGGTGATTTCAGGAAGCGGCAGTGGTGGCGGAAAGTGGCCGGAGGCGCCGATCGGTGGGCCACGTGAGGTGTTTGGTGGCGGCAATGGTGGTCGTAGGCGGCGGCGACGGTTCTGGAGGTGTTGGCGGCGGCGGGAGGTGGCACAAATGGTGGCCGGAGGTAGCGGCAGTGGCCGGAGATATTGGCGGCGGCAATGGTGGCTGTAGGCGGCGGTGGCGGTTGCCGGAGGTGTTGGCGGCGGCGGGAGGGGGCACAAATGGTGGTGGTTGAAAGTTGTTGTGATGGTGGTAAAAAGAATGTGAGTTGTTATTAATTGATCAAAATTTAGAATTTAAATTATTAGGATTTAAGATGGAATTAGTTTTGTGAAATTGAGTGATTTAGAATTTCAACACAATTTCAATTCCAAATTTTAGTTATGTTCTCAAACAATAAAAATAATTTTGGAGGCCCCAATTCTAATTCCAAGCTATAAAATTGGGGTATCCAAACGTACCCCAAAGCTCATTTTTGAAAGATCTTTCCTGCCTCTAAACTCTAAAGATAAAGATAGTTTCTTATTATTGGCAAATTGCAAAAACCCTAAACTTGTCATAGTCAACTTAAATGTTTTATTTTTCACTATATTCATGCAAAAGGCAATCTTTATTCTCTTTAACATTCTTTCCTTTTTGTAACCATGTCATCCCTTTATACTCTCTTCTCCTGGACATGTCCACGATTCATGTTTAAATCGGATGAATTGACAATTTTGAACTGTTGAAAAACTTTTGAAAATCGTGAATCGAATGAACCGTGAACCTGCGATTTACGGTTCATATGCGGTTTAAGCTTCAAAATCGACGGTTTGAACTTCAAAACCGGCGATTTGGACCGTTGGTTCATACCCGCGGTTCATACCCAATTTGTTTAATATTAATAAAATTATAAGGGTACCGTCCATCTTTAAAAAAAATATATATATATTTTTTGTGTCATTTCGTGTGAGGACCCCGACCCGGAACCTACACGTGTCCCGAGTTGGAGCGTCCTCAAACTAACCCAAATACACAAAAACTTTTAAAAACTTTGCTTTGACTTCCAAACATAAACATGAATAACATAACATTTCAAAAGAACTCCACTCAACTCCACATCGGAGGAGGAGGTAACTAACTTTGAAAACGGTCAACTGTTTAGTTACAAAAGATTAAGGTTATGACGTAGAGTTTAAAGTTTATAATTACAAACTCCAAGAAAGGAATTACCAAAATACAATTTTTATACGTCACCCTAAACATACCCCGACAACACCCAAAAGATTTCTCCAAACTCCTCTCCGTCCTTACTTGGCGGTCCGCCTGTCTCGGGATCTAAAACAAGAAAGGGAGAGGGGTGAGAATAAATCTCAAAGAAGCTATTATGGATGCAACAATATGCCAAATAGATGCAACACCTAACACGTTGGAAAAGGCGTAAACACCTTACATTACCTTTGGTTTACCTTTTTCCCGTCTGAACAATAGTCGTACAACATTGGGTATAATAATACTCCAATCTTAAGTGAGCTGCTTAAGCAATACTCACATCTTATAAGACCCATTTTTCAGGAAACCAAATAAGATAGTCGCAACTACGTAAGGCTTTTGGCTCAATACAGATGCTATAACCCCAACCTCGCGGCCACAGTGAGGGGACGCCACAGATATAACATAATCCGATCACATTAGGTCACACTTCCATAATTGATCGTATTATGTTATACCCCCAAATGTCACCGACTCACACATTATCAAGCACATAATAGATACTTGAATAAAATCCACAAAAGGGATAACAATATAGCAACATGGTAAAATATACTCATGTCCAACCAACGTCATAGTGTAACTGTTATACAACACACTATGCATATTATAAACAATGTATAAGAATTCAAGTAAGGCAAGGAAGTATCATTAATCCATCCTACACGTTCATTCTACAATAATACTTAGCCTCTTTGAGGGTTCTAAGTTGAATCTACCAAGTTGGGATCATAATTGTCTAATTACCAAACTAGGTTAGCTAACGTTTTCCAAGCAACATTTAAAGTACTTCCACTATTCCATTTTGATCACTTAGAATGTCATTGTGAAGCCAAAGTATTCTACTTTAATCTAGGTTAAAGAGATTTCATTTTGGTTCGAGTTTGATTAGGTTTGAACAGCTCTAAAGTTGATATCTTGAAACCAGGCCAGGGCACGACTCGTCCCCGTGGCACGACTCGTGCCCACGCGACCCCCTCTCGAACCCGGCGTCCCCTTACAGTCACGACTTCCTCTATCCAAGTCACGACTCGTGACCACAATTTGGCCCAGTGGCACGACTCGTCCCTGTGGCACGACTCGTGCCTTTAGCCCGAAACCGAAAAACAGCAGTAAATCAACACAAAAATCCCAAGAAACCCAATGTCCAACCAAATGACTTCCAATTTGTGAACTAAAAGGGCATTTTCAACTTTGGTAACTTCATTCTACTCACTTAACTCCATGGAATCATATCTTAAACCTAGATCATTATAAATTCCATGAACCATAACATTTCCTTAATCTAAGAAAGTTTCCCAAGCAACAAAGCAAATAGAACATCCATAAGAACATAATTATTCATGAACATTCAAAGAAGGAAAAAGGGTCATAATAACTCACCTTTGCCAATACAAGAGGAAGTGATGATTTTCTAGGCTTGATCAATTCCCTTGGATGAACTACTCACAAAAGGACACTTGGATTTGAAGTTGGACAAGAATTTCACTTGGTATGAGTTTGAGAGATGAAGGCTTTCTCTAAGCTCTTTCCATGGAGGAAAATGAAAGAAAATGAGGAAGAAGATGAAGTTGATCTAGAGGAAGTATGGGGAGGTGAAGGGAGGTATGGTGGAGGAGTGGGGAGGTTTGACTATTGAGCCCAAAGGAGGAGGAAAATAGGAAATAAGGAAATGGCCCCCCCCTTCTCCCTACTCAAACCAAATGCTTTCACCAATTAATTTAATCATCACCCAATTTATTTATCTACTCAATTTATCCTCCTCCCAATAATTATTTATTTGCTATTTTTATATTTTTCTTAGAACATAAATTTATTTTATTATCCTCTATCCTATCATATGAAATCAATTATATAAAAATGGACATATAATATTAACAATAATAATAAAACACACAATGTGATATTAAAATTAGTGCCTAGGTTTAGGGTCGTTACATTTCGCCCATTAATTCCTATAAAAATATAAAATTTAAAAATTTCTTAATACTTATGTAAAGTAAAATAATTTATAATATATCAAAAATTTGAAAAAAAAAAACTTTGAAAAAAAAAAGTTGTCTAAAAACTGCTCAAAATATTTTATTTTTTTAAAAAAAAAAAGATGAATCAGATGAACCGGTGAACCGTACCATGAACTATGAGTTAACGGTTCATAAACGGTTTTAATTTTTGACGAACCGTGTACCGACGATTCATGAACCGCGAACTGGGCATAACTGGGCATGTCTACTCTCTCCGCCCTATCACAGACAACCCTATTCAATAAATGGAACGCACTACCTGTGCCCGCTCTCAGGTTGGGCAGTAAGGGTCGGAGAAGGTCCCCATTAAAATATGAGATATAAAATAGTAAGTGAATGATTATTGTGATACAACAAATGCGTCTCGTAAATAAAGAAAAGATCTCATAATCGTCAGTTTTCACACTTTATGATTGTGAATGAAATTTGCTTAAATAAAAATAAAAAATATTGTGAATGAAATCAACTAAATTGGTCTCACCATATGAGAAAAAGGCCAAGGGTAACTTGAGCGAGCCCAATTGATAGAAAATCAAATTGTATAAAATAAGCCCAAATGATTATTCCAGCCATTTTTTTTTTTTTGTTGTTTTTAAGGAAATTACTTTTTTGCCCTTAAATAATTTGCAGGAACAAAAAATGGCTTCCTTCCTTCTTCTCCGTCTACGTTCGCCGGAGACGATGGTTCGACGGCGGAACCGACGGAGGTCAAAACTAACTCGTTTTTTAAAAATAAAAATATACCCGTGATCGGTTTTTCGCGTAGATCATGGACCCAGAACTAATTTAAAGTTTTGAGTAATTTTGAATAGGAGAAATTTTACATTTAGAAAAAAAAAAAATTACCAGAGTCGGCCAGTGGTGGATGACTTTTTATTAAAAAGTCGTCCGGGTGTGGTGGAAAAAATTACCTAAAGTCGGCCGGTAGTGGCCAACTTTTAAGCCCAAAGTCGGCCGGTAGTGGCCGACTTTTAAGCCCAAAGTCGGCAGGTTGTGGCCGACTCTGGTAAATTTTTTTTTTTCTAAATGTAAAATTTCTCCTATTCAAAATTACTCAAAACTTTAAATTAGTTCTGGGTCCATGATCTACGCGAAAAACCGATCACGGGTATATTTTTATTTTTAAAAAAGGAGTTAGTTTTTGACCTCCGTCTGCCTGCCGTCGAACCATCGTCTCCGGCGAACGTAGACGGAGAAGAAGGAAGGAAGCCATTTTTTGTTCCTGCAAATTATTTAAGGGCAAAAAAGTAATTTCCTTAAAAACAACAAAAAAAATAAAATAAAATAAAAATTTGGGGTATACTCATAGATTTTTGGGGTTTGAATAGTAACTCTCTAACATTCTCACTTGTTTATCGGACCACAAGAATTTAATGATGTGTTCCACATAAAATATCGCATGGAAAAAAAGAAAATAAATAATGATTGCGCGGGAAAGCGTGGTGGACTCAGTTTTTTGGGTTCAGCGAATGATTGAGCTAGCTTTGTGATTTGCACACCACAAAAAATAACAGTGAAACTGCGTCGGGAGTCTTCCGGCAAGCCCCTCCGACGTGAGAGTAAGATAATGGACTGAGATTATGGAAAAATGGTATGTAGAGTGCCAAGGTACGTAAATATGCAGTAATGTATTTGTGAGGACCCCGACCCGGAACCTACACGTGTCCCGAGCTGGAGCGTCCTCAAACTAACCCAATTCTCCTAATTTTTAAAAACTTTGATTTCATCTCCAAAACTTAAACACAACCATTTCAAAGTAACTCTACTCCTTCCACGTTGGAGGGAGAGTTAACCAACCACGAAAATAATAAACGGTTTTAGTTACAAAAGATATCGAATATAGTATGAAATTAAAGTTTATGAATACAACCCTTTAAAAGAATTATGCTAACAAACACTTTCTACACCAATCTAACATAACCCGACAATTCCCAAAATACCACTTCTAAACTCCTTTCCGCCCTTACTTGGTCGGTCCACCTGTCTCGGAATCTAAAACAGTAAAGGGAGAGGGGTGAGAATAAATCTCAATGAGCTATTATGAATGCAGCAATATGCCATATAAGATGCAACACATCAAAAGACATATCCACATAACCCGAGAGGCTCCACCGCCAACCGTCCCATACCGGTTGGAAACAACGACCATCTCAAAGCATGAATATATCACAACACATAAGTACGATAAAGTAACACTTAGAAGGATATTGAGCCAAGGTTTCATCTCCAAAAGGATATACACAACCGAGCAAAGCAGAATTGAAGAAGCGGTTCCTGAACCATGAACAATAACAGTACCATAGGGATTCTGACACACAGTCATATCCCCGGTGAAACTAGACCATCTACCTCAAAAGGAGATGCTAGCCCACAAATCCCACACAAGGGGGACAATTGGGTTACCAATGTATGAATTATAATGAACTTGGCTCGATGCCATTATAATCCCATACATTGTCCAACAAACAAATAAATCAATACCACTGGATTTACATAACTAAGCACGGTAATAACATACTTGCTTAACCAAACATTGTATGATCCAAAGTAGGGATACATACCACAACAGCATATCATGAAGATAGCAATACTATATCAAGTATTCAACATATTAGCACAACGGCTATAAATCTTTGTATCAACATGTACAGTTTAGGAATTCCAAAGTAGGGAATCCTACAACAATATCATAACGACAGAAATACTATAACAAGTATTCAACATTATCAAGCACATAATAGATACTTGAATACAATCCACAAAAAGGGATAACAATATATCAACATGGTAAATATACTCATGTCCAACCAATATCATAGTGCAACAATAAATCAACACACTATGCATAATATAACCAATGTATATGAACTCAAAGTAAGGCAAGGAAATACCATCAATCCATCCTACAAGGTCTTTATACAATAATACAAGGCCTCTATGAAGATCCAAGTTCAATTTACCAAGTTAGAATCATTTCTGCTAAGTTACCAAACTAGGTTAACTAGCGCTTTCCAAGCAACATTTAAAGTACTTCCCCAATTCCATTTTGATCACTTAGGATGTCAATGTGTAGCCAAAGTATTCTACTTTAATTTAGGTTAAAGAGATTCCATTTTGGTTCGAGTTTGATTAGGTTTGAACAACTCTAAACTTGGTTCAGGGTCTTGGGCGACCGCCCTTACACTTGGGCGACCGCCCAAGTGGACCTCAAGAGAATTTGTAGTTTCTGCCAGCTTGGGCGACCGCCCTAACCTACTTGGGCGACCGCCCAAGTGTACCTCAAAGCCAATTGGACCTCCTGCCATGATGGGCGGCCGCCCAAGCCCCCATGGGCGACCGCCCAAGTCTCCTCCAGCCCATTTTTCAGATTTTTAACCCCTTTTAACCCTATTTCTCCTTTCCTCTACCATGGCTTACAACAAGAACACCCAAGAACACCTTCATCTTACCAAATCCCATTCAAAACATGTAAACTCACAACCAAGTAATCCTAGATCATTTATCTCTACCCATTACACCCATTTCAAACCCTTCTAATGATCTTCCTTGAACCCTAACTTCAACAATGTTCATTTTCTAATCAATCAACTCCCATTTAGGTTTCCAAGCAAGAAATCAACATCATCAAGAACAAGAACAACAATCAAAGAACTCATGAACACATAGAAGAAGGGAATCATAACAACTCACCTTTGGATTTTATAAGGAAATGTTGATCTTTCTAGCTAGATGGCTTCCTCTAGGTCATCCAACTTCAATGGTGCCCTTAGACTTGATTTTTGGTGAAGAAATGCTTGACTTCAAAGCTTGGGCAAAAGGGGACTTCAATGGAGGTTTTCTCTATTTTCTCTAGGATGAAGAATGGTAGTGAATGAAGGAGAAGGAGGGGAAGGGGAGTAAGAGGAGGTGTGGGGAATGGACACTTGGCAAGAGGATGGGAGAGCAAGAAAATTGGCCCCTCCTACAAATATCTACCAAGAAGGCTTTCACCTTTATTTTTAATTTAAACTTAACCTTTAACCCAATAATTCATCCTACTCACTCAATTAACCTCCTCAATTATTTATCTATTTAATAAATTCCCATTTTTATTATTTCCCCTAGTTTCTTTATTTAATGTCCAATAAATTCTTATAAGCTCCTAAATTTACTTTTCACCCAGTTTATCCTAATTTAAGAATTTAAAGGTATAATTGAACACATAAAGTGAACATAAATTTTAAAAGCATATAATTAAATATTTAAAATGAGTGCCTAGGGGTGGGGTCGTCACAGTATTACCTGTGTCCATGTTGTTATTCTCTTATTTATAGTGGGAGTAGTGATATTAGGGTTTTCACCAGAGCCGTTGGATTGGTTGGTCACCAACCGTTGGATCAGCTCCATCTCCCAGGCGTACACGTGTCATGCTGGGATTAGTCCGTCTATGTAAGGACACTGCAACACCTGACACTGATAAGCAGTTTGCCTTATAAGGGAAAGTCAACCTGTACGCCTTTTGGAGTTATTACTGTTTGCATGATTGCACGTGTAACAAAGCACTGTGGTAGGTCTGACATTATCCCAAATTAGCTAAGTAATCAAGCTTACTGAAGAAGCTTAATAGAAGAGACGACCTGGAGCTGTATGTCCAATTAGGTCGTCTCTTCGAGAGATGGCTTCGACGAGCGTGCGATATTGAGAGTTGGTCGTTCAATGACGACGCTCACTGTTGTAAGAGATAAGTTTGGCGCGGCTGGAAGGCTCGTCGTTAGATGGGTCGTGGTACATTGGAGACGACCTCTTCCTAACGTATCGACGGGCTGAGGTCCAAACCTTAGTTAAAATGAATATTGGCCCGTCGTTTGGATGGGCTTGATCGCTCAATGGCGACGACCGCCATCCGTTGTAAGACGGGCCCTTACACTGATCTTGATTTGGTTATTCATAGTTGGTCCTTTGGTGGGCCCGTTGGGCCCCTTGGCTCGTAATACAACATTGGGCTCGGCCCATCACATATTATTCCGTTCAGTGGCCCCCAACTCATGGTCGTCTAGACGGACCAGGAGTTGTCGTTTTCCCTCCAAGACTGGCCGTACACCCGTCAGTTTGAATTTTGAATTATGGTGACGTCAGCATGGATGACGTGGATGGTTGGGATTTCTCCCTCAGTTGACACGTGTCCTTTGAGGGGACATTCTCCTCGGAAGTTGCAGAGGGTATTTAATGTCCCTCATCATTCCGCCGTTTGGGTTCCCAAACACAGACCCTCCATATTCTTCACATATAAAAACCTCCTCCCTCCTACATTTTGAACTTTCCACACCTTTGATCAGTGAGAGCAAAGCAGCAAGAGGCGATTTCCGGCAACCCACAGAAAAAATTCCGGCGAGAAAGATCCACCGTCTCCGGCGGCCGTAATTGCTCTGGCAACCCCGTTTGTAAGGCACCTGAGAGCTTGGATAAGAGACTTCTTTGATCTCCCACCGGAAAATTCATCGGAAAGCGTATCTCCCACCCCTTTACCAGGTAATTTCTTCATTTATTCTTCGTTTTCTGGGTTTTTCTTTGGGGCTTTGGAACTTAGAGTCATGGGGCCCAGAACCATCAGCTTTGAGAGAGGTGTTAAGTTTGGTTTTGGGATAAATCAAAGAGTTTATAAATGTGCCAAGGGGGTTTGGAGAGAGATTCCGTTGTCTGAATGTTCTTCGATCTTGGTTAAGTTCAATTTTGAAGACGAGCCTTTGGGATTCCCAGAAGGTGAGGTTCTAGGTGATTTTGAGGATGGAGATCCAATGATAACCCCTTTTAGGTCGATGAACGATCTGCCCAACCACATCAAGATCCACTACTATTTGTCCCGTCGTGATTCACTTAGGGATTTGATTTTAGGGGAATCTAGGTCGCCCCTAGGTAGGTCGTCGCCTGTGGAAGTTAGGACTGATTCCCCCTTTCTTTCTCCTTGTTTTGTAGACATGGATCACGACGGGCGTCCTTGTGAGGACCCCGACCCGGAACCTACACGTGTCCCGAGCTGGAGCGTCCTCAAACTAACCCCAAATATCCTAAACTTTTTTAAAAACTTTGATTTAACTTTCAAACACTACACCATTAACATACCCATTTCAAAATAACTCTACTCCTTTCTACTATGGAGGAAGAGTTGACCAACTCCGAAAGTAATAAATGATTTTAGTTACAAAAAGATGTCGAATATAAAATAGAATTAAAGTTTATGAATACAAACCCTTTAAAAGAATTATGCCAAAAATACACATTCTACACCAACCTATACATAACCCGACAATTCCCAAAATACCACTTCTAAACTCCTTTCCGCCCTTACTTGGTCGGTCCACCTGTCTCGGAATCTAAAACAGTAAAGGGAGAGGGGTGAGAATAAATCTCAATGAGCTATTATGAATGCAGCAAGATGCCAAACAAGATGCAACACATAGCATGGTAGCACATAACACATTATGAAAGCGGTAAACACATTACGTTACCTCATTTTACCTTTTCCCGTACGAACAATAAGTCGTACAACGTGGGAGTAAAACTCCACTCTTTGGTGAATTGCCTCCAGCACATTCACCTCTTATAGGACTCATACCCCAGCGATCCATATAAGAAAAGATACCTATAATAGAGTATCCAAAAATAATATATTCCCCGTACACCAATCGCGGAAGTGCAGCAAGGCTTCTTCATGCTCAATACGGTCGCTAGCACGGCCCGCTCTGTGGCCACGAGAGGAGGGAGGGTCACCGGTATGATGGACCTTCAATCACTTATAGAACAAATCAATAATTGATTGACTTCCATCATACCCACCCGAACGCATTCAAGCACATAATAGTTACTTGAATTATAATTCACAAAAGGGATAATCATATAACAACATGGTAAAATATACTCATGATTCATCCATACTATAGTGCAACAGGTTCATGTAATACACTATGCATAATACCATTAACGAATTTAAATTCAAGTAAGGTATCCATATAAACACATAATCCATAGGGATACCATATAACAATACCAAATAATCCACAAAGGGGATAAACAATATAGTCACATGGTAAAATATACTCATGTTCAACCAATATCATAGTGCAACAATTAATTAACACACCATGCACAATATAAACAATGTATATGAACTCAAGTAAGGCAAGGAAGTATTATCGATCCATCCTACAAGGTCACTATACAATACTACATAGCTCCTATAAAGGCTCAAGCTCAAATTACCAAGTGGGAGTCACAATTTATAAGAGATCAACTAAGATTGCCAAACAATTTCGATTCGGACTTAACGTGCTTCCGTAGTTCCATAGTAACCCAATTAAGGTGTCATTAAAGGATACAATTGTCCTAAGTATAACTTAGGTTAAAAGGATTATTTCGTATCCGAAAGGGTCGGGTTCCAAACTTTATATTGGTTAAGGATCAAGCTAGGAGGTTACTAGTGAAAATTCGGCGAAACGGGAACTAGGCCAAATGCGCAACATGGGCGACCGCCCGTAACCTCTTGGGCGACCGCCAAGAGGGATTTCCAAGCACCCTAACACGCCAAGATGGGCGGCCGCTCATCACCACTTGGGCGACCGCCCAAGACTATTTTGACACATTTCGAATTTCCAACTTATTTTTACATAGATTATTTTCCCTTAAATCTTTCTTCATTTCAAGAACACCAAGGAGGATTCTAACCTTACATAACTCATCTTAAATCATCCAAACCCAAGATAATATATACTTAGATTATTTACCACTTAATTTCCCACCCATTTCACTATCACATTCTAATTATAAACTTCTTAGTTTAATCAACCCAAATAATCATAAACCTAGATTATTCCCACAAGATTTCCAACCCCTTCACCAATACATTTCAAGTTAATTCCTTTAAACTAAATTCACCCATTTCATACAATCAACTCAACCTCTAAGAACCATAACATCCTTCCATGTCATTTATCACATTCTCAAGTCCAAAAGTGGTCTAAAGCAATTAAACAACCATTATCATTACAAGAACAACATTAGCTAGTTCATGAGCATTCATAGAAGGGAAGGGTCATAATAACTCACCTTGGAATAGGAGACGGATTATGGATTTCTTGAGCTTGAAGAACTCCTCTTGGTCTCCCGATTACAAAAGTGGCCTCGGATCTAAAAATGGTGAAGGTTTGATCTTGGTAGGAGCTTGAGAAGATGAAGCTTCATCCATGGAAGGTTGAGAGAGAAAGTGAAGAGAAGAAGATGAAGAAGGAGGGAGGAGTATAAATGTGGTCAAGAGAGAGGGGGGGGGCGGCTCAAGAGGGATTTGGGGAGGATTTTTAGGGGAGTTGTCCCCTACTAAAATTACTCCCTACCAAAACTCTTTCATTATTTTTAAATTAATTCTCCCAACCCAACATTTTATTTGTCCAATTTATTACCACTCCATTTTATTACTTTATTTATTTCTACTTATTATTTTTCCTTATCATTCTATCCTAATATAAGAAATTTACAGATATAAAATAAACACATAAGGTTGATATTAATATTACAAGTATATAATGTTATATTAAAATTGTGTCTAGGGTTAGGGTCGTTACACTCACTCCCCTTAAAGAAAATTCGTCCCGAATTTTAAAAAGACTTACCTAAATGTTCAATCCGCCTCGGTTACTCATGCATACCTCAGACTCCAATTCCCATATAGTCTCTTCAATTTGTGATTCTTTCCCCAAAATTTTCTAATTCTATTAATAATATGATATTACCACTTAATGATCCAAGCATACTATACGAATATCACTAACACGAATTTTCCGATCTCAATGAAAATATAAATAAATAAAGTATTACAACTTAGGTCACTAAATACATTACATTATCACATTAAAACTTTAAATACTCTATAAGCTTCTCCAAGCCAGTCTATAAGTCAAACCACCGACCTTTCCTAAACTTCAAATGGGTTATCAAACTTTGGCGCCACTTTATCTTAGGTCTTGCCTCTCCAATTTCACCCCAACAAATTAGAGATCGATATTTTCTTCCCAAACTATGCCTCATACGGTTTTATCTAAATGTTAGAATGACAACTACTATTATACGCACTCAACCCTTGGTAACCATACGTACTATTGACTATTAACATCCATTGTTCATGCCCGTAGCATCTCATCAATAACAAGTAATGATTCCTCAACTTTTTACAAGGTTAAACTTAATAGCATTCCTACCTTCCCCAAAAGGACCTTCCCGACGATGTCTATCCAATCTATTTAACACTATGGGTTTTATACAATCGAACTATCCCTAACGTATGTGAGGACTTTATTAATAACATCTCATCAAGCTATATATATAACGAGTAGAAAATATAATTCAACTTTTTATAACAAAATAACATACCCTTCATTACTTCCAATGCAACTAAATCACAAAATCTATAGTGATAAAACTCTCAAGTTCAACCTAGAACTCTAAATATTTTAATAAATCTCCTAACGTCAACATTCTATTATCACAATTCCATGTTCCAATTATGTTCAGGACTAGTGACAAATCAATTTTCAAATTGAAGGGTTGGCCGCCCACAACGGAGCCGATCCAACTCCAAAACAAAGCCGAGTTTACGGCCAGACACAATAACAACCCCACAATTTATTGAATCAATTCTCGGATCAAAACTTGAATACAACTAATCATTATAGGGAAACTAGGTTGCTTTTCTACTTGCTTCTGTGCGAACTATAACTTTAAAGTAACATGTCTTTCGAAAATTCACAACATCTTTCAGAATTTCAAATGATAATATAAAAAGAGATCCAAAGAGACCCGAATGGTTTACTTATTTAAAACCGGCCCATACCAGTTTTAATTAACTAAACCACTCAGAAATTTCAAAGGATTGATAAGCTAACAAAAATAACTCGAGTGATTTAATTATCTACAACCGTCCCATACCGAGTGGTAGATAGTTAAATTACTCACAATTTTAATTTACACGAAAATGGTTTCTTGACCTTATTAAATCATCTATCCCCGAAGGGCACAATTGCTCATACCGAAGTTTAATATACAATCCAAAGTTTTAAAGCACATTTAAAACACTTCTAACATAATATTCTTGTTTAACTTCTATTTATAGTGTAGCCACCACTCATAATATTTATACTTAGTTAATTTCTCTATAAGAAAACACAATCTCGCAATACTATTACTATCTCCGATAAATAACACTAAAACAACCATTAAGATTATAAACTAGGTAAATCATCCTCAATCCAATACTGTCTCAAGTTGTATATTCAACACTTTTACTTAATTTGAGTCATCTATCCTACCTTTGATATTAGTATCGTACTTAGCAACAACATATTGTAAACATCTAGTTCCCAATCAAATACTATAATTTCTAAATCGAGAAAATATAATTGGAACTCACATAGATCAATCATTCCCGAATTTCAATTAAACATTACGGTATACTCTAACTTAACTCTCAATAACCATCAACAAACTCAAAATCCGTATAACGTCAATATCTTTCAAGCATCACACTAATCCCTCATATGATTCACGTAACTAAGTCGACCTATAGTATATAATCATCCTAAAGTATCTGTCTTCCAATAAGATTCATCCCCATTTTCTCAACTAATGATAATCAATTCTCAAACGAACCATATACATATATTACCAATTTACGAAGTTGATCCTTTAAGTCACCAATAGCGTATCTATTATACTTCTTCGCATTTACCCTATTTACCTCTCCATAACTAATACACAATCCACAATTCAAAACGGTCATACTAGATAGAAATGTTTTCTTAAGTATATCCTTAAAGCAATTTTTTCACGGAAATTGTAACACTCCGAAAAATTCAACTAATAACCATTGAGTATCCTACTAGTTTCTAAAATCAGTCATGCAAATTATCAACAAGTGATAACGAATACCTATTGCTTACAGTTACTAATTTGAGATCTCTATAACCTTATAATTAACCACCAAGTATCATCTTTTCTAAATACGGTAACAATTTATCCTTGCGAGAATCGCTATGCTAGTTATCTTTTTTATCAATTAATTTCTCAAGTTGAATCATCAATTCCATCATCCCAATTTGTATACTCTATCTAGGGATCCGAATACCAAAATGGTGACTTATCTCTACTCGGATTCGATATCCTGGTATGATACCTGATGAAAACCCATTTTTGAAACTTACTTGAAAAACACCACTTAGTCGACTTATAGGGTGATATTACTTACAAAAATATCGATTTCCTATTCAATTTAGTAGCAAGAATTCAATCAATCTCTCCTTAGAGACTAAACTTATAGCACCTAAAGCAATTATATGTCAGTTCTATAAGGACTCGTACTCACGATATCTTATAAACCATAAAATCCCACTTAGACCATTATTTTCAATACTAGTCTCATATATCTAGTCTCCACCACGAGACACCAATGTATAATTACTTACGCAAGTTATACAACCATGAACCACTCTTAATAGGCCATACTTTCAACATTTACGCATATATGACATAATAGCAAATAATGACTTATCCGCCTCCACCACACATGGAGGCAAGTCAAGTATAGATAAGGAGACTCGCTTTTGCGACGGTCCTCCTCAAACACATCAAGCTACTCAATCAATTCAGGTCACTATTACGATATTTCACGGATTGGTATCTCTACCACATCCACCGGCAATCCATGCCCACTTAATCACAATTATCATGAGAATCAAGAATGATTCGAGGTACTCTCCCAACGGAGTAGAACCTCCAATACATAAGGCAACTCTCGGCCATATATGCAAATAAAAATGAAATGAAATGCTATATGAGAACGAAATGGACGGGGATTTATAAAAGTATGACCCCTAACTTTCAGGAGACGGGTAATATACCTCAATTGGTGTGGAGGAATCTATCTCTCAATAATGCTCACATTTCCTTGATCCTTTGGTTGGTCCTTATCCTTTTACGCCATATAACAATTTCCTGCATTAAACCCTCGGCGTCGGTTATCACACACTCTCGCTCCGCTAGACTACTGCCCGAGAACTCTAGCAGAGGCTCGATACCAAGCTGTGAGGACCCAGGCCCGGAACCTACACGTGTCCCGAGCTGGAGCGTCCTCAAACTAACCCCAAATATCCTAAACTTTTTTAAAAACTTTGATTTAACTTTCAAACACTACACCATTAACATACCCATTTCAAAATAACTCTACTCCTTTCTACTATGGAGGAAGAGTTGACCAACTCCGAAAGTAATAAATGATTTTAGTTACAAAAAGATGTCGAATATAAAATAGAATCAAAGTTTATGAATACAAACCCTTTAAAAGAATTATGCCAAAAATACACATTCTACACCAACCTATACATAACCCGACAATTCCCAAAATACCACTTCTAAACTCCTTTCCGCCCTTACTTGGTCGGTCCACCTGTCTCGGAATCTAAAACGGTAAAGGGAGAGGGGTGAGAATAAATCTCAATGAGCTATTATGAATGCGGCCAAGATGCCAAACAAGATGCAACACATAGCATGGTAGCACATAACACATTATGAAAGCGGTAAACACATTACGTTACCTCATTTTACCTTTTCCCGTCTGAACAATAAGTCGTACAACGTGGGAGTAAAACTCCACTCTTTGGTGAATTGCCTCCAGCACATTCACCTCTTATAGGACTCATACCCCAGAGATCCATATAAGAAAAGATACCTATAATAGAGTATCCAAAAATAATATATTCCCCGGTACACCAATCGCGAGTGCGTAAAGGCTTCTTCATGCTCAATACGGTCGCTAGCGCGGCCCACTCTGTGGCCACGGAGAGGGGAGGGTCGCCGGTATGATGGACCTTCAATCACTTATAGAACAAATCAATAATTGATTGACTTCCATCATACCCACCCGAACGCATTCAAGCACATAATAGTTACTTGAATTATAATCCACAAAAGGATAATCATATAACAACATGGTAAAATATACTCATGATTCATCCATACTATAGTGCAACAGTTCATGTAATACACTATGCATAATACCATTAACGAATTTAAATTCAAGTAAGGTATCCATATAAACACATAATCCTGCTAGGGATACCATATAACAATACCAAATAATCCACAAAGGGGATAAACAATATAGTCACATGGTAAAATATACTCATGTTCAACCAATATCATAGTGCAACAATTAATTAACACACCATGCACAATATAAACAATGTATATGAACTCGAAGTAAGGCAAGGAAGTATTATCGATCCATCCTACAAGGTCACTATACAATACTACATAGCTCCTATAAAGGCTCAAGCTCAAATTACCAAGTGGGAGTCACAATTTATAAGAGATCAACTAAGATTGCCAAACAATTTCGATTCGGACTTAACGTGCTTCCGTAGTTCCATAGTAACCCAATTAAGGTGTCATTAAAGGATACAATTGTCCTAAGTATAACTTAGGTTAAAAGGATTATTTCGTATCCGAAAGGGTCGGGTTCCAAACTTTATATTGGTTAAGGATCAAGCTAGGAGGTTACTAGTGAAAATTCGGCGAAACGGGAAACTAGGCCAAATCTGCCAACATGGGCGACCGCCCGCTAACCTCTTGGGCGACCGCCCAAGAGGGATTTCCAAGCACCCTAACTTCGCCAAGATGGGCGGCCGCTCATCACCACTTGGGCGACCGCCCAAGACTATTTTCAGCACATTTCGAATTTTCAACTTATTTTTACATAGATTATTTTCCCTTAAATCTTTCTTCATTTCAAGAACACCAAGGAGGATTCTAACCTTACATAACTCATCTTAAATCATCCAAACCCAAGATAATATATACTTAGATTATTTACCACTTAATTTCCCACCCATTTCACTATCACATTCTAATTATAAACTTCTTAGTTTAATCAACCCAAATAATCATAAACCTAGATTATTCCCACAAGATTTCCAACCCCTTCACCAATACATTTCAAGTTAATTCCTTTAAACTAAATTCACCCATTTCATACAATCAACTCAACCTCTAAGAACCATAACATCCTTCCATGTCATTTATCACATTCTCAAGTCCAAAAGTGGTCTAAAGCAATTAAACAACCATCATCATTACAAGAACAACATTAGCTAGTTCATGAGCATTCATAGAAGGGAAGGGTCATAATAACTCACCTTGGAATAGGAGACGGATTATGGATTTCTTGAGCTTGAAGAACTCCTCTTGGTCTCCCGATTACAAAAGTGGCCTCGGATCTAAAAATGGTGAAGGTTTGATCTTGGTAGGAGCTTGAGAAGATGAAGCTTCATCCATGGAAGGTTGAGAGAGAAAGTGAAGAGAAGAAGATGAAGAAGGAGGGAGGAGTATAAATGTGGTCAAGAGAGAGGGGGGGGGCCGGCTCAAGAGGGATTTGGGGAGGGTTTTTAGGGGAGTTGTCCCCTACTAAAATTACTCCCTACCAAAACTCTTTCATTATTTTTAAATTAATTCTCCCAACCCAACATTTTATTTGTCCAATTTATTACCACTCCATTTTATTACTTTATTTATTTCTACTTATTATTTTTCCTTATCATTCTATCCTAATATAAGAAATTTACAGATATAAAATAAACACATAAGGTTGATATTAATATTACAAGTATATAATGTTATATTAAAATTGTGTCTAGGGTTAGGGTCGTTACAGTCCTAGCCGTCCGGCCCCAGAAGCAAACGAGCCGAGCACAAGTGCAAGGGGCAATCAGGCAGCTAAAGCCTATCTCACATTTGTACGAGTTGGATCAACTGACAGTGAATTTGGAGGTGGGGCAGGAGGGAATTGGGCTATACCCAAAATCGAGCTCAGGAAGCCGGATGTTGGGAAGCAAATGATCGACGCTCTGCGAGGGTCGTACAGAGTCCAAGCTTCGACCTATAAGTTGGAGCACCTCAGCCTGGCGGAGTATGAGCCCCGTCGTCAGTCCCTTCTGGCCAGCAAAGAGAAGGTGGCCTTTTTCTATAAATACTTTGAATTTGGCTTGAGGTTGCCTCTAGACCCCTTTATCAATGAACTCTTGGAAGACTCTGCCTGTGTGCCCATGGAGGTTAGTGCCAACACCATCAGAATCTTATCCAGTTTTGCCTTCGTCTGTAGATTCCTTGGCTACGAGCCATGCAACAAAGTGTTCCGTCAATACTACCGGGTGGCTAGGAGTACCTCCAAAGACAAAGGGAAGTCCATAGTGAGTGTATCTTCGATCAAGAACACAAGGAACTTTTTCTTGGATATCCCAAATAAGGTGTATGGTTGGGAGAACCATCTGATTCTGGTGGAAAGCCGAGTAGGATGGCAATTTCCTTTTCCAGCGGGTAACAAGGTCGTCGCTGATAAGTACATCTTCCAAGCTCCGTGGGCCGAGGAGCTGAAGAAAAAGATTGATGATTTACTGGATCTTAGATGGGTCTCGTACAAAGACATAGAGGCCTCCCAATGGAGATATATCAGGACCGGCATGATGTCTAAGCCGGCGATGGGGCCTGAACCCTTGGTGAAGATAGGTTTGGATGCCCACTACCCCGTATGGGTCGTCCACAACGAGTTTGCTTTTAAAGATAACTGTGTGACTTGCGCGGCGTCGCGCGTTAGCCGTCCTGAAGAGTGTTGTGAAAACTTAGAGATGAATGGGGGTTGGGTTCCTGAAACCTTTTCTCAATTCTTATACTTGTCTCTCGTCTCGTCGTGAATAAAACTAACCCTATTTTACTTTGTCTTTTTGAAGTTCTTACTCAGTCCGACGTGGATAGAATTGAAAAGAGAATAATGGACGGAGCCATCCAAGCTAGTGATAGGGGGACCAAGAAGAAAGACAGGGCCGTCACCCGTGCCATCGTTGATCGTCAGGAGAAAATGGCGACGAGGAATGATGAACTCCCAAAAGATCCTGAGGGAGCCATTCCCCTGATTGAGAGAGAGCCCGTGTTTGGGGGCTCAAATCGGAGGTCGTCAAGCCATTGTTGACGCGCCTGGAGAGAGGCTGTTGGGGTTGGCGATGCAAGTGTCGAAGCCGGGAGCTCGGCGGTTGTTGTCGGCGAGACGGTGGGAGCACGAGATTCAAACCATGAAATGGGTGATGCCGGCGTCCAGGGCTCCAGGAAGAGAAAAGATCATCCCGCCGGCTCTGAGGGGAGAAGGAGCAAGAATAAGAAGAATAACGACGATCCTCCCAGCTCGTCGGATCCCTCTACTCCCAGAGCCGACGCTCCTGGCTCGTCTTCAACGGTCTTGTCCAAGGCGAAGGCCAAAGAGATGGAGGCCTTGATTGCCAAAGCCTCCCCAATAGCTGGGATCCCCTATCTGTTAAGGAATGGCAATCCACTGTTGTTGGGGACGGCCCTGACTAGGCGCGGCCGGGACGTCGAATTGACCCGTCAGGTGAGGGAAGCTAAGCTCTCTCTTGAGACCTTCCATGCCCGTCTTGGGCTGATTCAGACTGAGGTATTTCAATTTAAATTTGTGTTTCTTCCCGTCTTTTTACACTTAGGTTAACAGTTTCGTTGTGGCAGATGTTGTCGATGATGGATGCAATGACGGCGGATTATAGAGATTGCCTTGACGCCGAGCTACGGGCCAACAAGCAACTGATTTAGGCCGTCGGCGACAAAGGGACGGCGGAGCAGAAATTGAAGGAGGCGGAGACCAACGTGGGTGAGCTTACCACTGCCTACGAGCTCTTGATGGGTGATAAGAATGACCTTTTGAAGGAGGTTGAAGCACTGAAGGAAGGGAAGGCCAAAGCTGAAGCCGACTCAAAAGTGTTTCAGGACGGTCTTCGCGTTTGTGAGAACAAGCTCCAGAAGGCGACGGCCAGCTTTGACTCCGCTCTCGCCCAGATTGAAGGAATGAAGACGACCCATGAAGCTGCCTTGACCAAAGCTGGACTTGATGATGTGGATGAATTTAAGAAGAGTGCTGAATGCCTCCAGCTAATTACCAAGCATGCCAGTGGATTTTTCAAGGATGGGGCTAAGCACATGGCTAGGCGGCTCTTGTTGGATCCTACGACGAAGGACCTTCTCTCTGTTCGACAGTTGGCCGACCTTTGTACTGAAGGAGCACACGACGACGAAACTCGTACGGTTCATCCCCTCGTTCCTTACACTGATAATGACCTCCTTATCATAAGGGAAGATGACGCCAAGGTCGGGAAGGAAGAGTGGCCTATTCCTGCTGTCGTCCCAAAGAACTTCGACGCCTATTATGCTCATTTTGTTGAAGACGGCCCCGATCCCGATGAAGTCCCGTCCAACGCCGGTGTTGATCCCCAGTGATTGATTTCTTTGAAATGTTTAGTAATGTCCCAAACAATGTTCCAATTTGATTTGGTTGTCTTAAACAATGTTTCAATTTGATTTGGTTGTGGTTCCAAACATTGTCCTAAAACAATTTTAATTTTTTGTAATACAATCGACCTGTTTCCTCGTCGTTTAGAGGGGGTTGTACGTACAATGTTTACTTGTTTTATGTAAGTTTATCAATGCCTTTGTTTTCTGTCTGTTAATCTATGTTAACGTAGATAGCATGTGATAACTTTATTTTGGTGAGTAAGTTTGAGGACAAGTGCGAATGGTCGTCGTGAGTGACGACTAGAACTTAGGTCGTCCTAATGTGGTCGACGCTTGTTCGCCATTGTATTTTTTCAACTTCTCAAAGGCTCGTAGGAATAGTACGAAGGCCCGTAGGTTTTTGCTCGTAGGCAAGATTCCATGGACGAGTCGTCATATTCCGTTATAGCGTTCGACGAAGTCTGGCTTCGTCTAACCTTTATACTTGGCTAAAGTGAGTGTAAGTGCCAAAGTCTTTTGCTTTGACTGATCTTTATACTTGATCAAAGTAGTTGTGAGGGTCGAAGTCAGGCCTCAACCGTTCTAAGCTTGAGTTTGTAATGGACGAGTTTCAAAGAAGTGATGGGTTTCCATTGATAATCTGTTCAACGATCGTACATTGACAACTCTCACTTTATAAGACTTCTGGGATTTATAGATTATCCCTTACAACTTTCAAAAATACAGACTTCCAGAATTTATCAAAATGGCAACAAAAGTTTTAACTAAGAACCACAGATAGGGTGCCCTGAGGGCGCTGGATGTTGTTGATGACGACGGTCTCAAAAGTAGTACTTCATAAGGTGATTGGCATGCCATGGATGCTTAAGATGTTCACCGTTTGGCTTAGCTAGGCGGTAGGTTCCTTTTCTGACCACACTGGTGACAATGTATGGTCCTTCCCAGTTGGGAGAGAGTTTGTTTTGACGGGCTTTGAGTCCCGTCGCTTCAATCTTTCTAAGAACATGATCGCCGACTTTAAAGAACCTTTTCTTCACCTTCTTGTCGTGGTAAGCCTTGGTTTTCTTTTTGTAATTTTCCATCCTTAGCTGGGCGTCTAATCTTCGCTCGTCGACAAGGTCCAGGTCGACCTATCGATTATGGATATTCTTTTCTACATCGTAGAGAGCGACTCGGTCTGTTGGAAGCTGAAGCTCGGCGGGAGCCATGGCCTCAGAGCCATAAGCCAGAGCAAATGGGGTTTCCCCCGTAGGCCCCCGGGTGGTTGTGCGGACTGCCCAGAGAGCCGAAGGTAGTTCGTCCAACCATCTTGTGCTGCGTCCCTCAAGATTTTTACACAAGGCAGACAAGACGAGCTTGTTTGCCGCTTCAGCTTGCCCGTTGCCTTGGGGATAGGCAACAGACGACTTAGAGTGTTTGACGCCCATTCTGTTTAACTCTTGTTCAAATTTCCTTGAGAAGCTGAGGCCGTTATGCAAAACAATTACCCTTGGGATTCCGAAGCGACACCATATT
Source organism: Adenophora triphylla var. japonica (assembly GCA_022495995.1). Classification (NCBI taxonomy): domain Eukaryota; kingdom Viridiplantae; phylum Streptophyta; class Magnoliopsida; order Asterales; family Campanulaceae; genus Adenophora; species Adenophora triphylla. Next base: position 115,318 of record JAFEMH010004467.1, on the reverse strand, counting down.
GAATCATGGATGAAGCTTAGGGCATTGTTTTCAGTAATCTTGTTTAAGGCCTTGGCCTCCACCCATTTTGAGAAATAGTCAACCGCCACAATCACGTATTTAACTCCTCCCTTGGCCTGTGGAAAAGGCCCAATTAGATCAACGCCCCACATATCAAACGGCCAAGCAGCCATGACAGGGGTTTGCTCAGTCGTCGGGAGTTTGGGAAGGTCGGCGAAACGCTGGCAGGTATCACACTTTCTCACAAACTGTTTTGCATCTTCACGGAGGTGGGGCCAGTAGTACCCCATGGTAATTAACTTATCAGCCAAAGCGCGAGCCCCAGGGTGGCCCCCGCACTCTCCTTGATGCACCTCGAAGAGTAGTTGTACGATCTTGTCAGGGTGGACGCATTTTAACAACGGTCTCGTGATAGATCGTCTGTATAGCTCTCCTTCTACGACCGTGAACCTGGCCGCCTTTCTCTTAACTTGCCGTGCTAAAACCTCATCAGATGGCAACTCATCTTTTTCAATAAACGCTTTAAGCTCGTCGATCCAACACCTCGGACCGTCTCCAACGCACATAATCTTTACTCGTTCATAAGCTGGTTGATCGAGATAGGCCAAGTGGTGACCATGCTCGTCTTCAGGGAGTTGATCTGTTGCCAGTTTGGAGAGTAAGTCGGCGTGTTCGTTGTTTTCACGAGCAATTCTCTGGATGGCCCAAAATTCCAATCCTGAATCAATTCGCCGACCAAAGTACGGTATTTCTGAAGGGTTGAGTCGACGACCTGGTAGTCGCCGCGGACCTGGTTTACGATCAATTGAGAGTCACAAAAAGCTGCAATTTTGTTGGCTCCAAAGCATTTGGCATATTCGATGGCTGCTATAAGTGCTTCGTACTCCGCCTGATTGTTTGATGCTTGGAACTTGAATCTTAACACTTCCTCAAAGACTCTTCCGCTTTCTGGTTCGACCAGAACGATCCCTGTCCCACTCAGATTTCTAGTTGCTGACCCGTCTGAATAGATTTTCCAACATCCCATAGGCAAAACTAACTCCGCTGGCTGGTCGTTGACTTCCTTTCCCTTGCTCACTTTCTTCTGCGGCCCTTGATCGTCGTTAGTAGTGAACGGCGTTTCAACTAGGAAGTCAGCCAGGGCTTGTGCTTGCAAAGCCTTTCTTGCCACATAACGAATATCAAACTCTGTCAGCTCGATGCTCCAATTGAGTAGACGACCGGAGCTCTCAGGGCGATGCAATATCTTGCGCAGTGGGGCGTCGGTGTAAACAACGATGGGATGAGCGGAGAAGTAAGCTCGTAGCTTTCGTGCTGTGATGACGAGAGCATAAGCAATCTTCTCCGCGTTGAAATAGCGGGTTTCCACATCCGTCAATACTTTACTAACATAGTAAACTGGCCTCTGTGTCCCATCCTCCTCCCTAACCAACACGGCGGCGACGGCCTTGTCACTTGCCGAGAGATAGACGTAGAGATCTTCTCCTGCGACGGGGCTCTGGAGGAGGGGTGGGGAGCCAAGATACTCTTTCAGCTGTTTAAATGACTGAGAACACTCTTCTGTCCATTTGAAATCCTTAGCACCTCGGAGAGCCTTGAAAAAGGGAAGCGACCTTTCGGCAGACTTGGCAATGAAACGACCTAAGGCCGCTACTCGTCCATTCAGGCGTTGCACCTCCTTGATGCTCGTAGGCTCTGCCATGTCAATCAAAGCCTTGATTTTTTCGGGATTGGCTTCGATTCCTCGTAGTGAGAGCATAAACCCCAGAAATTTTCCTGCAGCAACTCCGAAGACGCACTTAGCTGGGTTGAGGACCATATCATTAGCTCGTAGATTGGTGAAAGTCTGTTGGAGGTCGTCGACGTGCTTCCTCTTCTTGGACTTGACAACCATGTCGTCAACGTATGCCTCCAGGTTGTCGCCGATCTGATCTTTGAAAACCTTGTTGATCATCCTTTGGTATGTGGCCCCGGCGTTTTTGAGCCCAAAAGGCATCTTTATGTAACAGTAAGTTCCCCCTGCAGCCTGAAAGGCCGTCTTCGGAATATCCTCTTCGGCCATCTTTATTTGGTGATAGCCAGAGTATGCGTCGAGAAAGCTCAAAGTCGTATGTCCGGCCACAGAGTCGACGAGCTTGTCAGTGCGGGCGAGGTAACTATCCTTGGGGCATGCCAGGTTTAGATCGGTGAAATCTACGCAGAGCCTCCACTTCCCATTTGGTTTTTTCACAAGAACCACATTAGCCAACCAAGTCGTGAACCCAGCGTTCACAATAATTCCAGCCCTCAACAACTTCTCAATCTCTTGTTTTATAGCAATCTCTTTTTCGGTCGAAAAAACTCGGCACCTTTGTTCTTTGAACTTCATGGTAGGGTGGTTCACTCCGCGCCTAGGCGAACCGCCACGCCCTCTCTAATTCCCTTCATATCTTCCACTTTCCAGGCAAAAACATCGAGGTTCTGTTTGAGTAGGGAGATTATCTCTTCCCTCTCCTCAGTGCATAACTGAGACCCCAGCTTGATTTTCTGCTCTGGATAGCTAGGGTTAATGACCAGTTCAATTAGCTCGTCGGCTGGTTTCATCTCAGGGGTGTCGTCCCTAAAGTCCATGGATTCAATGACAATCTCTTTAATTTTTCTTCTTGCTTCAGGTGTCAGATCTGGTACCTCGTCGTCAATCAATCTATCCAGCTCGGCCCCCGATTCTTGGGCGACCAAAAGTTGTGGTTCTGCAGCTTGGTCGTCCATGAATACCTCCTCAAAGACCTCGGGGTCGTCTATACACTTGATTGTCGAGATGCTGGCGTACGAGGTCGTCGTTTGTTTGACAGATTTTGAGAGCTTCACAATGTGATCTGGGTCGTCGACTTCAATTGTCCGTTTTGCCTTCAACACGTGTTCTAGGAATTCTGGGGCCGTCCCCAACACACATCCCACTCCAGCACGGGAAGGAAATTTGACTCGTTGATGGGGAACTGAGGCGACGATCCCCAAAGCGGCTTGACCAGGTTGGCCAAGAATTGCATGGTAGTCACTGACGACGTCGATCACAATAAAAGTCACTGTTTTGATGGTTCTCAAAGGATGTTCTCCGATGTCAACTGGGAGGTCAATCTGGCCCTTTGCGTCGACCCTATGGTTGGTGAATCCCTCCAGACGACCTAAGTAGGGACTTAGGCGACTGTCGGGTAGACCCATCCTTTGGTAGACGTTGTAAAACAGAATGTCTTTGGCCGCTCCAGTATCAATCAAAATTCTCCTTGACTCACAGTTGTCAATGTAACCGGGAATGACCAGCGTCTGTTGACGAGCCAATGGGTTAGCTGCTAACTCGTACGGAAAAAAGCTTATCACGTCGTTTGGAACCTCCGACTTCTGGGGGACATGTGGGGCTTTCTTGAGATGGTAGATGGCGCTTTTTATCTGATTCTTGCTCGTCTCTTCAGAAATAACCAAGACCATCCTTGGCTGCCTCTCTGGAGGGCCGTCGTTGGCAACTCGAGTGTTGGCTGCTTGACGATCCTTCCTTATGTACTCCTGGAGACGACCATCGTCGATCCATCTCTGGATGATTTTCTTCAAACTGAAACATTCCTCAGTGTCATGTCCTTTATCTCTGTGGTATTCACAATACTTGTTCATGTTTTTCTTCCCCTTCCCATTGGGGTTCATCTTCGGCGCCGGGCCAAAGTCCACATTGCTCAAAATTTCTGCTCTAGACACGGTCAATGGAGTGTACGACTGTGATGTACCTGATTTTTGAAATCAAACGGAGTCGCCACGCCATTTTTGTTTTAAGGGCCAAAATTTTGAAAAATGCCCGAGATTAGAAATTTGGGTTCGGAGGTCACGTTACACACCGGGAAGGACGTTAGTGTGCACCCGGAATGCCTCGTGAAACGAGTCTTCCAAGCTTAAAAACCATTTGTGCGTGTGTGTGCGTGTGTGTGTTTTGGCCAAAATAAGTTGAAACTGAAAAGTAAAAATTGGGAAATCTTTATAAGACTTTGGACAGATCCCATGATTTTTAGTGTGATTTTTGGGCTGAATTTTGGTACTCAAAAGATTTTTGGAAGTTGGAAACCATTTCTGCCAGAATGAAAAAGGCAGTGGAAACTTAATTTTGAAATGGACTTTAGGGCTTGAAAACTCCAGAATCTGGGAAAAGTTCAAGAATTAAAAATGTTCAAAACACCTTAAATAAGGTTTCTGTAAAAGAACTTTTCATTTTGGAGATGATTTGAAGACCCAAAACCTTCTGGAAATCTCAGATGTGAAATCTGGACTTCCAGAAACTGATGAACTGACCTTTAAAAGAAAATTTGAAAAATGGAGTTTTACTCACGCAAAAAATAAAGTAAAAATATTTCTGGAAAGATCTGGATGTTTTCTACAAAAAGTATTTTGTAGTCAACACCAAATTCCAAGTTTATCTGTGTCCAAAAATTTAGACAATGGACTGAGGTCTTATAGGGTGATACCACCTACAAAATATCTGATTTCCTATTCAAATTAGTAGCAAGAATTCAATCAATCTCTCCTTAGAGAATAAACTTATAGCACATAAGGCAAATATATGTCAGTTCTATAAGGACTCGTACTCACGATATCTTATAAACCATATAATCCCACTTAGACCATTATTTTCAATACTAGTCTCATATAACTAATCTCCACCACGAGACACCAATGTATAATTACTTACGCAAGTTATACAACCATAAACCACTCTTAATTAGGCCATACTTTCGACATTTACGCATATATGACATAATAGCAAATAATGACTTATCCGCCTCAACCACACACGGAGGCAAGTCAAACATAGATAAGGAGACTCGCTTCTTGCGACAGTCCTCCCCAAACACCACAACTACTCAAATAATTCAGGTCAATATAATCAATAATTCTCGGATTGGTAACTCGACCAAATTCAACGGCAATACATGCCCACATATGGATACTTCACAACCACAACCACCATGATAAACAAGAATGATTCGAGGTACTCTCCCATAGGAGTAGAACCTCCAGCACATAAGGCAACCTTTAGGCCAATTATGCAAATAACAACGAAATGTAATGCTACATGAGAACGAAATGAACGGGGATTTATAAAAATATGACCCCTAACTCCGGAGACAGGTAATATACCTCAAATGATTGTGGAGGAATCTATCTCTCCATATTGCTCACATTTCCTTGATTCTTTAGTTGGTAAATATCATTTTCTGTCATTGAACAATTTCCCGCATGGAACTCTCGACGTCAGTTATCGCACACTCTCACTCAAACTAGACTCTACCCGTGAACTCTAAACCGAGCTTTGATACCAACTGTGAGGACCCCGACCCGGAACCCACACGTGTCCCGAGCTGGAGCGTCCTCAAACTAACCAAATATCCTAAACTTTAAAAACGTTGATTTAACTTTCAGCATAAACACAATTATCATAACCATTTCAAAATAACTCTACTCCTTTCCACAATGGAGGAAGAGTTGACCAACTTCGAAAGTAGTAAACGGTTTTAGTTACAAAAAGATGTCGAATATAAAATAGAATTAAAGTTTATGAATACAAACCCTTTAAAAGAATTATACCAACATACACTTTCTACACCACCTATACATAACCCGACATTCCCAAAATACCACTTCTAAACTCCTTTCCGCCCTTACTTGGTCGGTCCACCTGTCTCGGGATCTAAAACATTAAAGGGAGAGGGGTGAGAATAAATCTCAGCAAGCTATTATGAATGCAAAGAATATGCCATATAAGATGCAACACATAACAAGTTGCATATAACACATTGGAAAAGCTGTAAACACCTTACATTACCTTGGTTTACCTTTTCCCGTCTGAACAATAGTCGTACAACATTGGGTATAATAATACTCCAATCTTAGTGAGCTGCTTAAGCAATACTCACATCTTATAAGACCCGTTTTTCAGGGAATCAAATAAGATAGTAGCAACTCTGTAAGGCTTTTGGCTCAATACAGATGCTATAACCCCAACCTGTGGCCACAGGAGAGGACGGTCACAGGTATAACATAATCCGATCACATTAGGTCACACTTCCATAATTGATCGTATTATGTTATACCCCCAATATCAGCTGATTAACACATTATCAAGCACATAATAGTTACTTGAAATATAATCCACAAAGGGGATAAGTAACATAGCAACATGGTAAAATATACTCATGTTCAACCAATAATCATAGTGCAACATTTATGTAATACACTAAGCATAATACAATCCATGAATATGTACATCAAGTAAGATAATGCGAAATCATCAACCCATCTTACTTAGTCATTAGACAACAATATATGATCTCTATAAGGATCCAAGTGAACTCTATCAAGTTGGGGTCACCTTTAGTAAACTGCCAAATGATTTCTAAGTCGGAGATAGAGTGCTTTCGCATTTCAATTTAACCCAATTAAGGTGCCATTAAGTGTTCTAATTATAACTTAAGTTAAAAGGACTAATTCAAATCCGGTTGGGATTAGCTTCTACTACCTTATCATGGTTAGGGATCATTCCAAGTGCTTCCTAGTAAAATCAGCAAGAAGAAGATTGGGGAGATTCTAGTACTATGGGCGACCGCCCATACCACTTGGGCGACCGCCCAAGTGGTTCTTCAAAAGGAATCCAAGTTCTGCACTCTTGGGCGACCGCACAAAGCCTCTTGGGCGACCGCCCAAGAGGGATTTCCAAGCGCCCCAGTTCTGCCTAGATGGGCGGCCGCTCATCACCACTTGGGCGACCGCCCAAGGCCCTGTCCAGCAACAATCAATTTCCAAACCCTTGTTTATCTAGGCTCTTTTCCTTTTTTTTTTAAATCTTCCTTATATTCATGAATACCAAAGGGATTTTCTAGCTTCACAAGGTTCATTACAAATCATATAACCCAAAATAATGTAAACCTAATTTATTTATCACTAAATCTTCCACCCATTTCATACTCTCTAAATCATCTTTCATGAACATTAACCTCATCCTATTTCATTTACCCAATTCAAGATTAACCCTTTTAATCCCCATCAACCCATGTTCTTACACTCTTGATCACATTAACACCCTTCTATAATACAATTTAATTCCTCAACTTCCAAGAAGATTTCCAAACATTGAACAAACATTTCACTAACAAGAACAACATTAAATAGTTTATGAACATCACATAGAAGGGGAAATCATAATAACTCACCTTAGGGTTTTAGAATGGAAAGTTGAATCTTCTCAACTTGATTTGTTCCTCTAGATGATCCAACCTCAGAGATGCTCTTGAACTTGAAAATGGTGGAGAAATGGGCTAGCTTCAAGACTTGGAGTTGGGAGCTTCAATGGAGTTTCTTTGCTAGAGGAAGTATGAGAGAATGAAGGAGTAAGGAGGAAGGAGGGGAAGTGTAAGGAGGGTAAGGGGAGGGACACTTGGCAAGCTTAGGGAGAGTAAGAGTTATTGGCCCCCCATGGGAAAATATCTAAGGCTTTCCACTTAATAAAAATCTTTCCCCCTAATTATTTATCCTACCCATTTTATCCTCCTCTTACTATTTATCTATATCTATTTTTATTATTCCCCATGTCTCTTTATTTAAGATCCAATAATTTCTTAAAGATTCTAAATTTACTTCTCACCCAATTTATCTTAAATTAGGAATTTAAAGACATAATTGAACACATAAAGTTAACATAAATATTAAAAGCATATAATATAATATTTAAAATTAGAGCCTAGGGTTGGGGTCGTTACATCTTGCCACTACGTACATCTGTGCCTCAAGGTGTTGTATGTGGTCAATGACGCTGGTAGAGCCGTCGTATTGCTTCAAGTCGGGAAGCTTAAAGCCTGGCTCTGGGGGTCCCGTTTCCAACATCCAGGGTGCCAAGGGATTCATAGTGCCACCATCATCTTCCGAGTCGTCGCTATCCATCTTGTTTCTCTTGTTCGTCAACTCCTCCACCTGACGTTTCAGCCTTAAGAACTCTCTCATATCAACTTCTCCTGCCGGGCCTGCTGGGGGGATCCTATCTTGACGAGGCCCCCGGGCAACGATATTGGATCGTTGCCTCTCTGGGGGAGCGAGTCGCCGTGAGATGGATCTCTCCCCTCCGTAGCTCGTCGACTGAGATGGTCTGTACGATCTGGATGCCTCTCGTTCGTGACGGGGGGGAGTTCGTGTTCTCTCCCTATAGCTCGGCGCCCGTTCGTTTCTCAATGAGGGTGTACGTAGACGACCTTGAATCACTTGGTTCTGATTTGCTTCTGGATTTTCAACTGCCATGATCCTACGAGCGTCTATCTCTCCCTCTCGTCGCTGTTGGGAGGGCGCTCCTTCGCTACGGCGTTGATTAATGTGGTCTCTGAGGTCAATTTGGGGTACCACTCGCTCTTCTCCAGTGACAACGTCATCCCGACGGCCCTCTCTCCTCCGGTTTCTTCTTCTTCCAGACGAGACAGTATGGTGGAACGCCTGTGGGGCTTGTGGCGCCGCCATGTGGATGAGCTCGTCTTGAATTTGCAGGAATTCTTTCAGGGCATTTGACCTCTCGACGAGGAAAGCGGCTCTGTCAAGGTGTGGGTTAGATGGGCCTCCCACGCGACGTTCAGCAGCTACCTCAGGTCTCCTCTCCAAGGGAGGTCGTCGCTGTCTCTCTGGAGCTTGTCTCTTCTCTCTTCTTCTAGCTGTTTGAAGGCCAGTGTCATCAACCACCCCTTGTGACCTGGTAACCCTTAGATTAGGGTTCCTAGGTGGAGAGGGTGCTCTAGGGTTTTCTTGTTAAGGAGGAGGTACGCCCTCATCTCCGGTAGACTTGCTGGCCGTGTGACCATCTGACACCATTTTTCCGGGCTTCTCTGGCTGTATTTCTTTTGCTGAAGATCACTAACAACTTTCCCGGCAATGGAACCAATCTGATCGTGCAGGAAAGCGTGGTGGGCTCAGTTCTTTGGGTCCAGCGAATGATTGAGCTAGCTTTGTGATCTGCACACCACAAGAAATAACAGTGAAACTGCGCCGGGGGTCTTCCGGCAAGCCCCTCCGGCGTGAGAGTAAGATAATGGACTGAGATTATGGAAAAATGGTATGTAGAGTGCCAAGGTACGTAAATATGCAGTAATGCATTACCTGTGTCCATGTTGTTATTCTCTTATTTATAGTGGTGTAAGTACCCCAATCTGGATCACACCCTTTCAAACATACGGGAAACACCGCAGACTCATCAACACAGTCTCGACGACCCCTCTCACTCAAAACCCTCTCTAAACCCCCAACCAAACCAAGGGAGGAGCCTTTCTGGGATAAAAGGGACAAAAGGACCTTTCGGGAATTTTCAGGAAATTGGGAAAGCAATATTGGTCCGTACGGACCTCTTTGTTGTCATAATTACTGAATCTTCTTAAAGTCCACAATATTCCCTCAAATCCAGGGAAAATGATTACTCCCTGCGAGTTGGTCCGTACGGACCTCTTTGCATGCAAGATGGTCCGTACGGACCTTATTGCTCGAGGGGACACCATAATTGCAAATATTCCTCCATCATCACGAGATTCCCTCCAAATCGAGGAAAACCAAAATCTTGGATTACCAAGGAGGTCCGTACGGACCGCTTTGCACCTAATCTGACACTATAAATAGAGGGCTCCCCCTCCCTCATTTTTCACTCCTCCCACTTCTCTCTTCCTCCACCAGGCCTTCGGCTTCCCCTCTAAGTCCTTCCGAGGCATTCCGGCCCTTTCGGATCCTTCCGAGGCCTTCCGAGCCCCTCGTGGTGCTCAGAAGCCTCCCCGAGCGCTCCCGAGACGCTCTGCGCTGCCCCGAGGCACTCTCGAGGTACTCTGAGGCCCCTCGTGGTACTCCGAGGCCTTGCTGGTCTTTCCACGGTGTCCGGCTCTTTCCAGAGTCAAACCAGACGATCCCAAACCACGCCGAACCTCGCCCGAGTAACTCCCCGCCACCACAACGCACGCCGAACCTCTTCCCAGAGTGATCCAGACGATTCCCCACGCACGCCGAACCTGCCCGAACGCAGCCTACAACCTCAACTCATGCCGAAACTGCGTCGAACAACCGGTCCCTCCCGAAGCAATCCCGATCCGTACCGGAACGCTACTCCGACCTCAAACACTATTCCTCAGCGGAAGACAGACACGAACCAACATTGGTAAGGCTTCCTTCCATTACTATTTCAATACATTTCCATACATAGCATACAATGTAGACATCCGATCTGACATGCATTTTTAAAAGCACACACACACACACACAACATTTAAAGGATATTAGGGGTATCCGAAAGACTCGTTTTACGAGGCTACTCGGGTGAGCTCTAATATTCTAATATTCTCTTCCCGGGGAGTCATCTGACCTCCGAACTCAAAATCTCATCACACAAAAACAGTTTAAAATTATCTTTAAACTGATGCCCTTTTTCAATGTTTTGGGCTTAATAAAAACGGCGTGGCGACGCTACAAAGCAAAACACGACGAGACACCTCCAACACGCAAACGCTGAAACGGAATAAGCCAGATGCCGGGGCGCGATTGCGCTGCCTCTCGGATCCGGGCGACCTTCCCGAACAGCGACGAATGCGAGACGCCGGGGGCTCCGCGCGCGAGCCGGATCCCGGGTAATTTCAGTTGGCGACTCTGCTGGGGACATTTTGTTTTAAAAACTTTTAAACAAAACAAAAGATTTTTAAAACGATGATGAGGGTCAAACTTTCATTTTACCCCTTCCTTTAAGCATTTGTGTGTGTGTGCACGTGCTTCGTTTTTATTTTACAAAAAAATAAAAATACAAAAAATGCATCAATATACATACGTGCATACATTTAAAATTCTTCAAAAACTTGTTTTTACTCGGAAAAAGAATTTTAGAGGCCGCACACTACGCGCCTTCTTGCCTCGGTTACACCGCACACTTGCTACTCACTGCTATTGCCTCGGTTACACGCGCACGCTACGCGCTTCTTGCCTCGGATACGGCTGCACTGACCCTCGGCCGGAGTGGTCTCGGTTGCGATCCGTTTGGTCTTCCTAGGCCTCTTGGACGCGCACGGGATCATTCCAAACATCCCATCCTAGCCAAGCGTCAACCACACGTTTGAGTCTTGAGTCACACTCTGTCCGGACTCGGTTGGTTTTTACCCGGTCAGGTGTCATACGGCTGGATACATATACCATGCCGGCCATTTTTCGAGTCAAGGCTCGGAACTCAAGATCCCTTGCGCAAGCAAAGCGATGAAAGGTCATGCTAAAATCTTGACACGATCTTGATTTAGAAGCTACACCCAGGACGATGTTAGTCCAGGATATACATCCATGCTCGCATGACACCATGTCATCACGCCTTGATACGTCGGCCATGACAATATGACCCGGCCCGACGCCTAACGTCACAGATCCCTTGCGCAAGCAAGGCAAAGAGAAGGTCATCTTGCGAACTCTTGACACGATCTTGACTCGGTGGCGAAGCTCGGTTCACTATAGACGTGGCCAGGTTCAACCAGCCGTAGGTTAGCCGGTTTTCAACGGCGGTTACAAACCTTGAAAACCCAGCCGGAACCGAACCGCCTAGCTTAGGCTGGGCCGGTTACGGTTTAGGCGGTTCACGGTTTTAACGGTTATCCGGTTAACCTCCGGTTTGACGGTTTGGATATGCTCGTAGGAGTCCTTGGTGTTGCTCGGCGAGCAACCCTTTTAGGGTTTAGGGTTTGGAGGGTTGCTCGGCCGAGTCTTTGGTGCTGCTCGGGCGAGCAACCCTTTTAGGGTTTAGGGGTTGAGGGTTGCTCGGCCGAGTCTTTGGTGTTGCTCGGCCGAGGCATATCATTTTTGATTAATTTTTTAACGGTTTTCGAAAAAAGTTAACTTTTATTTTTTTCAATTTTTTTTTGGATAGATAAGACTATTTTAAACTTAAGTTTACTACATACATTTTTTACAAAAAGGTTTATAAAAAAAGTTATGAATTTTTAAAGAAATGAAAGTTAACGATTTTTTGAAAAAAGTTAACTTTTAATTTTTCAATTTTTTGGATAAATAAGACTATTTTAAACTTAAGTTATCTACATACATTTTTTGAAAAAGGTTTATAAAAAAAGTTATGAATTTTGAAAGAAAGAAAACTTAACTTTTTTAAAGAAACAAGTATATAAAAGAAAAAGGGACGGTACCCTTAAATTTTATTAATCAAAATAAAATTACAAAGAGGGACAACCAACCTTACCCTTTTATAAATAAGGGGGACATTTAGGAGCCTTTACCTCAACCTAACTATTACAATTAATTAAAAATAAATCTAATCTAAAGTCTAAACTAATCTAATTAAAATAAAAATTAATCTAAAACATCATTCATTCATTCATCACTACTTTCCGTGGAGTCCTCGACATCGTATTGATATCTTGGATCCAATAGATCCTCATCATAAGGCATGTCTTGTTGCCTTTTTTCCGCTCTAACCCAATCGCCAAGTAAAAGTTGATGTTCCAAGTTTTCACTTGTTAGTTGAGAACGTCTTTCATCCAAAACATTTTCACCAACGCTAAATGCCGATTCAACCGCCACCGTTGAAGCGGGAGAGGCTAATACTTCTTTAGCAACTATGGAAAGTATAGGATAAATGTCTTTCCTTCTTGACCACCATTGTAAAACATCAAATTCATTTGAATTTGGATCTTGATTTAATTCAAAGTTTGTAGTGAAATACGTTTCTAACTCCACGGGAAGGTTTGATGATGATGAAGATGAACCTCGAGAAGGACCATATTTTTTACTATACAAATTTGCAATAAAACTATATGGATCCCCACTAGTAAAACTTGGTTGAGAAGTAGAGGAATCATATTCATGTTGTTGGCTTTGAGAAGTGTTTCCATATAAGGCATTATACTCATTAAAAGGTTAATCAAATCATTTTTGTGTCATTAACAATAATTGACGGAAGTTCATAACTACCGTCACCATCGGGATATAATTTCATATAATAATAAGTTATAATGGACTCTAAATCATCTAATTTAACTCGAGGATCTAATAACTTTGCAACCAAGAAAAGAGACGGAATAGTGTCAAAATATTTAAGCCACTTTTTGTCTCATGTTAAAAATGCATTGGTTTAAAATAGGGCAATCTTTTAAATTGTCAAAAATAGTAACAATTGCAATACAATGATCTAGCACCAAAACGGAAGTTGGATAATAAACTCCCGAAAAAGCCAAAGTAAGCGGTATTAAAAATCTTTAACAATTCACATAAATTAATGCATGCATTCCAATGATGAGTAAATAGAGGTTCATGATAGCCAACCGACATAAAAAATTGCGTGAGGAGATCTTTATAAGCAAAACCATCGCTTAACATTTTATAGGTGGAATTCCACCTAGTTGGAACATACGTAAGTAAAATATTTGTCCGGCACACTTTTACTTCTTAAAAACTTTATCCACTTTTTTGTATTAGAATTTTTTTGAAATAAATTGAAGAGCTCGTCTAATTGACTTAACATAAGTTTCTAATGCATCTAAACCATCTCTAACACATAAATTAATTATATGACATAAACATCTAATATGAAAAAACTTACCCCCAAGTGAGGGTTGACAAACGGTAATTAAATCGGGCAAACTAGCCGTATTAGCACTTGCGTTGTCAAATGAAATAGTAAATATTTTATTTAAAATACCATATTCAAGAAAAATCTCAAGCAATTTCGCACAAATATTTTCCGCGGAATGCGGTGGCTCAAAATCTTTGTAAGCAATTAATCTTTTTGGATTTTCCATGAATTATCTATCCAATGGCAAGTAACGCCCAAATAAGTATTTCTTTGCCAATGATCACTCCAACCATCGGCACAAATTGAAACTTTATTTTCTAATTTTGATAAAACGCCAATTAAATCTTTTTATATCTTTCAACCACTCTAGTAATATCACGTACGAGATTCGTACGTGGTACTCTCGTGGCGGCGGGGTTCAAAGAAAGGCGAGCAAAATTTTCATAAAAATCACAATCCGCAAAATTAAAAGGAAGGCCTTTAACGCAAATAAATTTGGCTAGTTCATCCCTATAAACCCACTTGTCAAATTTAAAAAGGACGGAAGAAGGGGAAGACGAACCTTGTGCACCCGAACCCGAACTACGTTGAAATTGTAATTGAGTTTGCGAAGCGGAAATGCCAAGTTTCTCGGGATGTTTTGACGCCAAATGCCCGTTGAGCGTCCCATGCCCTCCGCCTCTTTTGAATGCGTAAGTCGCATTACAATAGTTGCAACATGCTCGAAAATTATAATCATCCTCGGCGGTAATTTTTCTTTTGGTGAAATGGATGGCGAAGGTATCGGATTGCGGCTCTCTTTCTCTAGGGGTTGTCGTTGTCCCCGACCCGACCACCTCCCCTAGCTCGGCTGCCCTACCACTCCTAGCATTACCACTTTCAATTTCAACTTGTTCTTCTTCCTCATTTTGTTGAATATTTGGATTTTGATGATCAAAATCATCGTTGGGAGGAAGAATCAACAACGGACTTGCCTAAATTGCTTCTTCTTTGATTTGTAGCCATTTGTATAAGAGAAAATGAAGTTTGGAAACAAAACGGAGCTTAAAAATGGATGAAAATGGAGAAAAGCACTAATTTCGTTAGAAAACTAGCGAAAATGGAACAATATTTAAGCGAAAATTGGATGAGGGTGAGAGTATATGTGAATATTTGAGAGTAGAAGAGAAAGAGTATAGAGAAATAAGGTGGAAATAAAATGGGAGGAGGAGGGTGATATTTATAGTTAGTAAATTAGGCAAAAAAAACATTTTTTTTTAATTTTTGATCGCCCATTAACAAAATTAACGGCTACTTTTTAAAAATAACGGCTAGTTTTTGAAAAAGTATTTGTTGGAACATGTTACGGCGTTACGCTCGGCCGAGCACCTCATATGACTCGGCCGAGCGAGAACCTTCGGTTGTTAATAACAAGCTGGAAGGTTACGCTCGGCCGAAGCAACTCATATGACTCGGCAGAGCAAGTCAAAACCGGCGGTTAGCAGGCGGTTGACCGGTTTTTCAAAAATTTCAACCTTAACCGAACCGGCCAATAACCGGTTCCGGTTAGCCGGTTCCGGTTAACCGCCGTTGACCGGTTTTGACCGGTTTTGGCCGGTTTTCAACCTCCCGGTTGACCGGTTCGGTTTATAAAATGGACACGTCTAGTTCACTATTCACATGGCTAACGCATCAAAACGAACATGACAGGCTCGGTCCTTAGGTTCGATTTTTCTTTTAGGCCGGTGGAAACCGCTTGCACTATAGGACCCTCGCACAGGGGGCCCACCTGGGATGTCGAAATACAGGTGCAAAACGAGGGGCTTATAGCCGCACAGATGGTCTCCACTGACCCAGGATCTAGCATAGTTGCGAAAAACAAGAGCAATCTTTTCCAACCTACCTAGGATTCTGAGAAAACATGTTTTAAGTAAATTAAAACAACAAAAAAAAAAATCAAAATCATAAAAGAAACGGAAACCGCATGCCACGTGAGCTTTCCCCCTTCTATCCCGTTAGGCCATTCCAGCGTCTAAACCTTGCAGTCGCCCCCTCCAGTGAACCGAGAGTGGTTGAGAATCCTGGAAGCCGCCTTTTCGGTATCGAGGTCACAAGGTCCGATAGCCCTTCCGGTTCAACGGTCCGCACCGTCCGATACTCCCCGTGACGGGATCGACGGATAACGGTGAGGGAAACGGAACCCCGCCACTAAGGAACCTCCCGGACAATGGAGGAGGTCTGCGAGCCTTCGAAACCATCAAGAAGCGCCAAGAGGAACAGCAAGCTGGATCGTAGACACCTGCGTCTTCGAGGAACAGTCGCGGTTCCCAACGATGGAACCTTTGTTCTCATAGAGGGACGAAGATATACCGGCTCCCCTGGTTTCTCAAAGCTATCGGCGGGTCCCGCCTCCGCCAAGCTACGAGATCCCGGAACGCAGCGGCTCTCGCTCAGCTCCTCGGGCGTCGGTCAGCGGCTCAGGCATGCCCGCCTCGGCCACGGTCGGTTTCTCGGCTCTGCACATCAAGCTCGGTACAGCGGCACACGTACGTGCTGCTCGCTGAGATCCCGATGCATCTCGGTATCCCCGGGATTCAATCCTTTGCCTCTATACGAGCCTCGCAACCACAATCAAAAGTCCCCATTCTTACCGGGGACGGGCATCCCGGCGGATATCCCGAGCATCTCAAGTTTGCCACCTCGCTAGTACGCGATTGGGGCTAACGAATCGTTTCCCAGGTTCCCAAAACCTGACCCTTAGCGGACTGGCAATCACGCCTCAGCTTCAACACCCAGGGGTATGGGTTGGTATACACTCGACTACCTCCCAAGACTCCCGAATGGCGATCCCATCGGCCAATCCACCTCCATCTTCGGTTTCCGTCCACGAAAATGGTAACCCACCTCGGGCAGTGATCCTCGCATGGCTTGGGCGATCGAACAAATGAAGGACATGCAAGGCAAGCTAGCTAGTTCTCGGAAGGACTCCCTCACGCCTGCTTGATCCGAACAAAGTGGTCCCTCTCCCTCCAAAGTTCGGGATGCGGAAATGGAAAAGTTTGACGGAGCAGAATGCCCAAAACCCACATCGACACCTACGTCCACGGGTATGAGAGCGAAAGGGCAACCCCTCAGCGGATGGCGAGATCATTTTCGGCATTCCCTCAAATCCACGGCACTAAGGTGGTTCCTCAACGTGAAGGCGGAAAACCGCTCCACGTGGGATCGGATCGGTGAAATCTTCTTGGAAAAGTACCGCGCCAACCTTGAATGGGAAACAAACCGCCATGACACCGCAAGCCACCGAACAAAGGATGACGAACCGGTGGGCGAGTTCTACAAAAGATGGGCTGGAAGCTAAGCGAGATAATGGATCCACTTTCCAAAGAAGAGCGAGATGGACATCTTCCATTCTGCCTCGAAGCCATCTTTGAGAACCTTGATTAGCCACCATTTCTACCCGGATCTCAGTGCCATGGTCAACGGGACAAAGTTTGAAAAGACTACGAGTCTTGAAAAGGCAACAGCAACCCACGCCTCATCTTACCGCTATCGAACAAACCTGGCAACTTCAACTCCTGCTCAGACCAAAGGAAAGGAAGCGGCGGAGCGATCTTGCACTACATTCGGAACGGAGCTCAAGTAAACCGCGATCAAGCGGCCCCGAAGAATAACAACCCCCTCGCTTCCCGCGGTTCCGGCATTTAGATAACACGGAAATGCCCTTGGGTCAAGTATTTGAGGCTTTGGTGAAGCGAAATCTTCTCAAACCACTCGAGAATTTCCAGCAGAAGACTCTCGAAGCCCAACGTGGATATGAAGCAAACCTGCGCCTTCCACAACTACCCGGCCACACCACCGACAATTGCTTCGTGCTCAAGCGGGTGGTCCAGGGGCTCATTGAGGAGGGAAAATTGGAACGCCCTCGTGGTCCCAATACCATCGGAAATCCATTCCCGAACGACAGGGGTAAACTTCGATAGCCTTTGACGAAACTCCAAGCGAGAGCGGACCCCTGCAATTTCCGAGACCGTCGGCATGTTGTCCGCTTCTGGGGAGCGTGAAACCGGAGTCAAGAGATCTCGTGGCCAAGGGAATTCCGACAAGAACGCCCGAGGGCAAGCTGTCTCCCTACGATCTTTGCCCCGACGAGGCATACGAATGGATGGATCGAACGTTCCCGAGAGAGGCGAGTCAGCGGTAGCACGGGAAGCGGTTTAGCCTTCGCGAGACGATGACTTGCCAATATGTGAGAATCGGCATAACGAAGCCCTCCTCATCCTCATAAAAATAGAGATGTTCTTCCTCCCGAACGTCTTGATTGATAACGGCTCCTTGATCAACATCATCGCTTTAAGCACACTGAAGCGACTCCACATCGACCGTTCTACGATAAGGCCTTCACCTCGGGTAATCAGAGCCTACGATTCCAACTGCACGACCAATCGTAGGAGTCATCAATTGAGGATCCAATTCGACGTACAAGCGGAGTCGGTAGAGTTCCAAGTCGTGGAAATCAAACCAACCTTCTGCTTTGTTGGGACGACCTTGGATACATCGGATGAAAGCGTATCATCTACTCTTCACCAATGCGTGAAATTCATCAATGCCAATGGAGCGATCGAAGTGATCCGCGGAGCGGTGCGATGGCAAGTGCTTGGCCGGCAAGCTATGACCCGAGAAGAAGGTCCCGACATGACCGAGATACTCTTCTCCGGATGATTCTCCTACCCCCTGTCCCGCTACGAAGTGGATCCTTACATCCACGCTCTAAGCGGCGGCAGTGGAAATCGAAGAACTCATGGGTCGGGATGACAACTACGACATATGCGGCGTGAAGAATGCTTGAGAGAGGATCAAGAGATGGATGCCCTAATGGAGATTGATCGAGGAGTAGACCCTTACTTCGCCGAAAACCCTCTTGCAAGCGGCTCATCACCGATCCCCGGTACAAGACAACCCTCTAGCCGACACTCTCGGATCTTACGGGGACGGCCATCACGGCTTAGTTCAATTGACATTAGGTGTCAGGCACGGACGAACAGTGGCGCAACCTCCTCCAAGGCTTAATCGGGGAAGGAGATATAGCATGCCCGCTCGAATCGGACATTGTAAATGTCGTCAAGCAAAGATCCCGAGATAAAGAGGCGAGATTCTATGAAAGTGATCAACATCGGCAAGAATCCACTCCGAATCGGCGAATGCTTCGCCCTCCTAGAAGTGGCCCTCGGCGACTTCTATCATCAAACCCCGAGGGTGGTGGCAACACTAATGGAGGGACATCATCGGGGAGCGGCCAAAAACCTCCGCGATACTGGTTTGAAATTGAACCGCATGCAATCTACTTTCCGGGACTCGTATGCCAAGGGAAGATTGGCCACTGAACCCGGCACCGCTCCCTGCAGAGCTACGGCCATCAAGAGTAATGAAGCTGGTCCAATCCCTCGTCGCCTATAGTCTAGCTTCGAGACTTGTTGTCTGTCTATTCACATCTTTTGAGTCTTTTGACGGCTTTACGCCCGACGATTGTGAATCTTTGATCAACAATGTACAGTCTTCACGCTTTCAATAAAAGGTCCGACCTTCCTAAAAAACCATTTCATTGCATCTTTAACAAATGATGATATTAACTAATCAAAACAAGTTAATAACAATTCGTCTATACAAAAGGCAAACACATTAATTAAGTAAATGCATCAAGCAAACATTTAAGCATGTTGTCAAACGAGAGAAAAACCGGGCCCAAGCTGCCGAGAAGGTTTTAATCACAACGATTTGCAAGATTGCTGAAGAGCCAAAGAGACGCAAGTCCGACGCCGTTTCCAGCACAAACCAGATCTTCCAATACCTCAAGAATGGGGAAACCACCTTCATGAACAAGGGAGACCCACACACAGAAGGGGTCAAAACCAAGAGCATCATGGCCCTAAAACGCCTTGCTTCTCACTTCGTCATCCTCGGGGACATGCTATACAAGAAACGCTACCACGGGCCACTCCTACGCTGCATCAGCCAAGAAGAAGCAAACAAGTTCATGAGCAGAAGTCCACAATGGGGCTTGCGGTCCCCACATGAACGCCGAGCCACGATGCAAATCATTCTCGGGATGGGCTACTCTTGGATCTCCATGGAGCGGATTGCATCCACTTTGTCAGAAAGGCTGCGACAAGTGCAGCGGTTCTCCAACCTCAATCATCTGCCGCCCCACGATCTCTCTTGCATGACTACACCTTGGCCACTTTGCCACTTGGGAATTGACGTCATCGGGAAAATCGCTCCGCCCGGCGGCAACGGTCGCGAGTTCAATCTTAGTAGCCATCGACTACTTCACGAATGGGTCGAAGCCAAGTCCTACAAGGTACTCACCTCAGAAGGTCGCGCATTTCCTCGAGGAAAACATCATCTGCCGATACGGCATCCCAAATGAGGTCATATCGAGACAATGGTTCACACTTCGAAGGGGAATTCGACGGGCTGGCTGAATTCAAGATCACACGCCACAAATCTTCTCCCTACAGGCCCACAAACAAACGGCGCCGTGGAAGCGGCAAACAAAACCCTCGAACGGATCATCAGAAAAATGACCACCAGAGGACGAGATTGGCCGAAAAGATGCACCTTGCACTTTGGGGCTACCGCACATCGGTCGAACGACCACGGGAGAAACCCCATTTGCCACGACATACGGGATGGAAGCGGTCCTTCCCGTCGAGTGGAAATTCCCTCACTCAGAGTCTTCTGGAAAATGACATCAACGAAGTCGAATGGCTCCGGCCGACACGACGAATTGGCTCTGCTAGATGAGCGACGACTAAAGGCCATGGAACACGTCAGGAGCCTATCAAAGCGGGATGGCTAGAGCTTTCGACAAGAAAGTCAAATCCCGAGACATCGGGGAAGGCGACCTTGTACTCAAGAAAAGCCTCCCACTCGAACCAACCCAGCTGGGAAAATGGGAACCCACGTGGATCGGCCCTTTCGTGGTTCAAAAGATCTTCTCCGGAGGCGCCATGAAGGCGACGGACCTAGACGGCAATCCCTTCATGAATCCGGTCAGCGGAAGCAAACTTCGCGAGATACTTCGCCTAAAGAAGAACAAGCTGTGCATATCTTGGCACTCCATGTAGTGTCGAACTACGCGAGACTGAGCCCTCTAGTCAGGGAACGTAGGCAACCTTAATTGGTCGGTCTAAAAATACACAAAAAGTCAAAAGTTTGAATGTCAATCAAGACCTCCATCAAGCTACGCACTTTTCAAGAACACGCCCGGCGGTCACCTTGACCAAGTCAAACGACGGCGGCAACATCGAGGACATCAGGGTCACTCGGCATCAAGCAGGCGACTCATGTACGCTTCCAAGCCGGGGGCTTGTCTTCGCCCTCACGCGCTTCAAAAAAAAAAAAAAAAAGAGCTCGAGCAAGGGCTCACAAAAAAAAGAGAGCTCGAGCAAGGGCTCACAAAAAAAAAAAGAAGCTCAAGCGAAGGCTGCGAAATTGAGGTCAAGAGCCCGACGCCAATAAGAGGCAAGGAAGCTACGAAAAAGACCGTCAAAACGACTTGTCGAGGGAAGCATTCAACCTCTCGGCCAAGCACTGAAAGCCTCGGCAAAGGGATTGCCGTCATGGCCCCGGGCGCTTCGGTCCGCAAATGCAACAGAAAAGTCCAAAGATGGACGCCGACAAAGTGCCTGAAGCAAAAGGCAAACAAGAGATCTTGCGTCTCGACAAAGCTTTAAAAGTAAATCACAAATCACTAACGGTTACAACATTTCTTGATGAGTTCAAGCACGGTCTACTCTCAAGTTCACAACATGCTAAAAACTGACTTAATACATTTAACTAATAATGTGTTTGCAATGCAATGAATGGATACCTAGGAGGTCATTCCGCGCCATCCGCGCTTGTCCCCTCGCCATTCTTTCCTTTCTTCCCTCGTCCCCGGCGAGTCTTCTTTCGCTCCACGTGAACCAACTCTGCGTCTCTCGGTCAGAGATACGGGATCCTCCCGTAGAATCAAACAATCCGGTAGCTCTCGGGGCTTCATTCGCGTGCTTCGGCTCGGATCTCCTCCTGCGAGTGCGCAAAGAGGACCTCTCCCTATCGGTCGGTCAACTCTAGTCTCGTAGTCAAACAAAGTGTCTCCCGTCACATCGAAAGGGTCGAGACCCGGGCTTCGGAACTCCTAAGGCAATAGCTACTACGGCAGCGGGTCCCAGAATCGCTACACGCACGCTCTCCAAGACCACTTGGGATGACCAACCTGTTGCTCATACCGGGCCAGTGCGAGTCGTCAATACGACACTCTCCCAGACGTCTAAGGAGTACCGCGGGAGGGAAAGCGGAATACTTCCATACCCTCGGAAAATACAAGAAGGCACTGAAGGCGCCATACAAGAGGAACTACCTCCGCGATAGCAAGATCATCGGCCCAACAAAGGCTCTGCTTCATCCCAAGCTGTAGGGAAACAAGCGACGGAATATAGAAGGAGGACCAAGACAAACTGGAACTCGACAACGTAGGACCCTTCTGCAAGACCCTCCTAGTCTCGATCCTCCGGTGCGGAACCCACCGGCGGATCGATGCGTACCAAGGCTGTGCCATCCATCTCTCCCAAGCGGGTGATCCATATCCAACGCAAGAGGTCGGCGAGCAAATGACCACGGGCTAAACGACGTCGGAGCCTCGGGCATGGCTGAAGTCTCTCTCGCGGCCACAAGGTGAGCAAAGCGGGGCTTCCTCTCATGAACCGATCCCCGGTCGCCGGACGGTCGATACCATGAAGAGTCTCCCCGGCACCAACGGGACAATATCCTCTCCCGGCTCTGCGGTGCCTACCACATCTAGCAAAGCCCATCCACAAATGCCAAGGAGGCGACCATGAAGAGCGTCGCTATCGTGCGCAAGGCGAATGCATCCCAAGAGACGTCACTCTCATCATCAACCATGAACCGCTCCGGCGGCTCGAAATGTCAATATGACCCGAATCAAGGATCATACCTGCGCTTCTTCCAACGAAGTACGAAGAAAGCACGCAAGCTTCACGCTCGCGGCAGCGCCACCCATCGAAAGGAAGCGAGATGGCCTCCGCCTCAGGTCCTCCAATCAAAGCCCGAAAATCCTCAAAAGTGGGCACCATTTCATTATAGGAGAAACGGTACACATGCCTCCTAACATCCCGAACTTCGCGGCGGCCGCAACAAATTCCTATCGGGAACCAACTCCTTAAAAGACCAAATCGAGCAAAGACGAAACCTTACCTCGAAAGCCCGTCTACGATGCCTCATACGGCGCCGCATCCACGTTTTCAACTGCTCAAGGAAGTGTGCCTGCCTCTCCTGCGAAAGCCTCGGCAAAATTCTAGGAACGTACGAAGAATCCATGGCAAAAATGGAGGTTCCTAGAGAAAATGGGGAAGAAAGCTCGAAAATGGCTGCAAATGGAGAAATGGGGAAGAACCAGACACTGGAAAACATTTATGTCCTTTCCAAAAGCAAGGTTGGTCCGTACGGACCTCTTTGCATGCTAGGTATGTCCGTACGGACCTCCTTGCAAAAAGAACCCATTTTCCACAGCAAACAGTACAACAATCACTGTCCTCAGCAGGACCTTGCTCCAAACTGCCCAAACACTGGCCAAAGCCATTCCCGGCAAACATACACTACCCACAAACGCACTCTCAGCTCACGTGGCATGTACAAAAATATAATAATAATAGCAACAATTTCTAGGACAAATCCCGGGAATCACAAAAATGACATTACATCTTAAAATAAAATGCTGTTTGCCATGCAAATACGTGTGTTTTATTACAGGTACCCATAAATGTCTGTTGCTAAACAAAAAAAAAGAGGGATATGAAAAGAGGGAAAGCAAATGAATACTAATCGAGACTCCTCGGCATCATCATCCTCGCCGAGGTCCTCCAAAGAAAAGTCGGGCATCGGCGAACTCGCCGTCACATCCTCGTCGTCGGAATACAGAGGCACCCGCCGGAGGCTCCCACGAAAAGTACTCAGAAGGATCAAATCCGGCGAAAGGATCAAAGAAAGAAGGCTCTGAGGAACCCTCACCCTGTGCGCCATGCGGAGGCATGAACTGATAAAAGGGCTGCTCCCTCGAAGGCCCTGCAGCTCCCGAAGACGTCCCGGCATCCATGCTATGCCGCCCCCTCGAAGGTCCCTCCTGCTGCGGCTCCGGCTCGGCTCTCGGTGGAGGAACGTCTACAGAATGCCTCGAAGGCATAGGCTCGTACGCCGGCACGCGTCGTGAAGACCGGCAAGATATCTTCGACGCCATCTTCTTCGCGAACGACCTCATCGCCACGTAACGGCGAGTCAGCATATCATAGGCTCTCCCCGGGACCTGCACCAACAAGCAGCCAAGGAAACGCTCAGCAATACAGTTATACTCAACAACAAAAAGAGAAAAATACAGAAAAGATGCCAAGATGGAAAAGAGTCAGCACACTCACCGATCTATCGGGGTCCACTCGGTATGCGGCGGAGCTGCTCGGAGCAGATCTGAACGCCCTCCTCCTCGTCAGTCCCAGGACATACGTGAAATCCGGTCCGGCGTCGGAACCTCTGGGGAGCTGCGGGCCGGCCTCTCTCTCCGCGCCGGTACTGCGGCGTCCTCGGCTTCCTCCTCACGACGGCCCCGTACTCCTCTCCATACAAAATGAACTCCTCGCCGACACCGCCAAGGTACCTCTCAAAATCGAGCACGTCCATGTCCCGGAATCAAGCATCCCAAAGGGAGGGTCCTCGGAGCCACGGGAAGCACTGCGGGGGGCCATCTTTGCGCGAGAAGACCCGCTCCCCCGAATACATAACATCGCGAGGGTCGAAGCCCGCGGCATCTTCGGCTGGCTTCACCTCGGGGAGCCCCCTCAAACTCATCCCCCTCATACCGAGCCCACGGGAACAAAAGCGAACCCCCTCCTGGCTACCCGCTCCGGACTCTCTCCGCACATCCCCGTAGGCGATGGTGAGCTTCCCCTGTCGGTCCTCCTCTTCCTCGCCGTGCGAGCTCAAATTTCAAAGATAGCAGGTGGTACGCAAAGAATGCCCCTCAGGGATCTCTATCCCACGGAAACACCGAAAAACCTCATAGAACCACACTGTGACAAAAACAGAGAAGGCTCGGTGCAAAAGAAAACGGAGAAACGACAAGTTGCTAAATCAAAAGCAGAATAAAACTCATACCTCCAAAGCAAAGTCAAACAAAGCCAACGACCGGCCACACCCCGCTAAACCGGTCCAAGGAGAAGTAGAGCTCGCCCAAGCTCGCTCGCCCCAAGCAATATCACGAGACCCTATCCAGGTCAATCAAGCTCTCCAAACAGAGCAAAGGGAGCCGCGGTCGCGTGGTTCGAGAACAAAGTCTCGGACAATGCATACCACAAAAGGAGCGCGCTAACCGCTCCGCCGTCACCCGGCCGGTCCCCGAACATAGGCCCAATGCCGGCCGTGATCTTCGGCTCCACGTCGCTATATAACATGCCTGTGCCCCCGCGAGAACGAGGCTCAAAGCCCAGCGGCTCTGGCCAACACCACATCGTAGATCATATCTCTCCACCGTCTGCACCCTCCTTTGAAGGAAAGCCGTGTCGCAAAGAAAGTCGGTCGGCGTCACCGTCACCTCTCCCCGGCTCGAGATGGAAGGTGTGGGTGGTATCCCACCGCACTCGAAAGGCCAAGGAAGACGCTCTTGTTCTTCCTCGTATCGTAAACTCCGACGGTGTTCTCGACGAACACCCCTGGGCCGAAGCATAGACCAGCCTCACTGGGACTCGGCTACCGATCCACAGAAATATCGGGCATCCGTCGCCTCAACAACAATGCCTCGAGCGACCCCGAGTCTTCATCCTCTTGGCCTTCCCAGGCCATAAGCCCTCGCATCCCGCAGTAAACACAAAGAAAGGTACGTCAATCACAAGTATTTAATATAAAACAAAGGCACATATAACCCGTCACAAAACACGGCACATATTGCACATAATTTTGACATATATCATACATATAATTTTTTCCATGCCCGTCACAAAAACACGGCACACACTGTACACATTTTCTCAAAAGAAAAAAGGGGGATTAAACCCTACACGACACATTTTCAAAAAGACCGTCCCAACACGGCAAAGGCACATATAACCCGTCACAAAACACGGCACATATTGCACATATTTTCCCCACAAAGTCCGTCACCCAAAAACACACGGCACTGCATAACACATTTTCAAAAATCCGTCCCTACACGGCACACACTTTCGAGACAAAACCCGTCACAAAACACGGCACATGTCACATTTTTTTCACAAAAATTATCACTACACGATAATTTTTCTCATAATGTACATACATAAATAGCATACGGTACAAAACACCAAAGCATGCATTTCATTAGAAAGGCACTTTATTTTCACAAATAAGAGCTAATCTACACATTTCTGCACAAAATACACATACCCACAATTTTTACATGCCCATTTTCAACAATTCATCAAGAATTTCACAAAAAGGCATAAAAAAATAACAAAAAATTCAAAAATGCGAAAAACTAAAACCTAGTTCTAGCATTCAAAAAATTCGAGCAGGGAATCAAAAAGGAACGGATTTCTTACCTCCCCAACGTTCATAGAGCGACGATTGTGCACCTCCGGATTCGGATACAAGACATCCGGGTTCTTCGAAGATGGAACGAACGAAATCCAATTTCTTTGAAGCTCCATCCGTTGCTCGACCACCTCTTGACTGCGTTGACGACGACTCCTTCGAGATCCTTCAGCCATGGCAAGCAATTCAAGCAAAAAAATGGAAGATTTTGGTAAAAATGGAGGATTTTTTCTCTCTCTCTCTCGCCTGGTTCACGAACTGGAAATGGGAAATGAAGGGGGAGCCTCGGTTTTTTAACCCGGTCAAAATCTGGGAACTGCAAAAAACCAAACCAACTTGGTCCGTACGGACCTCTTTGCAGCCAGGTTGGTCCGTACGGACCTCTTTGCAAAGGGTGGCCAAATTACTTTCCTGCCCTTATAATCTTTGCCCCTGGCTGTCCTAAAGCCTTTTTCAGCAAATCCAAGTGCAGAATGGTCCCTAACCCTTCAATTCAACCACCGCCCGCTCAACGGCAATTCAAGAAGGAGCCAACACCTCCCAGCACGAATATCAAGGCACAAGACGCCTCCAAACGCTCAACGGGAATTCAACCACCGCCCGCTCAACGGCAATTCAAGAAGGAGCCAACACCTCCCAGCACGAATCCCAAGGCACAAGATGCCTCCAAACGCTCAACGGCAATTCAACCACCGCCCGCTCAACGGCAATTCAAGAAGGAGCCAACACCTCCCAGCACAAATATCAAGGCACAAGACGCCTCCAAACGCTCAACGACAACTCAACCACTGGCCCTCAAAAAAAGGTCTGAAGTCACCTTCTCAAAGAAAAAGTGGCCCCTACAGTGGTCAGCGCATCCTCAAAGAATTCAAAGCACCTAGCCGCGGTAAGCCCGAACTTCGCCCACTTCAACCGGCAACGCAAGCACCGGCCATCAAAGCAAGCCCGAGCTCCTCCCCAACAAGTCAAAGGGAAGTCGTACAAGACCGCATATCCTCAAAGACCGACCATCATCCTTGCCTACTCAAACGGCAAAACAAGCACAAGAAGGAGCCAACACCTCCGAGTACAAGTCCCAAGGCACGAAGCGCCTCCAAAATGCCAAATGGTGAAGCAATCACCGACCATCATCCTTGCCCACTCAACGGCAAAACAAGCACAAGAAGGAGCCAACACCTCCGAGCACAAGTCCCAAGGCATGAAGCGCCTCCAAAATGCCAAATGGTGAAGCAATCACCGGCCGTCATCCTTGCCCACTTCAACGGCAACGCAAGCACCCGGCAGTCATCGTAAGTCCAACCTTCTACTCAACATGCAAAAACACAAAGGCATCTACGCCTCTCGAAGCACGAGGCAGCCACGCCTCCACAAATGCGGCTAAAAGACGATTCAAAGTCCTCGCGCATTACATCAACTGCGGCTAGAAGACGATTCAAAGTCCTCGCGCATTACATCAACTGCGGCTAGAAGACGATTCAAAGTCCTCGCGCATTACATCA
Source organism: Adenophora triphylla var. japonica (assembly GCA_022495995.1). Lineage (NCBI taxonomy): Eukaryota > Viridiplantae > Streptophyta > Magnoliopsida > Asterales > Campanulaceae > Adenophora > Adenophora triphylla. The sequence goes on along the minus strand of JAFEMH010004467.1, from coordinate 87,649 downwards.
ACCGCCGCCAGAAGACGATTCAAAGTCCTCCAGCGTGGCACCAACCGCCGCCAGAAGACGATTCAAAGTCCTCCAGCATGGCACCAACCGCCGCCAGAAGACGATTCAAAGTCCTCCAGCGTGGCACCAACCGCCGCCAGAAGACGATTCAAAGTCCTCCAGCGTGGCACCAACCGCAATCAGAAGACGATTCAAGTCCTCACAACTATCTCCGGCCCGGAAGGCCTTAAACCACCCGATTAGGAAAATCGTAAAATTTCCATCCAAGGACACCAACACGTACTCACAATTGAACTCGGCGGTCACACAACACTTCGAGGCACCACCACGCCCGCACTCACAAATTCACGACCTCCGAACTACGGCAGGCTTCGATTCCCGCCGTGGGATACGTAGGAATCCTATCACAGGTCCGGCCATCGACCTATGCGGTCACCCAGACACCACCACGTCCTTACCACCGACCTCGGCGGTCACACGACACTCGTGGCACCACCACGCCCGCATTCACAAAACACTCACCCCACACCCGAACTACGACCGTGCTTGATTCCCGCCGGGGATACGTAGGAATCCTATCACAGTGGTCCAGCCTTACCGACCTATGCGGTCACACAAATAGGACACCACCACGTCCTCACACCGACCTCCTTGGTCCACTTTATCTCCCAAAGACGCGATCAGACAGTTAGGACCACTTATCTTATCGGCGACCCCACTTCTTTCATAAGTGACGTCGTCGAGGGGCTTCGTAAGTACCCCAATCTGGATCACACCCTTTCAAACATACGAGAAACACCGCACTCATCAACACAGTCTCGACGACCCCTCTCACTCAAAACCCTCTCTAAACCCCCAACCAAACCAAGAGAGGAGCCTTTCGGGATAAAAGGGACAAAAGGACCTTTCGGGAATTTTCAGAAATTGGGAAAGCAATATTGGTCCGTACGGACCTCTTTGTTGTCATAATTACCGAATCTTCTTAAAGTCCACAATATTCCCTCAAATCCTGGGAAAATGATTACTCCGCAGAGTTGGTCCGTACGGACCTCTTTGCATGCAAGATGGTCCGTACGGACCTTATTGCTCGGGGACACCATAATTGCAAATATTCCTCCATCATCACGAGATTCCTCAAATCGAGGAAAACCAAAATACTTTGGATTACCGGAGGTCCGTACGGACCTCTTTGCACCTAATCTCGACACTATAAATAGAGGGCTCCCCTCCCTCATTTTCACACTCCTCCCACTTCTCTCTTCCTCCCTAGCCTTCCGGCTTCCCTCTAAGTCCTTCCGAGGCATTCCCGCCCTTTCGGATCCTTCCGAGGCCTTCCGAGCCCCCTCGGTGCTCCGAAGCCTCCCCGAGCGCTCCCGAGACGCTCCCGCGCTGCCCCGAGGCACTCTCGAGGTACTCGAGGCCCCTCGTGGTACTCCGAGGCCTCGCTCGGTCTTTCCACGGTGTCCCGCTCTTTCCGAGTCAAACCGACGATCCCAAACCACGCCGAACCTCTCGCCCGAGTAACTCCCGCCACCACAACGCACGCCGAACCTCTTCCCGAGTGATCCCGACGATCCCCACGCACGCCGAACCTCCGCCCGAACGCAGCCTCTACAACCTCAACTCACGCCGAAACTCCGTCCGCAGACAACCTGGCCCCTCCCGAAGCAATCCCCGATCCGTACCGAACGCTACTCCGACCTCAAACACTATTCCTCGGCAAGACAGACACGAACCAACATTGGTAAGGCTTCCTTCCATTACTATTTCAATACATTTCCATACATAGCATACAATGTAGACATCCGATACAAAGATGCATTTTTAAAAGCACACACACACACACACAACATTTAAAGGATATTAGGGGTATCCGAAAGACTCGTTTTACGAGGCTACTCGGAGTGAGCTCTAATATTCTAATATTCTCTTCCCGGGAGTCATCTCGACCTCCGAACTCAAAATCTCATCACACAAAAACAGTTTAAAATTATCTTTAAACTGATGCCCTTTTTCAATGTTTTGGGCTTAATAAAAACGGCGTGGCGACTCTACAAAGCAAAACACGGCGAGACACCTCCAACACGCAAACGCTGAAACGGAATAAGCCAGATGCCGGGGCGCGATTGCGCTGCCTCTCGGATCCGGGCGACCTTCCCGAACAGCGACGAATGCGAGACGCCGGGGGCTCCGCGCGCGAGCCGGATCCCGAGTAATTTCAAGTGGGAGTAGTGATATTAGGGTTTTCACCAGAGCCGTTGGATTGGGTGGTCACCAACCGTTGGATCAGCTCCATCTCCCAGGCGTACACGTGTCATGCTGGGATTAGTCCGTCTATGTAAGGACACTGCAACACCCGACACCGATAAGCGGTTGCCTTATAAGGGAAAGTCAACTCCGTACGCCTTTTGGAGTTATTATTGTTTGCATGATTGCACGTGTAACAAAGCACCGTGGTAGGTCCGACATTATCCCAAATTAGCTAAGTAATCAAGCTTTACAAGAAGCTTAATGAAGAGACGACCTGAGCCGTAAGTCCATTAGGTCGTCTCTTCGAGAGATGGCTTCGACGAGCGTGCGATATTGAGAGTTGGTCGTTCAATGACGATGCTCACCGCTGTAAGAGATAAGTTTGGCGCGCTACTGAAGGCTCGTCGTTAGATGGGTCGTGGTACATTGGAGACGACCTCTTCCTGACGTATCGACGGGCTGAGGTCCAAACCTTAGTTAAAATGAATATTGGCCCGTCGTTTGGATGGGCTTGATCGCTCAATGGCGACGACCGCCATCCATTGTAAGACGGTCCCTTACACTGATCTTGATTTGGTTATTCATAGTTGGTCCTTTGGTGGGCCCGTTGGGCCCCTTGGCTCATAATATAACATTGGGCTCGGCCCATCACATATTATTCCGTTCAAATAATAATAAATAAATAAATAAATAAATAAATATTGCATCATATATATGATCAATTAAATAAAACTATCACCAATATTTAATGTTATATTATTACTTTTTTCATGAAAATTTTAAATTAGTTATATACTCCATCTGTTGAAATGACATAAAATGAGTTTTGTAAGAAAATTAAGAAAAATGTGTAATGTATTGAGTGTTGTGAGTATTAAAACTGAGGGTGAGAGGGAGAATGTGTGGTAAGGAATAGGATGTGAATATTTATTATGAGAATGACAATTGAGTCATATGAATATATGAATAAAGAGGTGTTAAAAAGTAGGGGTGCGAATAGTTCGATTTGGGAGAATTTACGAAACGAGCCACTAGTAATCGGTTTGAGAAAATTTCAAATCGAATCGAATCATGTAAAATTTCAAACCAAACCGCTATTAGGGGTGTAAGTGGGTTTGGTTCAAAACGCAGTTTGAGACCAAACCGAACGAAACCATGCGATTTGGTTTGGTTTTCAAGTATGAGTGGTTCGGTTTGGTATCAAATATTGACAAACCGCATGGTTCAGTTTGGTTTGTTTTCTGACACTCCCAGATCAAATCAAACCGAACTAAAACACGGTTTGACACTACAAGACCGAACTACCATACCGAACCGCGAGACCAAACCAAACCACCAGACCAAACAAATTACATAAATTAATCCTAACCCTGTTTTGTATCTTTTTTACGATTTTTTGTGAAGAGAACTTTTTTATTTATGTTTTGCAATAAAGATAACAAATATTGAAATTAATATTAAATAACTAATACTAACCCCCGTTTTGTATCTTATTTAATATTAATTTCAAAATTTGTTATCTTTATTGCAAAACATAAATAAAAAAGTTCTCTTCACGATCGAAATTGTAAAATATTTTTCTTCTCTCAGTCTCTCTCTCTCTCTCTCTTCCTCTAGTTTCGCGACTATATTTGTGAATTGAACACTTATGTCGAAACCTTCAAAGATATCTTTAACCTGTATCGACCCCGAAGAAGAAGGTAGCCCCCGTGTATCGACTATCCGTGGGTAGGGGTCTTCCTCTGACTTTACTTTTAAACACCCGCATCTTTCTCTTTTCCTCCGTGATCACGAAAAATTTAAACAAGTATGATAATGAGTTGCGTTATTAATCGTGGTTTGAACCGTAGTCTAAACCATGGTAAGAACCACGGTATGGTCCGCAATTGGAACCATGGTTTGAATTTGGATTTTGTCAAAATTTTAGAAAATTAGGATCGGACTATTACTTCGGTTCTATAAAAATATAGGACCAGTACCAGACCATTACATTACATTATGGGATCGGTCCCATTGTTCTGGTTCTAATGGTCCGGTTTCGGTCTGATTTCGTCGATTCTATAAATTATAGGAAATTTTACCCATAAGTTCCTTTTGGGATAAATCACTTTCCCTCAAGTTCCTCATTAATTTAAATATCCCATAAGTTCTTATGCAGTATTATATTATACTGCATTCTATATACAATATTTAAAATTATGATACAACATCCTTAACGGTCAACGGTCGCCGGAATCCGGAATCCGGTCGTCGATTGTCGGAAACCAACCGGCCGCCGGTCACCGAAAACTCGTCGTAATCCGGTCAATGGTCACCGGAAACTCGTTGGAATCCGATCAACGGTCGCCGGCCGCCGGCGTCACTTGTCATCATCAATACTGTATTATATGAATATGCAGTATTATGCATTATCTTGTATTCAGTATTATTACAGAATAATACAACATGATAATACAATATGTGAAGGAACTTATGGGGCATTATGAATCTTTTTTAGAACTTATGGGGCATTCTCCCTTAATTGTAATATAATATAATTTTTTGCTATAACAAATATTAAATTGAATATTATCACTAGTTAAATAAACATTTTTTTTTACAAATAATTAATATTCAAACCACAAAATAGGCACCATTAAACATTAATTGTTCGCATTCAAGCTTAACCATAAAATAGAAAAAAATTATTAAAACTAAAAACTACATATTACACCATCAAGTCGACTGTGTCACATTCAAGTTTCAACTTTGCAACACAATTGTTTGATGTATAAACTTAAAAAAATAAAAATATAAATCAATGCATGAATAACAAAAAAACGGAGGTCGAATGTTCTGCAATTTTGAACGCAAAAAACTGAGAGATGCGTAGATTCTTTTTCGCTGCATCTGCGCCGTCGATAAGAGATAGATGGGGGTGCCGTGGTGGGACTGGTGCGTCGAACTTAGGGCTCTATGCAGCCTTGCAAAATCGAATTGATTTTTAGTAGAGAGAAGAGAAGAGAAGAGAAGAGAAGAGAAGAGGAGAGGAAAAGGGCACTGAGAACTTGAGATAGAGGATGGGGTGAAATGGCGCGATTAAGATAGGGTTTGATGGAGTGAATCGAATCTAACTAGGTAAGAAAAAAATATACACGATTTCGGTTTAGAACCGTGTATATTTTTCTTAAAATCAGGACCAGATCAAATAATCGGTTCTATAAAAAAGTGAAACCAGGAACAGACCAATACTATTAGTTAGTCCGGTTTTTACTGTTATGGTACAATTCTATCGTTCCGGTCAGTTCCACATATTTTTTGAATAACCCTAGTTTGGTCCGTAAATTCTCCCAAACAAAACCATTTACACCCCTAATCGCTATGGGTTGGTTCAATTTGGTTCAAATTGCGGTTCAATTATGTGGTTTAAACCACGGTTCAGACCGCGGTACAGAACGTGATTCATACCATGGTTTAGACTACGGTACAAACCACGATTCAAATCGCAACTTATCATCAGATATGTTTAAATTTTTCGTGATCACGAAGAAAAAACAAAATATGCGGGTGTTTAAGAGAAAAGTCGAAGGAAGAGAGAGATTAGAGGAAAAGAGAGGCCGAATGAAGAAAAACACCTTACAAAGTCGATCATGGAGCGAAATTGGTTATTTACTTGTCGCAATAAAGATAACAAATAATGAAATTAATAATAAATAAGATACAAAACGGGAGTTGAATTAATCTATGTAATGTAGTTTTTTTATTAATCTAATAATAAATATTAATGAATATAGAAAAATATTAAATAAGATACAAAATAAGAGTTATTATTTGTTTGTTTATTGTGGTTTGGTTTGCGGTCTGTTTTTGCGATTCGTTTTGATGGTTCAGTATCACGATTTCGAATCTCAGTTTGATTTTGTTTGATTTTATTTAATATAGGAGAGTCAGACCACAAATTAAACCAAATTATCTGATTTGCCTATAGTTGAGACTGAATCGAATCATTTATATTTACATCCTTACTAAAAAGTTTCCTGTGTTCCTTTTTAAACGATATACTCTCTCCGTCTCATTTATAACTTCACCCTTTTAAGCATGACACGCAAATTAAGAAAAAAGGTTAGTGGAGAAAGTGTTGTGAGTATAAAAGTAAAATAGGAGAGAGAATGAGTGGAGGGAATAGTAAAGTTGATTGGTGTTGTGAATATAAAAGCAAAGTAGGAGAGAAAATTAGTGGGTGGAATAGTAAAAATTCTTTATCATTTAAAAAATGTGAACCTTTTAACGGGACACTCATTTTTTTGACAAAAGAGGTGAAGCTTTTAATGAGATGGGGGGAGTATTCAAAATGATTTATTTTGCTTTTTTGAATTAGACGGATGTACTCCTCCGTTCCATTAATAACTTCACTAATTACTCAAAATGATGTCTCGTTAGAAGCTTCACCTTTTCTTTTTTGACAAAAAATCTTTACTATTTTCTTCATTCATTCTCTCTCCTATTTCACTATTACACTCATAACACTTTTCAAATTTATCATTTCCTCTACTCATTCTCTTTCTTATTTAACTATTACACTCACAACAATTTCTCCGTCCTTAATTTGAGTGTCGAGATCAAAATGGTAATTTATTTGGAGTATATAATAATGTGCGAAGAACAGCTCTCTTTCTCTCTCTCTCTCTCTTGATTTTCACGTGCGAAGAACAGCCGTCGTCACTTACACAGGAGAATTCTAGTTGCAAGATAAGCAAAGGCTTAGATCGTCTTTGCTTTCAATTGATTACCTCCTTCCTTCTTTCGGTAATTTTTTCCCTAATTTAATGTAGTTCTGTATCTTCCGATCTGTTCAATTAGCTCTTATCCTTCTTTTATTAATGCATTCAATGGGGTTTCGAAAAATTGGATTTCTCAGATCTTTTACCTAATTAGGTTAATCTGTTCATATTTTGTCGGTGTATCATATATGGAGTTTGGTCATTGTGGTTTTATCTTTGTAATTGTTCTAATTGTGGTCCACTGTTTCATATTTAGGGTTTTTGATTTTTCGTTGCTCTCAGATGAAATGTTGTATGTTGATAGCTGCATCTTGAGAATTTTGTTTGGGGTTCGGGAATAGGGTTTTAAACGGAGGTAATTCTATATCTGAGTTGATATAGTTAAAGCATTGTACATATTAATGTGTTCCAATGGTGATATGATTTTCGATTTGGTTCATTTTTTGACCGAGGAATGAATTCCATTTAGGAGATAGAGGTGAGGAAAAGAGAAATTGATCATGAGCTTTGTTCCAGAGTGACGTTTTTGTGCTCCAATTGTTTTTGGTGGTCAGATTTTGTTAGTGATTCGGTACATAGCTTATAGAGGATATCTGAATTGCTGTCCAGGACCGGTCTACACTCTACTCTATCATTGAGAGGTTGTTTATTGGAATTCTATGTTTGCGTGTGTGTTTCAAAATTCTCTTTTAACGCTTTCAGGGCATCTGATTTGTGTTTGTCGTGGTGTTCCTTTTAAATTTTGGTTTATGTTCGCCTTTGTGTCTCGGTGTGGGGGAGAAAGAGAGAATTGACTGGCCATAATGCTTGTGAAGTAGCTGTATTTTGAGTTTGTTTTATTTGGTTATTTGATTTGAGGGTTTTACGAATGCTCATGGAAACTTACCATATTGAATAGATAATTTCCTTTGCAGTGGATACTTTTTGATTATTTTTTAATGTGCTAACCTATAATCATCATTTGTAGGCTTAATAAATTGAGGATTGGATGGCGTCAAAGTTGCAAGCATTGCAATCTAAGGCATGCCAAGCTTCACAGTTTGTGGCCAAGCATGGAACTTCCTACTACAAGCAGATGTTGGAGCAGAATAAGCAGTACATCCAACAGCCAGCCACCATTGAGAAATGCAATGAATTGGCCAAGCAGTTGTTCTACACTCGCCTTGCTAGGTTATTGACTAATAGGGTTCATTTGCATTTGCATTTCATCTTTAATTTTACATGCCTCTGGTAGCTTGTGGAAAATGTTAGGTTAGGTTATGGTTTTTAATGATCTGGTGTTCCCATATCCAAGGATATGCTACTTGATGCATGACTTGATATTTATGTTACTGATGTTTCTTAAATTAAATTTTTTATGCTTTAGAAATTATCTTTCTACCCTCGCTGTGTTATCATAGGCCTTTTTCTTTTCTTTTTGGTCTCATGATCTATCATTCTTGTACCCTAGTTTTATTTGTACTTTGTTAAGCTTCTGTAGCCAACCTTGGTTCATATATGCATGCAAGCGTGAAGTTGAATATATATGAGCATGTAATGCGTGAAACTGCATAAACAAAGGCATTTACATCTTTGGTGAAGGAATGCCATGTGCTATTGTTTGGGTTGCCGTTACAAACTTCACGATTTAGGATTTGAGCGCCTAGAACCTAGTGATTCTTTTTCCCATAGTAAGAGTTACTTGTCATTCTCAGATTTCTTGTAGGGAGCTATTTTAATCCATGTCTCACTTGAGGTATCTTATGAGTAATACTACAACTCTACAAGTGATAGATATCTACCGTTTTTCTGTACCAAACTCTTGAGCATTTTCAGAGAGTGATTTAGTATTTCATGACCAGTACACTAGAGTAGTTTCTGGATGTTGATACTTTTATCTAGTGTTGCTACAGCATCTAAGCTGATTAATCTACGTTGGTGCTGGTGCACATTTTTTTCCCTTTCATGCACTAATTTAGTTGTGGAAGGAATTGATGAAGCTGTTTCATGTTGTTGAAGGTCAGGCCTCCAATTGTTACTATGTTGGATTGATATTTGGTAATTAGGAGTTGTTAGGTGCACATTCCTCTGTAGCTCTTCTTATGCCAGTTTTCTGTAATCAATCTATGCTTCAATAATATCCTCCTAATAGCAGTTAATGTTCCAAGGTTATGCTGAGGGTAAAATATTTAGGTCACCATTTGAGTTTCCTTAGTTCTTCTTCTCGCTTTACACTTTTAGTTTCTTCCTTTTGCTCTTCTGCTGTTCTTTTCGAAGCGTTAAACATTATTATGTTATGACAGTTGTTATGCATTGGTTTGTGTAGTTCCGCAAACTGGCCCAGATGGGGCAAGGTAATCTGAAGTTGTTGCAATATTTGCAGCTCACTGTATTTGTTGCTTAATTTGAAAGTTTGTACGTTTCGAGGAAGAGGATTTGTAACTTTACTTGTCCACGAGTCGGTGAGGATGGGAGGTGAAATCATATATTCTTACACTACTAGAATTTCGAGGTGTCTTTGTTATAACATGTTGGGAAAAAGTGGTGACTTGAAATTTAGAAATTTAGATACCATAGCACTTGTCAATATTACTTAGAATGTACATTATGGAGATCAGCAGTGTTGGCATTGGTTATCCCATGTAGACTTCCAGTGAACAAATATGATCATGGTTGAAATATTCTTGATATTAATCCCTTTTGCATGACATTTTTCCATAATCAACTAATTCTTTTTACATTTTTGTTCAGTATTCCTCAACGGACAGAGTCATTTTGGAAGGAAGTTGATTACGTGAAGCATATATGGAGAAACAGGCAGGATTTGAGGGTTGAGGATGCTGGAATTGCAGCATTGTTTGGCCTAGAGTGCTTTGCGTGGTATTGTGCTGGTGAGATTGTTGGAAGGGGATTCACAATCACTGGCTACTATGTCTGATTATAACCACTCGGGTTAGAATGATTTGAGTTGCTAAGAATTCTAAATTGCAAGATTTTGTTTTTCTGCAATATTTTTTTTGTTTTTCCTGAAAAAGCTGAGGTATCAGTGGCTAAATTTGGTTGCAGCAATAATCCAGCTGTGGAATGAACATCTTAGATTGATGAACTCTGTAGCTTGTCTGGTATTCATGTATGAAGCTACTGCTTCCGAGTATGCTTATAGTTTTCTTTGAATTAATCAATACCGAGAACTTATCTGTCCATTTGACATGCTTTGTTTTTTTCCGATGTCAGTTTCGAGAGAGCTTCTGTGTTTTAGTATTTGTACGAAAGACAACTTCGGGACCGTCTCCAAACCATTCAAGGTCTTGTCCCTTGGAAGATTGAACCTTCTGTGAATCCAACAAGGCCATAACCTGGAAAATCAGATTGCCCATCTCTCCTCACACTGCCATCCTTTGAGCGACAATTTGAAATGGGAGTTTTGTATATTAAGCACAACAAAACGCGAAGAGTTTCGTATCCTAAGGCCCCTCAACTAGATTAAAAGCTTATAAAAATTCACAGTATATTGAAAATTTCATATAAACTCACTAGTCCAATATTCTAAAGGAAGACTTAAGTTTAGAATCTCTCACGTATGTTTACCTATTTGAGGATTTTTAGGTGACATAAAAATGCCCTTATTTTAAATGTGTACTATGTCAGTTCGGACCCAACTCTCATTCACTCACCCCCTCAAGACGGCTACTCGAGCCTATCATGCTCCTACCGGTCCGATTATATACTTAGTGCCCGTTTGGTAGCCTGTCTTAGCACCAGATGTGATTAATAATCCCGAAAACGAGTGTTTGGTAGGAAAAATGGCAACGATATAAATTATCATATTCACCGGGATTAGCTTCTTATCCCCTCCTTATTTATCCCAATGGAATGGTTGTATTATTAATGAGGGTATTAGAATATGGTAGATAAAAATATTTTTGACAACTACCTCCAATATACTCCCTTCGTCCCTGAAAGATTGTCCCATTTGCCATTTTGACTTGTCCCAAAAAGTATGTCCCATTTCTAAACTTAGGCATGAATGTTAGTGCAAATCTACTAATGTACAAGAAGGTGAAACTCTTCCTTAATAATTGTAAAATGTACAACAATTTTTAAGATAATCTTTTAGGGAGGGAGGGAGTATATGTCAACTGTTAAATGACTTAACCTTCCGTATTTAATTCTCTCTACACAACATGTTAACATGTTGTCAATTTAGAAAAAAAAGTTGCTAATTTTCTTTAATTATGCCCTTGATTGTCTCTTTATAATTGTACAAATAATTTGGTCTTTAAAAAAAAAGAACATTGTCTTGTTTTATAGGATTTCTATCAAACAAAAGTTTATATTTTCAATCAGGATTATTAGGAAGCCTCATTATTAATCCTAGTATTAACAATTCCCTCACTATAAATACAGGCTAATCTCACTCGGCTATCAAACGAGCCCTTAATGTATAAGATGAGGAAAAAATATTCTTTTTTTAAATTTATCTCTTTAAAAAAATTATTATTTATTTTATAAAAAGTTAACGGGTCTTATGCTCTTATACCTAAAGTATAAGAGCGGGATAAATGGGTGTTAGATTTATAGTATTATGTGGGGTTTTATAGCTTTTTTTGGACTTGGGGGGTCTTAAACCAAACAAACGTGAATTATTAATAATTAAAAAAAATGGAAATAAGTGACCAATCAGAAGCGCGGAAGCACGTCAGACTCCAAAAGGTTGGGATTCTGCCTCACATAAAAGAAGAGATATACGAGCGGAGATACAAGAGAGAAAAAGAGGGGGTGTTTGACTTTTGTTGACCTGCAACCCTCCGTTCGTCGTTGAACGGACGCCATTAACAATGCCTCATATATGCGTGAGGACGTCATTCTTACGGTTCTTCATCGTCTTCGTCCTAATCGCCATCTCAGAATGCGCCACTAATCCACAAACAGGATGCAGCAAAAAATGCGTCGCCGAAAATTGCAACAGTAATTTCTCTCTCTCTCTTTGTCTCTTAAGATTCGTTAGTTCTCAATGAACATTACTCGTAAAAATGTTTGATTCTCCTTTTTGTTGCTAATTTGATTGATTATTTGAATGAATAGCTATTGGAATCAGATATGGAAAGTACTGTGGCGTTGGGTGGACAGGATGTCCCGGTGAAAAACCGTGCGATGATCTCGATGCTTGTTGCCAGATTCATGATGATTGTGTTGAGAAGAAAGGTAATACCACTAGCTAAACTGTCGATCTCCTTTTAGCATTGTTTTTTAAACATGTACTCCATTTGTTCAGTTATTTGCTTGTTTGTGATTGATTGCCTTTAAGATTTGCTATGGAATGATTTTTCCATGGCAAGGATTTTAATACTTTTTGTCATTGAGGAAATAAATTTGTAATTATTTGCTCCATGTTCCAACTGATGGGGTTGAGGGATTAGCTTGCTCGTGATTGCTTACTTGGAATGTTTGTGATTAATTATTTTTGTGTGAAGGATTTGGATAGTTCAGTTATCAAACGACAGATTGGAATTATATACCATGTGCTTGTGATATGCCTTTGTCAGAGCGGAGAGCTATAATTCATGTTATATGCTCCAGTCGTCACTATCCTTCTCATTGTCCATTAATTTGTTATATCTTGAGTAATATGGCACACCTTTCTCAAGTCTTGGAACTTCTTCAATGATTGCATTTTACATTTAAAATGAAGCAGAGAACAACTGTGTTTCTTTCCTTATTTTGGCTTTGGGAGGCTATTATCCTTTTACTTTGCCTTGTGAATTACTGCTGTTCATCCCAGATCCTTGGGTTTCATTACTGATGTTCCTAATTCCTTTAGTGTTTCCAGCTAATTATTGTTCTAATCCTTCTCATCTTCATTGAGTGCCTTTAATCACAGGGCAAGCTGAGGTTACTTATTTTCTCAATCTTTCCTTACAAGAAAAGTTGCAATACAAAAACGTTTTGGGATGTATCCATTAAACAAAACAACTATTTTTGATAGTCCTCCAATGGAAATGTTCTCTTACTAGCCACCCTCTGACTGAAGCCTGAAAAAAAAAATCTGTTAATATTGGGATTTGGGATCAATTGGTTTTTCCTTTATAAAGGCTTAAAAGACTGAGAAGTAGAGGTTCTAAGAGCTATATGGTCACTTGATGGAGTCCCATTGGTTTCATGAATTAGTCAAGGCTACTTTAACATTCTCACAACCACCGTGTCATTATGGAGTATTCATAGCCAACCCTGCCTTTAATATACTCACTCCGTCCCATAATAAATACCGCATTTAACTTGTCAACGATTTTAAGAAATGTGCCTTACGTGTTTGTGCATTGCTTGTACAATGGTGAAATTGCAGAAAGACTATTTTTTAGTTTAGAAATGCGACATGTATTTTGGGACGTACCAAAAAAAGAAAGCTCGACATTTATAATGGGACGGAGGGACTATATGCTTAGGGGAGAAAGGGATGCCAATTCCTAGTATCCTTCTTATTGAATACGAACACATTGGTCTCAGTTCTGATCTCTCTTTAATTACTCAACCGGAGGTTATGTACCAATGTTTTTTACAAGATAAAAGACTGATACCATTTTACCCTCTCTCTCTCTCTCTCTCTCTCTCTCTCTTTGTGAGGGGGAGGGGTGATTGACGTTATAGGTTTTTATTGGCATACTGGATGAAGCCATGCCGAGACACCTTCTTGAGCAAGCCCCTCTAGTACACTATTTTTGGATCAGTCCTTTTGTGTTATCTTTATGTTGTCCTATCTTTGTTTGAGCAAGCCACTCTAGACACCATTTTACCCTCTCTCTCTTTCTCTCCATAATTGTGCCAACCATTAGAGGATCAAACTAATGAGCCACACTATGAAATTTTGGGAACGAGTGATTAAACAAACGCTAAAGAAAATTGTGCAGATTTCGGATAACGAATTTGAATTTATGCCCGAAAGATCAACTATAGAGACAATCTATCTTATGAGACAAACTATGGAGAAATATCATAATAAAAAGAAAGATTTGCATATGGTTTTCATTGATTTGGAGAAGGCGTATGATAAAGTACCAAAAGAGGTACTTTGGTGGGTTTTAGCAAAGAAAGGCTTTTTAAATTTCAAAGAAATATATTGATATCATCAAGGATATGTATAATAGAGTGATTACAAGTGTACGGACTAGTGTTGGGAAGACCTATTACGATTACAATTGGAGTGCGCCAAGGTTTTGCACTTAGTTCCTTTCTCTTTGCTATGATAATTGGCGAATTGACGAGGTCAATCCAAGATAATATACCATGATATATGTTATTCGCATATGATCTTGTGTTGATTGATGAGACTAAAGAGGGTGCTGAAAGTAAGTTGGAATTGTGGAGACAAACTTTGGAATCTCGAGGTTTTAAATTGAGCCGAAGCAAGACTAAATATTTGGAGTGCAAGTTTAGCAAAGTTGGAAGCAGGGAGGCAGGGATGATCACATTCGATCCAAGCTTCTGATTTTTTTTTTCGCTATTTGAATCTATTATCATGGAGAATTGGATGAAGTTGTGGCTTATATGATTAAAGCTGGTTGGTTGAAGTGCAAGAGTGTCAAATGGTTTTTATGTGATACGTGCACGCCCCGTAGATTAAAGGAAGAATCCTATCGCCCGGCAATTAGGCCGACACCGCTATATGATACTGTGTGTTGGGCCGTGGAAAATTGTCATATTAACAAGATGAATGTGGCGGATATGCATATGATAGGATGGATGTGTGGGTATAAAAGAAAGGATCGATTGAGGAATGAAGTGATCAGGGGGAAAGTAGAAGTTGCGCCCATTGAAGATAAATTGAGAGATAATCGTCCGAGGTGGTTTGGTCATTGTAGCGATGCGTGAATTTTTAGCATCTCAGAGTCGCCACTTATTATTTATTTAGGAAAACAATAAGAAAAACCTTTTTGATTTTAAAAGAGATTTGAGGGTTCGGGGGTTAAGTTATGGAAGGGGAAGGTCGAGGAGCACCCATTCCACCCAATCCGGAGATCGGTCTTGCCAATTGAGTATTATCAATCTTTTTAATTTAACAATAAAATGAAAACAAGAAAACCCTAATTGATTTCTCAATTAGGAATGTCAGATTGTATGCTTCGAGATCACCTCCATCGATTGAATGGACTCTAGGCTAATCCTTTTGATGGGATTACACCACTCTAAAAGTCAATAGAGAGAGATTGAGAAGAAGAGAGTAAAAGTATAGGAATTTACCTTGTGTTTAGGGAGTGTTTGGTTTAGAACGTGGTTCTAAGATGTCTTCTCGGTCGAGAAGTGATTTGGGCAGAGTTTCGACTCAATATGAGAGTCAAATCTTGATGCGGACAGAGCTTCGCCTTGATTTTAGGTTTGAGCCTTGATGTTTGTCAATCAACGTGGTTGATGGACGAATTTGGGAGTTATTTGTGAGTGATTTGAAGGAGTCTTTCGTGGAAAGAAACTAACAAATTGTGTGTGTTGTGTGTTTTTGATTGTCGATCGGGGACCTTTCAATCTAAAAACTGTTCTCCCGAAATACTGAAAGTCATCAGGTATTTATAGGGGTTTAGGAGGTAGAGGTGGAAAGGTAAAACACTCCTAGGAAGCTTCCAGAACTCAAATTCCATTGGATGACCGGATGGGATAAGATTTTATCAAGAAAAGAGTTTGAAACGGAGAAGGAGAGTGATTTCTGCACATCCTGTCGAGGGGATATCTCGCGCGAGACACGCTATTCCGCGCGAGATAACTAGTCATTTGACTATTTTGTCCTCTTCAGTTTATTCTGTTAGTCAGTTAGGTCCAAAACTAACGAGGTTAGTTAGAAACTTAACGAAACATGACGAAACTGATATGCTTTCATCAAAACATAAAAGAGAGACGAAGAGTAGTGTAATCATGAATTATTGGTTCTGAATGGGGTGTCTACAGTCATGTGATACGGGGAACGAGTGATGTACCGGTTAGGAGGCCTGAAGAGTGAAGAAGTGATAAAATGGTGTAGGGGAAAGCTAACTTGGATAAAGGTGATTGAAAATTATATGAATTTAATTGAATCGAATGAAAATATGGCGTTAAAAAGGCAGGAGTGGAGGACCAAAATTTCATATGGGTGATGGGGATTGACTTCCCCCTTATATATATATATATTATACATGTATATTCTTTTATTATCACTATTTTTTTCTTCTCTTCTTTTCCTTTTCTAAATTTTATTCCTATTTCTTCTCTTAATTTGCCTTTTTTTCATTTTTTTTTTTCACGATGACACATGAGAATTCATGTTATTCGACTCCAAATTATTTTTGTACTAAGGCGTTGTTGTTGTTGTTTCAGATTACCCCTTCACCCCTTCCTGCACCTTCACCCTTTAGCTATCTTCTGGATTCATGTTGGTCTCGACCTCATCTTCCATACCTACATGATGTTCTTTATCTATGATCTAGGGCATAGTATATGGGTTTAAACCGCCACCATTATTGATGGAAGAACTCCTTCAAAATCTCAGTCCATTAACTCTGAACTAATATTGCTTTTAAACTGGTTATGAGACATGCATCCTTGATTTGATCTTGAATGCATGGCCAGGCTGCCAAAGATGGAAATATAGATATCTGCGTGTATATAAATGGCATCACAAACAAATAGTGAACGACATTAAAGGTAACAATGATGTGAAAGTACAGTGATAGTCTTGACTAGGCTTGCCATGGTCACGAGTAGAAGTTTTGACCTTGCAACATTGTAGAATTTAGATTAAAAACTGTATGCGATAATTGAAATCCTTATGCTGAGACCTTTTTAAATAGATCTATAAATTTCCTTTGCTCAGTGAGGGAAGAACAGCGGAAAGTGAAACTATGTTGGGTTTGGTTATTTATATTACAAACTGATCGGCCAAACTGCTAATTCTCCTTACACAAGCTGACCTTGTTGGCCATAAACAAGTAAACAACAGCTTTGAGTTCCTGGGGCGGATCCTGGGGGCAGGTGGGGCACTCGCCCCCGGCGCGGAAATGCAGTGGAAATTTTTTTTTTTGCCCCCACCATATTTTTGTTATATATGTATATATATAATTAACTTCAAGATTAACACTAGTGAGTGGTGTGGTTCAGCGGTAGAAGGGGTGAAGTTAAAGCCTTTGGTGTTTTCTTTCAAATCCATGTTCGAACCCTGCTACCTACATTTTCAATTAATTTTGTCTTCCATCTTTGCTATTCTTTCTCTTAACAGTTTTATTTTTCTCTTTCTCCTAATTTCCTCACATTTTTTCAATCTTAATTAATTCGTTAGGCTTTTCCCATTTTTTTTGTTTTTGGTCTTTCTTCCTATTATCCCAAGTTTAATTAGCAAATTTGAATTTCTTTTTTGTACGAGTAATATATTTTTATAAATTGTTTGCGTTAAATACTTCAACATTATTTCAATCGTTCTTTGAATTATTTACTTTAATCATTTTTGTTAACTAAAATACATTGTATTTCATGGATCCGACCCATTTTTTACTTGTCCGACCCGGATGAGTGCGCCCGAACCCCGTGTAATCTTGCCCCCCCCCCCCTCGGCCAATTCCTGGCTCCACCCCTGGTTCCTGCTGTCCCTAAACGTAGGTCAGATTGATTCATACAGTTTTCATTTGTCATGGTTTGCATTTTTAAAGAATTTTTCTGATATAAAATTGGAAAAATAAATATCTTTAGCTACACACTCAACTGGCGTGTTCTTTTTTCAGGTATGACGAATGTAAAATGCCACGAGAAGTTCAAGCGGTGTATTAGGAAAGTACAAAAGTCAGGAAAAGCCGGATTTTCTAGGGATTGTCCATATGACACAGCTGTGCCTACAATGGAACAGGGTATGGACATGGCCATCTTATTTAGTCAATTTGGTAACTCTAAACTTGAACTCTGACTTTGTATTCTAGCCATTCTTTCCGTTAACTACAACGGCCAAGATAGGTAAACAATTTTTTTAGCTTTTTGTTAAGGGAGGATAGGGATCCATTGAGTTTGTTGATAATGCTTGTTCATTCAAGCTGTCTAAAGTTTGTAACTTTACAAAGGATTAGGTCCCATACTCCCATTGGACCTACTATAATATGTTACTATGATATGTAACTCATGGGCGGACCTACATAGGGGTAAGGAGGGTCCTTGACTTTTTTTTTTTTTTTTTTTTTTTTTTAACAACCGTGTTTCATTACATTCATTACATTCATGTTTCATACCCCCTCCATTCTATCTATAGTTACATTACACTTTAGTTTTGGACTCGAGGATTAAGTGTATGAATTTTATTGAATAAATAAGTATTAAAACAATTCAATTTAGAAAGTGTAATTTTTAACGAGACATCAATGAGATAAATAGTGTAACTTTTAGTGAGACGGAGTAATATATGTGGAAGTAAAATGTTTTATATTTATGATTTTCTTATAGTAGGTAAGATTTGTAGATGTTGAACATTTTGGTACTGTGCTGAATCGTATGAGAAATCAATTAATTTATTATTGTCGCCATTAAATTAGGTACTTAACTATGTCTTTGCTCCAATTTTTTTTGCCCCCCCCCCCTCCTCAAATTTCTGGCTCTGCCAATGATGTAACTCATATTACAATTTTTGTACGTCATTTTGTAGTAACACGAGTTATATCATTGTAGTAACATGAGTTACATCACTGAGTAAACCCGTACGGTTACATCACTGAATAACACGATTATATTTTCACTTCTACACGGAGAATAATATATTAACACAAGTAAAAAAATTATAGGGCCATGAGTAAAATATTACAGTAGTAACATGAAATATATCCGATAGTAGATTAATATTTTTTTTTACTACAGTAACGTGATATACTCCCTCCGTCCCATTAGTATTAGTATTAGCACAAACACTGTTTGCGCGGGAATTAAGGAATATGATATTTTAATAAAATGTTGTGAGTGTAAAAGAATGAGTGGAGAGAGAATGAGTGGAGGGTGTAATAAATTATAATAGTGTTGTGAGTATTAAAATAATGTAGGAGAGAGAATGAGTGGGATTGGGTGAATATTTTATTAATATAAAGTTTCCTTTTTGGGAGTGTGCGAATATTAGCGGGACGCCCAAAAAGGAAAGTGTGCTAATATTAGCGGGACGGAGGGAGTATATATATATGTATACTCCCTCCGTCCCACGTAACTGTGGACTTACTTTTTGGGCACGAAAATTAAGAAAAAGTAGGAGAGAGAAATAGGTAGAGGAGGTGTTTGTGAGTATGCAAAATTAAATAGGAGAGAGAATGAGTGGGAGGAATAGTAGGAGAGAGAATGTTGTGAGTGTAAAACTAAAGTAGGAGAGAGAATGAGGGGGTAGAATAGTAAAATTTTTTTGCCATTTTGAACAGTTCACACTCACGTAGGACAGACGAAAAAGAAAATAAGTTCAAACTTAAGTGGAACGAAGAGAGTGTATATTTGTGACATGTGAGTTACATCTCATGGTAACATGACATCATGACATATGAGTTGGTCCAAATCGGGTACTAGCAAATTGTGCAAATAATGTTTACAACCCCACAATAGGGCTGTACAAAAAATCCGAGGAATCGGATCGGATCAGTGAAACCGGACTGGACCAGTAAAAACCGGACCGAAAAAATAGTATTGGTCCGGTCCTGGTTCCAAATTTTTATGGAACCGATTATTTGGTCCGGTCCTGATTTTGAAAAAAATATACGCGGTCCTGGACCGGAATCGGACCGGACCGAATATATATATAAATATATATATATATATATATATATATATATAATTAACTTTGTTGGTCTTCATGAAGGACTCTTGTCATTTTCTCGGAGTTATTGCAACAAAAGACTTGGTATGCATGAAAAACCTTGTGAAAAAAATTAAGTTGCAATTTAAATCTTCGTCTACTTAGTCTGTAAAAATAAGTTTTAAAAGTTCACTTACTTATACCCCCCTAACTTATTTCAATTTGTAACGTTTTCAATAATATTTTTAATTCCAAAATGAATATCATATCGTAGATTTTGTTATTGTAAAAAAATATATTATATTGTAATTAACTGTTGATTTTGTTATTGTAATATTGTTCAACAATTTGGTTTTTAAATATGCTTTTACTTGTAGATTTTGTTATTGTAAAAAATTATATTATATTGTAATTTGTAGAACCGGTGGAACCGGACCGGAACCGGACCATTGGAACCGGACCGATGGGACCGGTCCTATAATATAATGGTCCGGTCCTGGTCCTAAATTTTTACAGAACCGAAGTATTTGGTCCGGTCCTGATTTTCTAAAATTTTGACAAAAACCGGATCAACTCGGACCGTGAACACCCCTACCCCACAAGGCCACAATCTCAATTGAGACTAATCCCCACCTAATTTTCAATAAATTCATTATGGCAAAGGAAACAGTGAAAAGGTTTAAGCCTCAGAAACTTCTCTTTTCTTGACGAAACCTACAAGAATTGAAGAGGTCAACAAGCAAAAAGCAAAGCAATTTCCCATGCCCCATGTTTGTGCTTTTGTAAATACGGCTTGTTAAGTTTTTGGGGAGGGATTCAAATGCACAAAATGCGACAATTTTGAAATTGTGCATTTTCAAAAGAGATACTCTCTTCGTCCCAAATTCAAGAGTTCTACTTTTTTTTTTTGGTCCGTTTTAAACTAAGAGTCTCATTTCATAAATTTAAATGACAAATTTTGAAAAGTGTTTCGAACATTATATCCTTATAATGTAAATATACTTTCTTCGTCCCGCCCGATGTTTCACCATTTTGGTGAAACACGTAAATTAAGAAAAGTAATGAGTGAGAGAAGGGTTGTGAGAGGGAAGAACTGATTGGATATGATAAGTGGGGCCCACAATTTAAATATGTGAGGGAGAAAAGTTAGTGGATATGACAAGTGGGCCTCACAATTTAAGTACTCCCTCCGTCCCACGATAATCTGCAAAAAGACACCTTTTGGACGTCCCACAATAATCTGCACTTTCCCAAAATAAAAACGGGACCCACTTATCTCTACTCACAACCATTATCCACTTACTCCACCTTCTCTCTTCTACCCAACCATCTACACTCACAACACATCACATTTTACATTTTTTACTTTAATTCTCGTGCCAAACAAAAATGTGCACATTTCTCCGGAACAGAGGGAGTACGTGATAGAAAAAAGTGAGTAGAGTTGACAAATGGGCTTACATTTATTATCATTTTAGGAAAGGTGAAGCTTCTACCGTTACACTCATTTGGGTAAAAGGTGAAGCTTTGAGCGAGAAGGAGGGAGTATTTAACAAACTCATTCATTATGTCATTATAATGTAAATATATTTATAAAAAATCAATTAAAAAGAGGGTAAAAGATTAAATTTTTTAATTTTTACATTTTCTCTCCTCTAATTTTTTACCCACTTACATTTCTTTATTTATTTTTAATTTTTTTATTTTTTTATTTTTTAAAGAACCGTAAAATACTATCTACCTAGAATCCGCTGAAATGGAATGGAGGGAGTATTAAAAATGAAATTTTGTACCGAAGCGGGTGTGTCACGGTCAAAATGACACATCTATGCTTCTCCGTGTCTTCCATTTTTCTTTAATGTCGCGTGGTAATATATTTAACCCTTCCTTCTTAAAACGAATCTGATCCCTCTTCCCAATAATCATAACCACCGATTGAATTTACAGCCGAATTCAATCCCAACAAGTTTCCTCGAATTCCTACAAACCCTAATCGGCTCATTCACATCGATCCCACACTGTTCTATCAAATCAATTCAATTTGAAGGATCAAATTTCGTCGGAGAAAATGCTTCACCGGAGCTTTAAGCCCGCCAAATGGTAATTTTATTGATCTTTTCGTTTGTGCGTGTAACTGTGTGTGGAATTTCATTAGGGATGTACTTTTTTACTTGTAATGTTTGTATAATATGGTGATTGACTTTAGTGGATCCGCCTTTTGAATTATGCAGCAAGACGTCGTTGAAGCTAGCGACGTCTCGGTTAAAGCTGATGAAGAATAAGAAGTTAGTACAGATCAATCAGATGAAGCGAGAATTGTCTCAATTGCTAGAAACCGGACAGGAACGGACGGCTCGAATCCGAGTAAGAGTTTGATTCAATTTTTTGTTTTTCCGTGTGTCAAGTGTTTTGTAATTGAGATGAATACTGCAGTTTCTTAAAGTTTTCTTAAATTAAGATTACATCATTTATATATTATGCTTGATATTTGCAATCTGAAATATTATGATGTTGGACAGAACAAAAATTATTAATGTTGATTATGACAAATGGCTTGGGAATATGATGGAATAAATCAAAATGGCTTACTACACTGTCTGCTCTTCTTTGTTATGAAGCAGTAGTCAGTCCATGCAATTTTCAACGCAATTTTCATCATAGGTCATCCGAAAACAACCTCTCTATGCTTTTATACAGGCTTTAATACAGGGGCAAAGCGGATTACATTCAACCCCCGCTTACCCCACTATAGGTGGGAGCCTTTGCGGCACTGGGGTAATAGTGTTGTTATATGAAAAATTGTGGTTACAATGAAGTTATCATTTTTTTTTTGGCACAGAACATACTGGTCATCAAGTATCTTCACAGTAAACTCCTTTTCTATCTTGTAATTTAACTTGCAGGAGTATTGCAAGTTCCAAATGATTGTGGTGTATTTACTGATCCTTACAAATTCAGAAAATTGTTCATTTTACTTGATTGTGTAACTTGTAGAGGCCCTTTTACCAAATTAGTTGGCAATGCAAAGTTGATTGAAATGTGTGATACATATAATAATACAAGGGGATGTATTTGTCATCTATACTTTTTTGGTACGTGTGGGTGGGTGGGGTCAGGAATGTTCTGCACACTTCTTTTGATAATTACAGCTTATGTTGGAAAGCCTCTAGACCTGTTAGTCTATGCTTAAGATTCAGGTTGTGATTCCAGTGCAGCTTGTCTTCTTTAACTTGGAGAGAAGAGAGATTCTATTACCCATTAACATCTTAGAAGATTTCACTCACCAACTAGCACAAGACAGAATGCTCCCTTCATCTACTGATCAGACAGAATTTTGAAGTATACATCTATAGATGTTTGCATTAATGGCAAAGTCTGGCAAACTTGGTAGATCAATATTTGGCTTAATGTGAAGTTTCTTAATCGAATTTGTTTCCCTCTTTAGAGTACATTAGAGTACAAATTGTTAGGATTGGAGACAAATTGGGAACTAAGATGAAAGGGAAGAGGCAGAATCACGAAGGAAACTTAGCACGGTCGTGTCTTGTTGGTTGCACAGTCGTACAAAGGGCATCAGAGGCTTCAGATTGTTTGACAAGTCTTGCATGGGCGTGCTGACTTGTGTGCACGGTTGTAGAACGCCTGGACTGGGTCGGAAGCTTTTGATTTCGAGATTTCTTCTACGACTAGGTTTAGGGTTTGTTCCATGACGCCTATAAAATCCAAGTAACAGCCATAATTATTATGTGTTAGGAAATTTACTAGAGAGAATCTGTGTGAGATCCACAAGAGAGTCAAAGGCAGTACGGGCCTTTGGTGATGTGGGACGCAGAAGGCTCGAGAAACATATGGATGTTTCGTGCATGTTATTCAATTCCTATGTGGTATGTGACAGGTACTGCTCGGAGACCTCAATTTCCAACACAGATATATGCATGTCAACTAGTTGTTTTGAATGCGTTCATGTGCAAGAGTTACAGAAGGAAATTGCCACTATTCAGCATGATCAATGGGTGGGGTATATATTTAACCAGTCGAGTGCTACCCCATTTTTTCTGTACAGGGTTGAAACATGTATCTGCACAAGACTCCCTTTATGTAATATGCTCCTTTTTATATAGAGATTATGATTACTGACTAGTGACCATCACATTCTATTTCAGTTAGTCGATTGTTCTGCCTACTTACGTCTTGTCCTGGAATCTCCATTCTGTTGTATAATTTAATTGATCCACAGATCCCAGTTTCACGATGACTTGGATTTGATCATTGTATATTTTGCCTGGTATGCTGTTAGTATCCCTATATATTCTTATCTACTTTATTTCAGGTTGAACATGTAATCAGGGAAGAGAAGATGGTGGCAGCATATGAACTTATTGAGATATACTGTGAACTTATTGCAGCACGATTGCCTATCATAGAATCACAGAAGTATGTACTTGTAATTTTAAAAGATTTTGATATTATCCCTCCTCTATTGATGTCATCCAGTTAACATGTATTTTCTTCTGTGTCAAAATGTCATTTTTACTTGTTAGCTCCTATCCTCAGTAAAATACAAGAAAAAAGCAGTTCCATGATTTTTTTTTTTTTGTAGAAGTATATCAAAGGCAATAATGGCAGTGCTAATACTGTTAATTTGAGAAAGACTTTTTCTTTGATGAATACCTTCAATACATGGGTGAGTGTATAAAAATACAATTTGAAGATATATTTCATGTAAATACAGATAAAATAAGATGTTTCCGCTTCTAAATAATGCCATCTATGCACACTAGCATAAATAGAGACGATTTTGAAAGTTAGTAAATGTAGTGATTATTGAAGGATTGACAAACTGGTAGAAACAGGTTTTGGATACATACATATCTTTTTCATTATCCTTAACTGAGCATACTTGATATTTGTGCAGGAGTTGTCCCATTGACTTGAAGGAAGCAGTCACAAGTGTGATATTTGCGTCTCCAAGATGTTCTGACATAACAGAACTTCAAGATGTCCGTAAACATTTCACAACAAAATATGGAAAAGAGTTCATTTCTGGAGCTATTGAACTGCGGCCAGATTGTGGTGTAGGCCGCATGGTAAGTTTGTGATGGTTGCCTGATTCTCATTTGTTTATTCTTTAGTCAGAAATGTTAAGTTGTGAAGTTCGTCTATGTTGTATTTATATGATGTTATTTCAATCTTGTTTCAGTTGATTGAGAAGTTATCTGCAGTAGCACCTGATGTTCAGACCAAGATTAAGGTATTGAGTGCAGTAGCAGCGGAATACAACATCAAGTGGGATCCAAAAGCTTTTGAAGAAGAAGAATCAAAGCCTCCTGATGACTTACTGGTAAGGATTAATTTTTTTTCATGCTATCTGCTATCATTGCATAATGGTGGTAACCTTAAATTGAAAAGCCTCTCTGACTTGATCTTTGTTTTCAAGTAAACTCTTAACTAATTTCTCTTATTTGAGCAGAATGGACCAAACACCTTTGAGAAGGCCAGTGTGCATTCTGATCCTCCCAAGTACCAAGCCGCTCCTAGTGTCCAGGTTCCATATAGCCATGGACAAGGAAGCAATGAGCCTGTTAACTATTCTCAGCAGAACTCGAGATCATCTGTTGGTACTGGCAATTATGCTTCTACCGATACTGATGGTATTCAATCATCATCTTCTGCTCCTCTTGCTGATGCAAGAGCTTCAGGTATAGAAATCAGTCATTATATAACTCAAGTTACCCTCCCTGTATGGATCACCTTGAAGAGTTTTCTTTTCTTTTCTTTTTTTTTCTTTTTTTTTTCTTTGAAACTTTTGATTGTAATGGAGGGATGTCAACTGCTTTGTGGTCTTCTATTTTTAATCACCTTTCATGTGTTTTTACTGATATGAATACTGATTGCAGGAAGGGATCATGAGAGGGTGGAAGTAAGACAATCATTTCCCAGAGATGGCAATGATAATACGTATGATAGGCAGAATTGGAATATAGAATTCAAGGATGCTACTGCTGCAGCCCAGGCAGCTGCAGAGTCTGCAGAACGAGCTAGTATGGCAGCTAGAGCTGCTGTAGAACTTTCTAGCCAAGGAAAGACTGGGCAGCCTTCAACTAATTCACGGAAATCAAATTATAGAGAGCAAGAGCCTCAAAGATATGGTGCCT
Source organism: Adenophora triphylla var. japonica (assembly GCA_022495995.1). Lineage (NCBI taxonomy): Eukaryota > Viridiplantae > Streptophyta > Magnoliopsida > Asterales > Campanulaceae > Adenophora > Adenophora triphylla. The sequence continues at coordinate 61,748 of JAFEMH010004467.1, read as the reverse complement.
CAGATTTACCGGCTGAGCATTATTCTAGAGGTTCATATAATAACTCAACCAGTGACAAAAAGCCCAAGGTACAGGATCAGCAAAGAGGTAGAAGTGAAAATGAAGAGAAAACAGTTCACACAGAACAAAAGACGCACGGATATTCTCAAGAATCTTCATATCAAGAAAAAAATGTTAAAGCTGAGAAAAGTACAACATCCTCTCCTGATACAAGTATTCAGGAACAGACTAGAGCATCCAATGTTGAGTTAGATAACCTTCGGTATGATAGTTTCAAATCTGATAATTATGGTTATCACGGAGAAGAGATGAATAGAAATCAATCAAGCACCAGTTCATCTCGTTCTCATTCAAAGAATTCGAGTGATGATTATAATGTTCCTGGATCTGACCGTCGTGCTGAGGATCTGGCCGTTGGTGTTGACCATGAAAACATTTATAAAGAAACCAAGAAGACAAGCATGCATGATTATGCTGCTGATGACATAGCTTCTGATGAAGCCGAAAGTGATGAAGACGGCCCTAGGTTTGATAAGGGATCCCATTTTGATGAAGTGGATGCTGAATCATCTTTTCCATTCCCAGTTAAGGAATCGCCAATTCATTCCTTGGAGCATACAAGCACATGGAGCCCCAAAAGGACCATGGATGAATCAGTCAAAAAATCTGGTTTTGAAACACAGAATTTTTCAGGAAGGCAAATCTTTTCTGAGCAATCTGAACATTCAGCAAAATCTGTAAAATCTTCAGAACCAGATAACCTAGTTCCTGCTGCATTTGATCCTTCCGATGGTCCAGTTTTTGATGAAGAAGATGAAACAGATCATAAAAAGATAAATGAGCTAAGATTAGATTTGGAGTCCTCGAAAAATGAAAAATCTCGAATCGAGCTAACAGATTTGTTGGAAGCGTCTCCATCTCCTCGCAGTCCTGTGGAGGAAGAGAAAGGACTGCCGCCTCAGCAATCTTTAAATGTCAATCTCAGAGACGAGTTCCAGGATGATGCTCAATCGCCACAATCATCTGATTCAGAAAGTGGGCCAGGGTTGAATTTAGGAGCACTGCCAGGTGGCTTTCGGAACAAGGGTTATAAGCGTCCACCCTATACTAAGAATCCATCAGGTAATGCCTCGTCTTTGTCCTATAAATCACCAGAGCGTTCTCCAAATGTGGAGCCCACACCAATCCCCGTTATCAAGAGTTCTATCAGCTCAACGGCGAGCAGTCCAAATGTGGAGCCCATGCCAACCCCCATCATTAAGAGTTCTATCAGCTCGAGTGCGAGCAGTCCGAATGTGAAGCCCATGCCAACCCCCATCATCAAGAGTTCTATCAGCTCGCCCCCCATCATCAAGAGTTCTATCAGCTCGACGGCGAGCAAACCAGAACATAAAGAATCAAGTGGTTCGCAAACAGTATCTGGTTCGAATTTTAACTATTCAAGCTTTAATCCCACACAAGAGGAAACAAGAAAATCTCGTTTTGAACCCCCTCCTAGATTCTTTGACCATGATGACGATGATTCTGAGGATGACAGACCAAAAGGAAATTCCAGCAGCAGCAGGGTTAATTTGGGAACAGGTATATCTCGAAGAACAAAAACTGCTCCATCAACTTCAGTAAACTCTGCCTCTGTCACTGGCAGGAAACCCAGTAGGCATTCCTACTCAGATGAAACTCCATCAGAGCCCTCAAAGCCAATGCCCGATCCCAAGATCCCGAGACGCGAGGAAAGGCTTAAGCCACAGACAGCAGAACAACCATCCGGTGGGCCATCAAGTTCAAGACATGAAGCAGCTAAAAGGGAAAAGAAAGATTCTAAGAGCTCAAAACAAGAAGAAAGTTTGAAGTCACAGGCAGCAGAAAAACCATCCAGCCCTCAGAGAAAAAAGGTAGACTCCGGTGACCCTGAGAGTGAAAAGGCATCAAATTCCGGTGGGGGAACTTCAACCGGAGAGAAGAAAGCAAGTCATGTTCATCCAAAACTTCCTGATTACGACGATATAGCTGCTCGTTTACAAGCTTTGCGTATGAATCGGTAATGAGTGATTGATTTTGCATAGCTGGTTGATTGTTATTGTGGAGTTTTTAGGAATTCAAGTCCAATCTATATGATACTCTTTGCTTATATATAGAAACATATTTTTGTAATGTAGATATAAATTGATACAGAATTACGTGTGACTGAAATAATATTCATTTGTTTACCTTGTCCTATAACTGAGGCAGTTTATCATGGTCCATATGGAACTGATCAGCTAATGTGGAGAAATCTTTCAATTTACACAAATTTGTAGGGGAGGTGGTTGTAAATATTTCATTAGAACATAGCGAAAAGATGATGGAAGTTCTAACTTCTAAGGGAGGTGCATGTAAGATATTCCTGTCACCATCGCCAACTGCTGAAAACTGGTTTTCGAAAATAAGCGCCCCCCACCGGAACCGGTCGCCGCCTGCCACCATCTAAGGGCATGTTTGATTTGGCTTATCTCAAAATGTTTATGACTTATGACTTTCTATAAGTTATTTTTGAAGCGTTTGATTTCACTTAGGGTAAGATAAAGCACAAGTAATGTACAAGCCACTTAAAACGCATATAAGATCATAAGTTGTAAGCACTAAGCCTAGTGCTTAATTCTACTTTTCAAAAACATGTAAATCCTCTTCTTTATTGATAATGCTAATAATAATAATAATACTCCCTCCGTCTCAATAAGTGTTTCACCCTTTTGGGTGGCCACGCAAATTATGGAAATGGGTGGGGAAAAAAATGTTGTGTAATTTGAAAATAGGAGAGAGAATTAGTGGAGGGAATAGTAAATTTGAAAAGTGTTGTGAGTGTAATAGTGAATTAGGAGAGAGAATGAGTGGAGGAAATAGTAAAGATTCTTTGCCAAAAAAGGAAAGGTGAAGCTTCTAACGGGACGCCCTTTTGGGTAATTAGTGAAGCTTTTAATGGGACGGAGGGAGTATTAATAATAATAAAATAATAATAATGAATAATAATAATAATAATAAAATAATAATAATATAATAATATTAATATTAATTATAATAATAATAATAATAATAATAATAATAATAATAAAATAATAAAAATAAAAATAATAAAAATAAAATAATAATAATAAAACAATAATAATAAAAAAATAATAATAAAAAATAATAATAATAATAATAATAGTAATAATAATAAAATAATAGTAATTATTATTATTATTATTATTATTATTATTATTATTATTATTATTATTATTATTATTATTATTATTATTTTAGTCTTTATAATTTCATTCAGCACTTTTTCAGCTTATTAATAAATAGTCATACTTACTTATAACAGCATCAGCACTTCAAAAAAACTAAATCAAATAGCATCATTCATCAGCTCATCAGTCATAAGTCATCGGTCATAAGTTATCAGTCATAAGTCATCAGCACATATCAATAAGCTAAAGAGAATTGTTATATAAACCCGTAAAATTGTTGAGTAAACCCTTTAACTTCAAAACTTAAAAAATGTCATCGAGTGAAATGACAACATTATCCCTAAATCTATTAACACAATCACTAATGTTATATAAACCCGTAAAATTGTTGAGTAAACCCGTATACCCCCTCCCTCCCTCATCAATTTTCACCTTTTTACTTAATCCCTTCCTTCTTTATTTTTTTACATAAAAAAAAATCACCTCCCTTTCCTTCCTCTTCCTCTCACCAAAAAAAAAAAAAAAAAATCATACATATTTGTTCCAAGACAAAAGATTCTGGAGGCTCATCATGGATGCTCTACCATTGAATGCTCTACCATCGAATGTTAATGTAAGTTTTCTAACCATTTAAATTTGTTAAAAATGTCTTTTCTGTTTCGTAGCTCAAATTCGGCCAGTAGTGACCGAAAATCAGTTCAGGTTCGGCCACACCTGGCCGAAATTAAGTTCAGGTTCGGCCACACCAGGCCGAAAATTTGAAATTGTTCGGCTCTGGTTTGCCGAATCTGGGTTGTTTTTGGGTCAGTAACGACCGAATTTTTAAAATATTTCGGCCACCCCCAGCCGAACCATCGAAAAAAATTCGGCCACCACTGGCCGAACCTTTGTTTTTCTTCTTACACCTCCCTTATTGTTTTATTGAATTGTTGCAGTATTCACTGGGTGACAACAACTATGGCTCGGTTGATTTTGAAAGCGTTTTGCGAGACTACACTCCAGAATTCACAATGCCCTTGTTTTTTCGAGACCAAAAAATAATGTTTGAATGGGTGCGTAAAAAGGGGGAAGAGCATGGGTTTGTCATCGTAGTCGGTCGGTCGGATAACGGGAGCCGTAATTCCGCTCCTCGAATGACGCTTGTTTGTGATCGCTGGGGAAAATACAAGGAAAAACCAATCTCTCTGTCCTCTCAAGGATCTGCCAACCTTGAAATATTGAAAAAAAAAAGAAAAATAGAGAGAGCGGAACAAAGAAATGCGGTTGTAAGTTTCAGTTGAACGCCAGACAAGTCACGGTTGATGGTGAATGGCAATTAAAAGTGGTTTGTGGCTTTCACAATCATCCGATTTGCGAATCCAAGTTGGGTCACTCTTATGCCGGTAGATTACTGAAATCAGAGGAGGATTACGTGATAGAATTGTCACATGTAAATAGCCGGCCGAAGGATATTTTACTTGGATTAAAAGAGAAATTTCTGAAAAACAAGTCCATAATACAGACTATTTATAATGCGCGAGTGAAGAACAGGGCAAATGAGCATGCGGGTCGTTCTCAAATCCAACAGCTCATGTTTAAATTGACCGATCATGCTTATCACTACTAATATCGGCAATGCGAGAATACAAATGTCATTAAGGAGATATTCTTTGCTCATCCGAAAAGTATTGAATTGATAGAAACATGCGGAGAAGCAAATTGGTTTAACGCTACAGAAATGGGTTACGCTGTTGCAAATGCATTCAACGTTGCGTTGGTAACTTTGAGTAACACCTTGTCTTTGACCTTCCTTCCTCTACGAAAATCAATGCCACATAACCCAAAATTGATTTGTATATGCTATGTCAACGGCAATCATTACATTCATGCCAAGTTGAAGGAAGGATGTCCATTGCCACCAGTACCATACAAATGGTATGAAGAACGTCATGAATGTGCAACCGGATGGCTAGATTCTTATCAAGATCGATTAATACAAGTACCCGAAACATCAACTTATGTAATTGATATTAAATAATTTTATTTATGTTAAATATTATGATTTGTGGTGTTACATATCTTTAAATAATTTTCATTTATTATTACATTCCATTTAAAGTAAAACACATTGTTAGTTTCCGTCTTAATAAACAGAAAAAAAAAGGAATTTTTTTTTAATGGTTCGGCCGGTAGTGGCTGAATTTTATCAAATATTTCGGCCAGTACTTGCCGAAAAACAGAAAAAATTTCGGTCAGTACTGGCCGAACCTTTGTAACTATGGCAAATTTTTTTTAAAAAAAAATTAAGCCAATGCTGAGAATACGTAACTGATGCTGCAGGAATTATGCTTATCAGTAATCCTCCACGTGGCAGGACTAATCACCTGGCTCCTGACCTGAAAACAAGAACCCACGACTAGCCGGATGTGTCTCCGGCTTAGACCCTCGGGCGTGAGAGTAAGATTACGGTTGAATATAGCTCAAAATGTATTGAATAATAAATTCAGATAACAAAATGGCAGTTACCTTTGCACCGTTGGTAGTGATGATGTATTTATAGGTGTTAATCGTTATATTTTTGGTGGTGCTACATGAGCTCCGAGATTTTAGCGACAGTTATGAGTCATGGGAACGTGCCTATAACAGTCCCTGATTCGTAGGAATGCAGTTATGGAAAGATTTAACCCACGTGCGCTCACATTAGTCAGGTCGACGCTTGTTGATTAGGTCGAGGTCGCCATTTGAGGAATGGTCGACCCGACTGACAGGTAGAGCATGGATCGTACCCGTATTAGAACTCGGATCTTCAGGTCGGACTAAGTTAGGTCGGGACCTGATAGGTCGGACGATGAACTTAGTCGACTGATACATGAGATGGGCCTTGGGCCATGTATTGATTGGGCTTAGCCCACAGGACATGTTAATGTAATAAATCCTTGAAGATTGGACTTTATTCGCTTGGACCAACTCGCTACTTTTGGTATGTTCAGTGGCCCCCAACTTTCGAGTTGACTTTGTCGACTAGGAAGTTAAGGAAATTTTTTGATGGCAATTGCTGTTACTCGTAGGTCGCTACTCGTTCTGAGGTTTGGTCGACCCAAGATGACGTGGCACAATCCTGGACGTCAGCGATGAACGGCCAGAGATGAGGGAGCGCCGTATTTTGTAATGATTACAATTAGACGTTTGATAATCCGTCTTGGGAACCGTTTTCCCAATTAATATGGAAATTAAATTTTGAATTTCCCTTTGTCCTTTCCAATTCAGGAAGATATAAATTCAAGAGTCCTTCTCCATTTACAACTTTTGCTGTCTCTGATTCCTTGAATTCCGGCGAGAATAGCGAAAAAAGGCAATCGGATAAATCAGAGCTTTTATCTCCGTCTGTAAACCCTCTTCGTTCGAGCTAATTTAAGGTATTCCTCTCGCCCCTCAATATTAGGGTTTTATTTCTGTAATTTCTTCAATTTCGCCATGGCTAGGACCTTTAGTACTGAACCTGGAGCTTGGTATGGGTATTGTAAAGTCAACCGTAGGGTTTATAAACACTTGAACGGAGAGTGGAAGGAGATGACCATGGAGGAATGCATTTCAATCTTGACCCGTTGGGGCTTGCATTTTTCTGAATTGACTTTGCCTGTGGGAGAGAGTTTAGGTACCCTAGGGACGATGACCCAAGAGTTGAGTCCTTCCACCTCTTTTATGAGCTTCTTGACCACATTGCCATATTCTACATTCAGGGCCCCACTAAACCTTCCTTCCTTAGAAACAGAATTGGGTTTCCGGGGGAATCTAGGTCGCCCCTTAATGTGTCAATTAGGTCCCATGAGACTTCATGTAGAACTGATTCCCCTGTTTCCCCCTCTTCTTGTACAAATATGGAGATTCAAGGAGAAGCCAATGCATCGACCTCGTCCAGCCCACGTATTGTTGACGCTTTCGAGACCAATGTGGTGCCAGGCAGGAACGAGAGGGGATATATTCCCCAAGGGCCACTTAGAGGAAAACAGAATTTTCCCTCTAGACTGTCTATGATCTACAACTTCTGTGAGGTGAACAGAGAGGAGTTCGATGTTACCCTTTACAAACAGGCTGATTTCTTCAAACAACAGAGTGACTACAAGACCGATTCCTCTAGTGGTCGCCTATTATGGTCAATTTGTGGCCGGCCCGAGATTACCCTTGGACCCCTTCATCAACGAATTCTTAGAGTGTGCCAATGCCCTACCCTCCAACCGGGGTGCCAATACATGTAGAGTCTTAGTTTGCTTCGCTATGGTGTGTCGCTTCTTAGGGTACGAGCCCTGTATGAGAGTGTTTAGGGAGTTTTTTGCTGTGAAATTTGATAAGTTTCAGGGCATAAGTACCCCTTCCAAACCACACTCCCACAAGCTGTTCATAAACTTACCTAGCAAAGTTAGTGGTTGGAACTCTCACGTAGCAGTGGTGGAGAGTAGGTTAGGTTGGGAGTTCCCCCTACCCAGTGAGGACACCCATGTGGTGAAGGATCAAGATCAGTGGGAACCTCATTGGCATAATGACCTGCGTCAGAAGCTAGTAGAGTTGGTCGCCCATAGACCCATCAGTTGGGAGGTTTTGGGGACCACCAAAAATAATTACATTCAGGCTGGCATGATGTTGGGGGATGATGATGTAGTGCCACTAGTTCCCATTGTGAGATGTCTGAGATATCCGGATTGGGTGACACATGCTCTAGCTAGGTTCGAGAGAGATTGTTCACTTTGCCGGAAGACCCCTAAGTACTGTAAGAAGCATGGGGAACATGTTGGTGGTAAGGGCTTTCTCACCTTCTCCTTATTTGCATGTAGAATTTTTACTCGTCCCTTCGTTGCTCATGTATGAAATCTTTATAATGGTGCTCCTGCTTGCTTGACTCTTGTGTTGAACTCTCTGCGTGTATCTTGTCGATTCCAGTGTAGGGCTCGTAGTTATATTGCTCGTATGTAGAACTAGTAGCTCGTACATAGAACTTATCTTTATATGTCGAGATAACACTTTTCCTTTTTGTTTTTTGTGCAGTTTTGACTCCTGCTCAGGAAGCTAGCATGGGGAGAGCAGTTGATGTGAGGAAAAGCAAGAGAAGCCATGGAGCTGCCCATGCCAGAGAGAACCGAGAGACTGAAGGAGCCAAGAGGAATGATCTGCTGAAGCTAGTTGAAAAGGACGCCTCCAAGTTCATTCCCGCCGAGGAGAATTTGGAAGAGTTGAATGTTGCCCTGCAGGGAGAGCATGTTGAGGGAGGTGATGCCCAAGGCTCTGAAGAGATCAACGTTGCTGGTGGGGAGGAGGACGAGATGAATGTGGAACCAGAGAGGGAGGTCGTCCGCACTAGAACTCGAGCTCAGGCCAGAACCAGAACTAAAACCAAGACCAAAGCTGCTTCTAAGGCCAAGTCCCCTATAATCGAGCTTGAGGATGAGGAGGATGAAGATGATACTGCCCCTCTTAGTAAGAGGATCAGGATCGGTCCGTCAAAGGTGAGCTCGACAGCTGATCAAGTCGATGCTAGTGAGCCAGTGGAGACCGAAATTAAGTGGCCCCTACCCCTCTCCTGTTCGTGTTTCTTATGCTGAGTTGATCCAGACTCGAGTTGACGAGCTGAGTGATGTGGCTCCTTTGACCAGGATCAACTGTTTGGCCAGGGAGTATCCGGAGCTGGAGTATGGACAGGCCGTGGTCAGGAGGGGGGCTGACCAGGACCTGATCAGAGAGTTTACCAACAAACCATTGACCCCAGAAGCCTGTCGTGCACGAGTCGGGCTGGCTTCCTCCGAGGTAACTCTTATGCTTTTAACGTACTTGTTCTTCTTACTTGTGTTTTTTCCTTTCTTCATTTTTGTTCGATCTAACCCCTTGTCTTTATTCGTTATTTCAGTCCCTTGCAATGATAGATCTAGCCACCACTTATTGGAAGGCTGCGGAGGAGCAGGAGAAACTGGCCAAGTCCATGTTGGCTCGCAAAAACGAGGAGCTGGGGAAACTGGAGGGTGATCACGCCAAGCTGGAGGAGGACCACACCAAATTGAGGGGAGAGTTTGACAACCTGAAGGAGATTCATTCAGATTTGGACAACTCCTATGAAGCTTCGAAACTTGTCAAGGATAATGAGATTAAGCTCAAGGAGGAGGCTTAGAAGAGCTTGGGAGAAGCCAACAATGAGCTCGCCGTTCTCAAGGAAGAGAAGAAAAAGATGGCAGCTGATCTTGAGTTGGCCAAGCAACAGTTGGAGGAAGTGCCAGTCACCTTGGCGAAGAAACAAGAAGAACTGGATACTGCTCGTCATCAGTGGGAGGTGGATATGACTAATGCTGTGAAAATTGCCAAGGACGAGGCGGTGGAGGCTTACAAAGAAAGCGATGAGCTCCATAATCAGATTACCAAGCAAGCGAGTTCATTTTGGGATGTGGGTCGAGCTCACATGGCTCGACGTATTGTAGTGGATCCTGCTTTTAATATCTCTGTTGAACAACTTGCACAATGGGCTGCAGAAGATCCTTACAATACGGCAGCTCGTCCGGGCCATAGCTTGGTGCCCTATAATGACAACGACTTGGAGCTCATAGCTAAGGATGACGCGGCCGCCGAGGCAAAAATTTGGACTCCACCTCCTGTTAATCCAGTGAACTACATTACCATCTTATCCGAGCTTGAGGAACCCGATTCGCCCGCCCTCGACGGTGAAACTCCCAAGCAAAGGTTTTCGTAGTCGGGTAAACCCATAGGCCCCCAGGAACAAGAAAGAGATGGAGAAGGTCGAGCTGCTACTGGCGATCAAACCGATGCTGATCTGGCTTCATGAATTATTTGAATGGATTGTAATGAACAAGTCCCAAACACTTTTTTGCTTTTTGTTTTGAAATTATATGCAAGCCTTGGCCCAGTTTTTGGGAGGCATAGAAACATGTAATCTTATTTTGTGCAAGTCTTGGCCCGCTTTTGGGAGACTTGTAATCGTAGTCGACTTTAGATCTCTGAATGTTGTATGCTTTCAATTTCAGCATGTGTATGTCGAGCTAGTCGTTATAGGGCGAATAAGTTAACATAGACCTAGGGTTGACTTGATCTTCAAGAATTTAGTCGACCTCAGACTTGCAGGGATGTTTATAAACGAGATTGACTCAGAGTCGAAACTGTTTTAAGAGTCCAAAGCTGACCATGAGTCGAGCTTATAAATGAAGTCGACCTAAGATCGGACTTGTTAAAGGAACTAAACTGATTAAGAATCGAGTTTATTTAATCTAAGCCGACTAAGAGTCGAGCTTGTTAAAGAAAAGTTGACTAAGAGTCGAACTCATTAGAGGAACAAAGCTGATTAAGAATCGAGTTTTATTGAAGCGAAGCTGACTAAGAGTCGAGCTTGTTAAAACGAAGCTGACTAAGAGTCGAGCTTGTTAGAACGAAGTCGACTAAGAGTCGTACTTGTTTAAGTGAACAAAGCTGATCAAGAATTGAGCTTGTTAAAACGAAGCTGACTATGAGTCGAGCTTGTTGAAGTTAGTGTAATACAATGTTGAGTCGAACAAAGGTGCAATTTTTATTGAAGTAGGGAAACCTTTACATCCAAATGAAGAACTAGAACTACGACGAACTCAAATGTTGCGAACTGAACTAATCTTTGGAACTTTAATCAAGAAAACTGAACCAGAAGTAGTATTTGACCAAGTGAGTAGCGTGCCATGGATGCTTCAATTCCTCGCCCTCTGGGTAAGCGATCATGTAAGTACCTTCTTTGACAACTCGAGTAACCACATAGGGACCTTCCCCGTTAGGAGATAGCTTATTCTGTTGGGTTCTCCTTCCTGTTGCCTCGATCTTCCTTTGTACGTAGTCGCCCACTTGGAATGATCTTGTTTTCACTTTCTTGTCGTGGTAACTCTTGGTTCTTTGCTTGTAGTTGACCATTCGCAGGTAAGTTGTATCTCGCTTCTCGTCGACTAGATCCAAGTCGATCAATCTGTTTATGTCATTCTGCTCTTGATCAAAGAATGTCACTCTGGCAGTTGGAAATCTTAACTCAGCTGGAGCCATGGCTTCTGACCCATATGTTAGAGCGAATGGGGTTTCCCCTGTAGGCCCCCGAGTGGTTGTGCGAACTGCCCAAAGAGCAAGGGGGAGTTCGTCCAACCAGTTGTTGCGTCGACCTACGAGACCAGTCTTGAGTGCAGATAGAACAAGTTTATTCGCTGCTTTAGCTTGCCCGTTTCCTTGAGGATAGGCGACAGAAGATTGCCAATGTTTGATCCCTACCCGATTCATCTCTGCTTCAAAGGCTCTGGAGAACTGTAGGCCGTTGTCAGACACTATTGCTCGAGGAAAACCAAATCGACACCAAATGAAATCATGAATGAAGTTGATGGCGTTTTCCTCTGTGATGCGAGCTAATGGCTTGGCCTCAACCCACTTGGTGAAATAGTCGATGGCGACGATCACATACTTGCAATTTTCTCGGGCGGGAGGGAAGGGTCCAATCAAGTCGACACCCCACATATCAAATGGCCAAGCTGCGATCACAAGAGTCTGCTCCATTGTAGGCGTATGAGGAAGGTTGGCAAATCTTTGACATTGATCACATTGCTGAACAAAGTTGTGAGTGTCAGCTCTCATGTGCGGCCAGTAGTATCCCAAAGTAATCAACTTGTCGGCTAGAGTCCTGGCCCCCGGGTGTCCACCACAAATCCCACTGTGTACTTCATGTATCAATAGGGTGATCTCTTGAGGGTGGATGCACTTTAGCAATGGTCGAGTGTAGGATCTTCTGAACAGATCGCCTCCTTGAATGACGTACCTCGGAGCTTTCTTTTTGATAGCTCGAGCTTTCTTCTCGTCATCAGGCAGCTCGCCACTTTCTAGGTACGCCTTCATTTCTTCGATCCAACACTTCTCATAAACCCAATTTCTTGAAGCGTCCTCTACACATTGAATTTTTATCCTCTCATAAGCTGGATTTTCGAGGAAAGAGATGGGCTCTTCATGTGGCTCATCTGAAGTGGCTAATTTCGAGAGGAGATCGGCTAGCTCGTTGTCTTCCCGTCCAATCCTCTGAATCTCCCAGAATTCCAAATCCTTTGTCAGCTCCTTCACCAGGTCGCAGTATTTGATCAGAGTGGAACCAAGTACCTCGTACTCGCCTCTAACTTGGTTGACTACCAGTTGGGAGTCACAATAAGCCATGATTTTAGTCGCTACAAAGCACTTGGCATACTCTATGGCTGCTACCAGGGCTTCATACTCCGCCTTATTGTTGGAGGCATCGAATTTGAACCTTAGTGACTCCTCATACACGGTCCCCGACTCTGGCTCGATCAAGACAATCCCGGCTCCACTAACATTTTTGGTTGCTGATCCATCCGAGTAGACTTTCCAACAATCGTCGGGTAGAGTGATGGCGGGCCGGGACTCGGTTCTTTCCCTTTGGTTTTCTCCTTTTCGCTCGCCGCTCGCCGTCCTCCTTGCGAACGTTAGCTCGACCAAAAATCTCGCTAGAGCTTGAGCCTTTAACGCTTTTCTAGGTCGATACTCGATGTCAAATTTCGTAAGGGGCAATTGACCAATTGAGCAAGCGACCCGAACTCTCCTGATTGTGCAATATTTTTCTCAAGTGGAGCATTTGTAAGAACCACTATTGGGTGAGCCAAAAATAAGCTCGCAGCCTTCCTTGAAGCTACGACTAGAGCATATGCGACCTTTTCAAAGATTGTAGCACTCGCTCTCTACATCCGATAAGGCTTTGCGATGTAGTAAACCGGCTTTTGAAGTCCTTCTTCTTCTCTAACCAAGATCGCCGCAACTGACTTGTCTCCCACAGATAGATACACAAACAGGGTTTCACCAGTGGTCGGGCTACTCAGGAGAGGTGGAGTAGCGAGGTAATCCTTCAGCTGTTGGAACGACGAATGACATTCGGTCGTCCATTCAAAGTTTTTCGTTCCCCTCAAAGCTTTGAAGAAGGGGAGAGACCTCTCTGCCGACTTAGATATGAAGCGACCAAGGGCCGCCACTCTTCCGTTAAGTCGTTGCATTTCTTTGATGCTGGTGGGAGCCTTCATGTCGACTAAAGCCTTTATTTTTTCCGGATTAGCTTCTATGCCCCGTTGGGACACCATAAACCCCAGAACTTGCCAGCTGCTACTCCAAAGACACACTTGCTGGGATTGAGTTTCATGTCGTTTGCTCGCAGATTGGCGAATGTTTCTTTTAGGTCGACTATGTGACGTCCGTCCTTAGTTTTGATGACCATATCGTCGACGTAAGCCTCCATATTTCGGCCAATTTGTGAGGCAAAGACCTTGTTCACCATTCTTTGATAAGTCGCACCTGCATTCTTCAATCCAAATGGCATCATGTTGTAGCAGTAGATGCCTCCAGCCGCTTGAAATGCCGTCTTGACTATGTCGTCCTCATGCATCTTAATCTGGTGGTATCTTGAGTAAGCGTCGAGGAAGCTGAGGGTGGAGTGACCAGCAATGGAATCAACTAGTTTGTCGATTCTAGGAAGGGGGTAGCTGTCCTTCGGGCAAGCAAGATTTAGAGTGGTGAAGTCGACACACATCCGCCATTTGCCATTTGATTTCTTCACCATGACCACATTGGCCAACCACGTTGTATGAGTGGCCTCCTTAATTATCCCTGCACTTAAAAGTTTTTGTACCTCAGCTTTTATGGCCTCCTCCTTATCGCGAGCGAAGCTTCTCAATTTATGGGGTCTGGGCTTTATAGTCGGGTTGACTTCAAGCCTGTGAACGGTGACCTCTTCCTTTATTCCCCTCATATATTCTACACGCCATGCGAAGACATCATTACTCCCTTTCAGCAGTTCAATGATCTCCGCTCGCTCCTACCGATAGCCGCTTTCCAATTTGAATTTTTTGGTCGGGGTAGGAAGGGTTGGTGACTACCGATTCTAGCTCGTCCATGACCTCCGGCTCTGGACCATCTCTCGAACCGGCAGGTTTCAATGATGATCTCCCTAACTCTTTGTCTCTCCTCGGCCCCTGTGTGGAGCTTCCTCGCCTATCATATCATCCGGCTTATCTCGCAACCTCGGCGGTGGTGGTGGTGGCCATCGAGTTATTGTCGATCCGGGAGGCATAGGTTGCATGATGACTTGGTCGACCATAACTACATCCGGATCGACCTCTCGTGGTTTCAGAGTGACGTGTCGACTCAAACATGACCTCGTCATTTGAGCGATAGGTCGACTCTTCCACATTGGTGATCGTTGACGATCGGGTAGTTTTGGTGACCGATCGGGACGGCCTTCAAGTAACCATCTGCGGTCTCAATCTCTAACTCCCTTTTCTTCCTTTCTCTGAGAACATGATCCAGGTAGGCTCGAGCTGTGCCTTGTACACAACCCACTCCAGCATGTGTAGGAAACTTGACTCGTTGGTGGGGATTGATGCCACCATTCCAAGCGCGACTCCGACTCCGGAATACCAAGTATAGCAAAGATAATCACCTGTTCACATCTATCACAATAAATTGTACCTTCGATACGACCCTGTGGGGGTATTGGCCTAGGTCGACGTCAAGCTCAATCTGGCCTTTGGCATCAACTCGATGGTTGGTGAAACCCTCCAACCTGCCATCATATCTTTCAAGCTGCTCGTCATTAAGACCCATCTCTTGGAAAGTCTTGTAGAACAAAATATCTTTACAGGCCCCCGTGTCGACTAAGAGTCTGCTCGTCGTACATCCGTCTATTAGACCTGGGATGACGAGAACTTGCTCCCTAGCTGCCATATTAGTTGCCAGTTCGTGGGGGTAGAAGCTAATCATCTCATCCCTGACATCTCTCCTTGGAGGCACATGTGGGGCTTTATTGAGCTGAAAGATTTTATGCTTGATGGCTGTGTTGCTAGCCTGCTCTGTAATGACCCCCAAATTTAATCTAGGTTGCCTTGGTCCTTGCTGTCCGCCTGCTGGCTGCTCGCCTCCACCAGCTTGAGGCCTTTTCACATACGCGTCGAGCCTTCCCTGGTCGACCATTCTTTGGATGATACGTTTCAATCCTAAGCAATCCTCCGTAAGATGACCCGTGTCTTTGTGGTAAACACAGTACTTGCTATTGTCTCTCCTGAACTTGTTGCCCGGGTTCATGGGGGCAGGTGGTGCCAGCTCGACTGCATTCATGATTTCAGTTCGACTCACCGTTAGGGGAGTGAAAGCCTCGGGCACCTTCTCTGTTGCCCTGGTCCTGTTCTTTCCATTTTTATTGTTTCCTCCATTTTTGTTGGAGTCTTTCTTGTCATCGGCGACCTCAACCTTGGGACCTTTCCCATTCTTCTTTTCTTTTCTCTCCTCGACTGGTGCCACGTTATAAACCTTCTCGAACAACTCCTGTCGAGTAGTCACCGTACGCACCGTCAGTTCGTAATCCATGTCTGCCGAGGAAATACCATTCCGGAAGCAATTGATCACCTCCCTGTCAGTGAGATCTTCCTCGATCTTATCCACCATCTCCTTGAACTTGGTGAAGTAGCTCGTTGAGCTTTCATTTTTAGCTTGCACCAAGTTACTTAGATCGGTAACTGTCACCTTTCGAGCTCCAGCAGTTGAGAAGCGATCTAGGAACCTTGTCCTGAAACACGTCCAGGTGGAGATGCTACCCGCTGCCAAACCATTGAACCAGGTTAGGGCTGCCCCAGTGAGTGTGCTTATGAGAGTTTTACACATATTGTCGTCTTCGTTGGCGACAAAGCACATTGTGGCTTCCAGATGTGCTATATGACTTTTTGCATTGGTTGACCTTGAATACTTCTCTAGAAGGGGCAACCTAAATCCACAGAGGTCGATCGTCTCTCAATTCCTCGGACAAAGGTCAAGAGCAAAGTCAATTCGTTCAACCTTTCCGTGTCCTTTTTCTTCTCCTCCTCCCATTGTTCAAACCTCTTCTTCATCAACGGCCATTCCCTAGCGTCGGGTCCGTCATCTCTGCAGGGGGAACGGCATTCAACCTTTGACCTTCGCTCCCGGGGGAGTTACCCGCCTACTCCTCCTGTCTCGGTGAGAATGAGCCCTTTCTGATCGAACTGGAGACCTATGCCTGTTATTCCTTTGGGGCAACCTGCGCCTCTCATCCCTGGATGTCGACCTGCGCCTATCTTCTCTTATGGGCGACCTGCGCCCATTCCTGTCCCTATAAGATTGAGATCTTTGTGTCCCGGGCAGTGAACCACGTCGGCTTCTATTGGCCTCTAAGTGGGTCCTCAAATCCGATTGAGCCTCCCCGCTCCCTATTCCGGTGAGGCTAGCCCTTAAGTCATTACTCGGCACATGAATAAGGGTGGGAGGTCGTTGAACTATCCCGTCTTCGCCGTTCGTCCCACACCCTCATTAGGCCTAGCACTCCCGGCTCCGTCGCTCGTTGGAGACTTGAGAGGGAGCCACCCTCTCTGATCTTATATCCGCCTTCTCAGCCTCCTCTATAGCCAGTAACTCGGCCAGAATCTGGGCTCGCTCCAATAGCATTTTCTTTCTACTCAATGGGTTGGATGAGGGACCTGCCCTATTTCCAACATTCACATGAGCAGTTGGACGCTTAGGGGGAGGTGGAGCTTCTTGTCCCTCCATATGTCTTTTCCCTCTTCTTGTATCTGGCAATCCCCTGTCATCAACAACACTGGTAGAGCATGTTGCTCTACCATGAGGGCGATTTGGTGGGGGAGGAGGTAGATTCGTGATTTCAGCATTTGCATTGGTATCTGCGTTGGTGTTGGCATTCACCTCATTGAGTTCATCAGAAGCCTCTATCACATGCCCGTCTGGGGTTACCATTGTTGTAGGTTGATGAAATTTTCGAGGTCAAGCTAAAGCACGATTCCCGACAATGGAACCAAACTGATGCTGCAGGAATTATGCTTATCAGTAATCCTCCACGTGGCAGGACTAATCACCTGGCTCCTGACCTGAAAACAAGAACCCACGACTAGCCGAATGTGTCTCCGGCTTAGACCCTCGGGCGTGAGAGTAAGATTACGGTTGAATATAGCTCAAAATGTATTGAATAATAAATTCAGATAACAAAATGGCAGTTACCTTTGCACCGTTGGTAGTGATGATGTATTTATAGGTGTTAATCGTTGTATTTTTGGTGGTGCTACATGAGCTCCGAGATTTTAGCGACAGTTATGAGTCATGGGAACGTGCCTATAACAGTCCCTGATTTGTAGGAATGCAGTTATGGAAAGATTTAACCCACGTGCGCCCACATTAGTCAGGTCGACGCTTGTTGATTAGGTCGAGGTCGCCATTTGAGGAATGGTCGACCCGACTGACAGGTAGAGCATGGATCGTACCCGTATTAGAACTCGGATCTTCAGGTCGGACTAAGTTAGGTCGGGACCTGATAGGTCGGACGATGAACTTAGTCGACTGATACATGAGATGGGCCTTGGGCCATGTATTGATTGGGCTTAGCCCACAAGACATGTTAAGGTAATAAATCCTTGAAGATTGGGCTTTATTCGCTTGGACCAACTCGCTACTTTTGGTATGTTCAGTAACAATGTTTTTTCGTGAACATTTCCAAAAAAAAAACACACTCTTATTATAAGTCTCGGTCAGTACTGGCCGAACAAAAATGGGATTTTCGGTCAGTACTGGTCGAACTTCTTGACTGGTTCGGTCAGTGGCCGAATTTATGTTGTCGTGCGACATAACAAGGTTAAGTGCCCGGAAATCTGATGGCAGTTAAACCTAGATCCTTTTCCTAGCCGCTCTGCGAAAAGCTAACGCTCCGGCTCCCCAAGCATAATTCCCAATTGCCCATCATCTCTCAAAAAATCTAGATAGCTCGCGTTGACACATGTCCCGGTCTTATCAGAGAAGATTGCGCACCCCAATAAATATAAGAGATATGCCTTAGCAGCACAGACAGCTTTCGGGGGTCTGAGGAGTACAAATGAGGGGAGAACTTTGATCTCAGCCATTCTAAATTGACCAATGCCCCTTTGGCAGGAATTCCATCTTTAGCAGCTTTTTGTCACTCCCAAAACCTCACAGACTTTATTAAGAGGGGGCTGACTAGAATAAGCGAGATTCTCAAATAAGGGTGCACCTACTATCGGAAGCAGTGTAAGACAAGACACATCCTCTAAAGTGATGGTCATCTCCCCAAATGGCATATGAAAACTATTAGTTTCCGGATGCCAACGCTCAACAAAAGCGTTAACCAACGTTTTATCTACGTTGTCATACGCTCCATTTCCATTAACTAAGCACAAGAGACAGGAATTAATGATAGTATTTTGAACCGGCTCTGACACTTTATTCAAATCCAATTCCCATTTTTTCAATTTTCCTATATGATGAATACATTTTAGGATTCTATCATCTTTACCCTCCCAAGTGGATTTAGCAGTATGGGTTTCATAGGAAATGAGTAATGTTTTGTACCTAGGGCCATCGGGATAAGACGTTACATCCCCACCTCCCTCGGAGTCATCCTCATCATCCTCATCTTCCGGCTCATATTCCCGTTCATCTTCCGGGTCACTATAATTTTGAGCCGGAATAAGGTCTATCTGAGGCTGAGGTGAGGTTTCCATATAATGAGATTCCTCATTGTAGACCGACTGACGAGGCTCATTGTAGACCGACAAGCGAGGATCAACATTTGAATCCTCAACTGGCTCAGCATCAAGATTCTGTGAAGATTGCCCTTGAATACGTGCGGCTACTTTTGAACTCCGTTCGAAAGCAGTTGGACGTTTTCTTCTTGAAAAAATTTGCTTAACTGCAAAGAAAACATAAAAAAATCAAATTCATAGTAATTTTATATCATATCATATCAAAATCAAACACTAACATCTCATTGAGCAAGGTTCGGCCATGGGTGACCGAAATTTTGAGCAAGGTTCGGCCAGGTGTGGCCGAAATTTTGAGAAAGGTTCGGTTGGTCATAGCCAAAATTTTGAGCAGGTTCGGCCGGGGGTGGCCGAAACTTTGAGCATTTTCGGTTGGTTCTGGTCGAATAGATCTAAAAAATCGGCCAGTAGTGGCCGAACCACTAAAACCCAGAATTTCGAATTTGTTCAAAATCAAAATCTCTCAAATTGAACTAAAAAATAAAGTAATTTTATAACAAAGGAAAGAATAATTACCGGATTTTCCTAGGTTTGACATCTTGAATAGTGTTGAAAATGGCGGGTGTTCTTCTTCTTCTTCTACTACGATTTTGCTTCTTCTTTCTTCTCTCTCACTCTCAGCGGTCTCTCTTCTCTCTCTAAAAAATTTCAAACGGTTTCTCTTTTTCTCTCTCTATGGTTTGATTGTGGGTAAGGATGAGTGAGAGAGAGTAAATGAACAGTTAATTGGGTGGGTGTGGGTGTGGATAGGAATAAAGACAAGGAATATAAAGGGAAAGGGGGGGGGGTTTATTTAATTTATTTGGGGGTGGGTTTAGCTTTACGGGTTTACTCAACAATTTTACGGGTTTATATAACAATTATCAAACGGGTCGGGGCCCGGGCCAGGACCAGGACCAGTTAACAAAAACTGATTTTTTTTCTCTCTCTAAACCAATCCTGCCGATTCGATACTTTCGCCGGCCTCCGATCGATACTCTCACAAATCTCCGGCGGGACTGAATTTCTGTTGCGACCGAGGTAAACGTCGCTCAATTTGCTCACCGGAAGCTCGTAGTTTTGATTAATTTAGGGCTGTTTTTTATTGCAGGGTTCCGATCTGGTAATGCCTGAATATTAGTTTTGTTTGCTGGTTGTGTTTGATGGTGATTTCCGTGTGAATTCGATTGAAAATTGGCGTGTGGTGTGTATGTATGAATGAAAGGGTGAGAGATCTGGTGATCAATCAGGGCCGATTTTGAAGAACCGACACTTGAACCCTGCTAACCCTCACGTCCTAAAATCTCCCCTTCTCAGTCCCCTCCCCGTCCGGTGTCCCCGGCACGATGAATTTCAAAACTCCCGCTCGTTTTATCTCAACGGCGGCCATCTCCGTCACTCGAGCTCCTCCAACAGGTAAACTTTCATCCTTATTCGCAGAATTGCCTAATTTCACCTCTAAACAACACAACCCCACTTCACAACCCCCAACCCCACTTGAAATTTTCCTCAAATCAAACTGTAAATCAGGAAATGTTAATCTGAGCGATGCATTGCACTATTTCGATTGCATGATTCACGCAAAAACCCTTTATCCCGTTTCATCATTCAATTTATTGTTGGGCGCTGTGTCGAAAATCAAGAATTTTGATGTTGTGGTTTCTCTGTATTCTAGGATGAACACAGCCAACATTTTGCCTGATTACATCACCTTAAACATTCTTCTCAACTGTTATTGCAATTTGAGGCAGGTTGGGTATGCGTTTTCGGTTATGGGTTTAATTATCGTGAGAGGTTATAGCCCGAATGGATTTACTTATACATCCTTGATTAAGGGTTTGTTTATGGAAGAAAAGATTCTTGAGGCTGTTGGATTGTTCAAGAAAATGATCAGATTGGGTTGTAGGCCTCATGTTGTTACTCTTGGAACTGTGATTAATGGGTTGTGTAGGGCTGGCAACACAGCCCTTGCGCTTAGGTTGCACAAGGAAATGGTGAACGGGGATGGTGGTTTAGGGTTTGTATGTACGCCTAATTTATTTTGTTATAGCATGATTATTGATAGCTTATGTAAAGTTGGGCTGGTTGATAACGCTAAACAACTATTCTTGGAGATGAAGGGTAAAAAAATTACTCCAGATGTGGTTGTTTATAGCTCTTTAATCTACGGCTTTTGCTATTCGGATAAGTGGGAGGAGGGGAAAGCTTTCATTAATGAAATGATTGATGAAGGTATACGTCCTAATGTTGTAACGTTTAACATATTGATCAACGCACTTTGCAAAGAAGGGAAGACCAAAGAAGCGAGTGAGTTGTTTGAATTGATGGTTAAGAGAGGTGAAAAATACAACGCTTTGATGGATGGATTATGTTTGGAGGGTAGGATGGATGATGCAAGGGAGTTGTTTAGTTCAATGGTGGATAAGGGTCACAAACCCGATGCCATAAGCTACAACGTACTAATAAATGGGTATACCAAGGGTAGGAGAGTTGATGAAGCTATGTGGCTTCGTAGAGAAATGATTCGCGAAGGAATTTTCCCTACAATTGTTACTTACAACACCTTATTAACAGGTCTTTTCCAGGTAGGTAAAGTTGTGGATGCACAGAAATTGTTTTGTGAACTGCATGCAAGTGGTCTCATTCCAAATCATATTACTTATAACATATCCCTAGATGGGCTTTGTAAGAACTATCGTGTTTCAGAGGCCATCGAATTGATTCAAAGGCTCGAAAACAATGAATTTGACTTTGGCATTAAAGCTTATAACTGTATTATGGATGGACTGTGTAAAGCTGGAAAGGTTGAAACATATCTATTTATGAAATTGTCTCAGAAAGGCTTGGTGCAAACTGTCGTAACTTATTCAATCATGATCAATGGGTTCTGTATAGTAGGACATTTAGACAAGGCAAAATATTTGCTTTTGAAAATGGAAGAAAAGGGTTGCGTCCCAAATGTTGTCACATTTAATACACTTATGCAAAGCTTGTGCCATGCAAATAAAGCTCCTGAGGTGATTACGCTACTTCAGAAAATGAAAGACAGAAAAGTTGCACCGGATGCATCCACAACCTCTATAGTGATAGACTTGCTTTTGAAAGACAAAGAAAGTAGCAGATATCTTGATTTGATTCCAACATTTACAACTACTGGCTAACTGAGAGGTCATATTGTCTTATGTAATCGTTTACTATGTTGATTCAAGTTGAAACATAGTAAACGAAATAGAAGCCTGGATTAGATTATTAGTATTCTAATCTGTTTTTTTGCGTGAATGAGGGTGGCTTTCGGAACAAGGGTTATAAGCGTCCACCCTATACTAAGAATCCATCAGGTAATGCCTCGTCTTTGTCCTATAAATCACCTGAGCGTTCTCCAAATGTGGAGCCCACGCCAATCCCCATTATCAAGAGTTCAATCAGCTCAACGGCGAGCAGTCCAAATGTGGAGCCCATGCCAACCCCCATCATTAAGAGTTCTATTCGCTCGAGTGCGAGCAGTCCGAATGTGAAGCCCATGCCAACCCCCATCATTAAGAGTTCTATTCGCTCGAGTGTGAGCAGTCCGAATGTGAAGCCCATGCCAACCCCCATCATCAAGAGTTCTATCAGCTTGACGGCGAGCAAACCAGAACATAAAGAATCAAGTGGTTCGCAAACAGTATCTGGTTCGGATTTTAACTATTCAAGCTTTAATCCCACACAAGAGGAAACAAGAAAATCTCGTTTTGAACCCCCTCCTAGATTCTTTGACCATGATGACGATGATTCTGAGGATGACAGACCAAAAGGAAATTCCAGCAGCAGCAGCAGGGTTAATTTGGGAACAGGTATATCTCGAAGAACAAAAGCTGCTCCATCAACTTCAGTAAACTCTGCCTCTGTCACTGGCAGGAAACCCAGTAGGCATTCCTACTCAGATGAAACTCCATCAGAGCCCTCAAAGCCAATGCCTGATCCCAAGATCCCGAGACGCGAGGAAAGGCTTAAGCCACAGACAGCAGAGCAACCATCCGGTGGGCCATCAAGTTCAAGACATGAAGCAGCTAAAAGGGAAAAGAAAGATTCTAAGAGCTCAAAACAAGAAGAAAGTTTGAAGTCACAGGCAGCAGAATAACCATCCAGCCCTCAGAGAAAAAAGGTAGATTCCGGTGACCCTGAGAGTGAAAAGGCATCAAATTCTGGTGGGGGAACTTCAACCGGAGAGAAGAAAGCAAGTCATGTTCATCCAAAACTTCCTGATTACGACGATATAGCTGCTCGTTTACAAGCTTTGCGTATGAATCGGTAATGAGTGATTGATTTTGCATAGCTGGTTGATAAGATTGTGAGTTGACTAGTTGATTGTTATTGTGGAACTTCAACCGGAGAGAAGAAAGCAAGTCATTTTTATACGATAATATATTATGATGCATTCAATATACAACAATTAAAAATTATGATACATCATCATCAATATTCCCTCCTGTCACCATCGCCACCCGTTGAAAACTGGTCGCCGAAAATCACCCACCACCCACCGGAACCGGTCACCGCCTGCCACCATCTATGCAGTATCTATAACTATATAATGGCACAAGTGCAACAACCATTTTCCCGCCTAAACCAAAACTCATTATTTTTCGTATTCCCAAACTGCCCCTCCTCGTAGCGTACCTGCTAAGCCGGAGCCCTTTCATATTCCGAACGTCGGAGCCCTTCATATTCCGAACGCTCTTCTTTTCTTTTCTTTTCTTCTCGAACTCTCTCTCTCCTCCATCGCTCTTCCCATTCCCCACTTTCTCTCTCTCTAATATTCTCTCTCTAAAACTCTCTGCAATCATCCCACCGTCACTTCACCTTCCCCTTCCCCTTCATCGATTCCGACCATCCAAAGTTTTTAGCGACGACTTGAGAGATCCACCGATCTCTCTTCACTCACCCTCCCTCCGACCTTCTCTGTCTAAAGGACTGAAAGTTTGAAACACTCTATCTATGTTATCCTCTTTCTCTCTCTCTCTCTTCACACAACATTTTCACTGCCCTTCCTCCTCTCCCACATCCCTACGCACTCTCTCCCTCTCTATCAATTTCGTAAAGCACCGTAACTTACCCATCTTCCTCCTCCTTGTGATTGCTGGTGAATCCTTCTCCATCGCCTCAGATTTCACCGCTGGTGTGTTATTCATTCGATTTTCTTGGTTTTTCTTTCTGATTATGGATTCATTAGCTTCAGATTGATTCTCAATAGTAATTTTGGGGTAATTTCATCATTCATTTGCAGTTTATTTTTATTTTCTGTAGTAATAATGCCCTTCTGAGTGATTTTTAGCCATTCTACTGTATTTTTGTTCATCAGTTTCGAATAGTAAATGCTTTTGGTGGAGACTTTGGGAATTTATGCCTTTTTTTTGGTAGGGTTAGTGATAAATAATTGATAAGAATGCTGTTTTTGATTGATAATTTGTTTCATTACCTGGATTATTTAGAACGAAAATGTCAAATTGTTTTTGATTGATAATCTGTTTAACTCTACACCATGATTTTGATGCCTCAAAAAGGAGTGAATGTAAGTGAAGAAGTGGCCAGATATATCACTAGATTTGATAGAGAATACAAATCTATGTAAACATACATGATAGATAAAACTATCTCATAGCAGTGAATCAATAGCTAATTCAATCTGTACAGTGAATTTTGATAACCTATTATTTCGTCTGAAGTCCCCTGAATGTCAGGTGGTCAAATTTGCTATCAATTTGATGTTCAGCTAAAGTAAGTTAACTATTTTAGTTTCTGTTATGGTCAAGGAGAAAGGATGAAATGGGGGGTATGGATTACTGGGTTAAGACTGTTCGTTTGCTATTTTAACATAGTTGCGGTTTAATGAACTCACTGCCTCATACTAGATGTAATGGCCGAAGTGATAGTTTGGTAGTATCATATTCTGACCAACTCCTATTTTATTTACAGATCATTGGTGTAAGGCGATAGTTGGATTGTCGAATGGCTCTCTCAATGTAGGATCACATTTGTTCTTTCTCTCCGCATTGTTCACAATCTTGTGCTTTGTTCTGATCCGGAACTTCTGGGGGTGATTGGAATTTTGGGATCTGCAGTTAATGATCGTTTGTGAATCACCCAATCTCCAACCACTCATAGTTATTACTTTTCAAATCAAATTTAATTAACTAGTCCCGACCTTTTCTTTTCCCTTTTTCTTTTCATCGGCAAGGGATGTGGAGTAGTAGCTAAAAATTAGTACACTCATAGTTTTAAACTCCTTCTAAGCTTACCTAACAACTTAAAATCATACTTTTTCCTTGAAAGAAAAAACTTGTCATAGAAGATGCTGAGTAGTATAATAAGTTACCAACTGGTCAGCGAAGCTTGAGCGGGCGCGGAGAAGGAAAGGCCAAAGACTTCGGCCTAACGGGTTTCAAGTTATATCATTACTGTGTCATCATGTACCATCATTAGAGAAGCTTTAGCGCGGACACATTTTGTTTAAAATATCTGGTCAATTCAACTTTTTTCTTTCTCCTTCATTATGATTGTCATGTAACTCATGGTGATGATGAAGTTAATTTTGAGGATGACGAAGTATTCAAACAAAAAAGGAAAAAAAAAAATTGATAATGTACATTTAAGTTACTCATCTAAATGACCTCTTAGCTTTGACACTGGTAGTGCTATTAGGGCCAGCATAGTTAGCCTCACATTACACATAAATACTAAGAAGAATATGTTGTTAAGGTGAACATACTAAGTAACCACTTCAAGCTGAGCTTGGATCAGTGAATACTGTCGTGGTTCAGTATGCTAAGGCTGCTGAAATCCTTTTCAAGAACCATGACTTTGCTTTTGCTGACCCTGAGGCACTAACCTCATTTGGGTTCAATGAAGGTGCAATGGCCTTTAATATTTACTCTCCATACTAGTGGCGTGAAATACGAAAGATTTGCACTGCAGAACTCCCAAGTAATACCCAGCTCAATGAGACGGTTGATGTCAGGAGAGCGGGCATTGACAAGATGATTGATTGGATTGAGGATGAATCAAAATCTGGTAATGTTGCAGAAAGTTTTAACCCATCCATCTCTAAATAATTTTGCATCTTTTAATTTAAGATAAATTAAAACAAGTTGGACTTTCAAAACTTTCAGTAGCATTTATACAGAAGCATTCTTATTAACATTATGACTGCAAAGTGTGAGCTAGAGCACCATCATTGTCTTGGGAGGATTTAGTACTTAATTTTTACTAACTAGGGGTGTACTATATCCTTTTCAAAAGGTTACCTTTAAGCCCCTATACAAAGGTCAATAGAGTCAATTTTTGGTTGTTATTCCCCATGTGCTCCATGCTTTATAGGTGGATCATCACAATGGTGGAGGGCATGAAATGATTAATAACAAATTCCCCAAAACTTTTCTCTCTCCAATTCTCTCTCTCTCTCTCTTAGTCTGCTCATTCTCTATCTCTGTTCTCCTGCTTAACTTTTTCCCCAATTCTCTTCTAAATCTCCCTTTAATTCTCACAAATTCTATCCTAAATTGTAAATTCTAGCTCAATCCAGCTAGAATTTCAATCTCTGAATTCAAGTCGTAACAAAAGAGCTCTCAGACCAACGATTAACTCAATCAGGGTCAGGTACTCTTCTCTCTCTCTCTCATTATTCATTTCTTCAGGGTCAACTTTGTAGCCAGTAGAAAGTGTTGTTCTTGTTTTTGAGGAACTTCATTTGAATTTGATCTGACTTGTGAGTGATATAGAACAAAAATTATAATTTTGTGTGGTTTCGACGAACAAATCCTTTCTTGTACTAAAATGAAATTTCAGAAATTTTGGAAATAACTTGCTAAGGATACATCCCCAATTTTACAGTGGCTCAGCTACTTAGGGATCAATTAATAACCCCTCACACCAAATTCCTGGCTTTGCTTGCAAATTGAAAATACTTTCTTTTCTAAAATGTGGCAAATTCGAGTCATCATTCATGTGTCAAGTATGTGTCAATTTAGCCCATTTCTAATGTTTGCTTGTTCTCTATGTATGCTTGTGTGTGTGTGTGTGTGGGCTGGCGCGCGGCACCAAGGGCGGAGCCAGGGGGGCATGGGGGGCACTCGCCCCCCCAGCGGCGGAAATGCAGTGAAAAATTTTTTTGCCCCCCCCATATTTTTTTTATATATGTATATATATAATTAACTTCAAGATTAACACCCAAAGCTGAATGGTGTGGTTCAACATAGGCGCGCCAAGCTAAAGCCTTTGGTGTTTCCTTTCAAATCCATGTTCGAGCCCTACTACCTACATTTTCAATTAATTTTATTTGTCCTCCATCTTCTACCTACATTTTCAATTAATTTTATTTGTCCTCCATCTTTGCTATTCTCTCTTTCTCTCCATCCATTTCTTTTTCTTAACAGTTTTGTTTTTCTCTTTCTCCTAATTTCCTCACATTTTTTCAATCTTAATTAATTAGTTAGGCTTTTCCCATTTCTTAATTCTTTACATTTTTAACTAAAATACATTGTATTTCATGGATCCGACCCATTTTTTACTTGTCCGATCCGAAAAAAAAAATTCGGGGGCGCGGCACACGTCATGTGCTGATCGTTTACTGGTGATGTAGAAGATAGAAAAAATGTGAGACTAGAATGGAATATAAGGGATTATTGAAGAGTACGGAGTTGTATGAGGTACTCTTTCAGAGTCTCGGTTTTGTTTATGAAGTTGCATTTTTTTTCTTTCTGTTATGATCTTTTTAGTTGATGCTTTGTATAACAATGCAGTATATCCTAGAGACAAGTGTGTATCCTCGCGAACCTGAGCCCCTCAAGGAGTTGAGGGCTGCTACTGCCAGCCACCCATGGTAAAAAAAAAAAAACTTTTTGTTTTTTGTTCCTTGTTTTTTCTCCGTCCCAGGTGAGCAAATTTTGGATATTCATTTTGGGACGGGGAGGGAGTACTAGTCTTTATGATAATGTTTGCGAACAGTACAACTGTAAAGCAATGCATCTTGCTAAAATTCCTCTTGGAGACATCCAGGCAGTATCGTCTTTTTTTGTTTATTTTTTTATAAAGGATTATTTTTTTAAAACAGCTATTTTCGGATATAAAGGGTTCCAAAAAGGACCAACCCCCCAAAAAAAAAAAAAAAAAAAACCCTGGAATTGGAACGCTGCATTGGCAGTTTGGTATATATTTTAGGGTAAAAAATCTCTGGTTTCTCAAAGAAAATGCAACACCTAACAAGCTCTTAAGCTAAAGAGGAGAATGTGAATTGTTCTCTTTATTGATTTCCAGGGCTTTCATGGTTACATCACCGGATGCTGGTCAGATGATCGCAATGCTCTTGAATCTAGTCAATGCTAAAAAGACGATCGAGGTTGGAGTTTTCACTGGATACTCGTTGCTCCTCACAGCTCTCACAATTCCCGATGATGGAAAGGTTAGTTCTCTTATCAGTCACTGACCTTCCATTCTTTTTATTCTAACGTACAATAGCTAATGCCGTAATTGTTTAATTTTCTTAACATACTTAAACAGATTATAGCCATTGACTTGAAACGTGAGTCGTATGAGATAGGGCTGCCGATCATAAAAAAGGCTGGGGTGGAGCACAAGATTGACTACGTTGAGTCTGCAGCACTACCGGTTCTCGATAAACTCTTAGAAAATGTGAGTTTTTTCCGTACAAGATGAGTCTAGCACCTGACAAATCCAGGGCATGTGCAGTTGAAGTGCATAGAATTCCGACTTTTATAGTAACATGAGTTACAATATATATATATATATATTATATACTCCCTCCGTCCCGCTAATATTAGCACACTTTCCTTTTTGGGCGTCCCGCTAATATCCGCACACTCCCAAAAAGGAAATTTTATATTAATAAAATATTCACCCAACCCCACTCATTCTCTCTCCTACATTATTTTAATACTCACAACACTATTATAATTTATTACACCCTCCACTCATTCTCTCTCCACTCATTCTTTTACACTCACAACATTTTATTAAAATATCATATTCCTTAATTCCCGCGCAAAACAAAGGTGTTTGTGCTAATACTAATGGGAAGGAGGGAGTATATATATATATATATATATATATATATATATAGGTCACGCTCCAATGAGAACCGTTTAAAATGAGAACTGTGAGAACCACTTGTATACACTTGTATACAGTAGATATTTAGCTACTGCATACATATACAATATACTGTATATATATACAGTAGATACTTAGCTACTGTATACAAGTGTATACGTGTGGTTATACACTTGTATACAGTAGATACTTAACTACTGTATACATATACAGTAGACTGTATATGTATACAGAGCTAAGTATCTACCGTAAACAAGTGTATACAAGTGGTTCTCACGGTTCTCATTTTGTTATGGTTCTCATTTGAGCACCTACCTATATATATATATATATATATATATATATATATATATATATATATATTACATTTTATCAACGTGTAGTACATATTATAGTACCATGAGTTACATGTTATATAGTAAGATGAGTTATATTTTATTTGGACTTTTGTATAGTCAGACTGCACAGTCCCCAAAATGGTGTGAGTTGTATATATATATATATATATATATATATATATATATATATATATATATATATTACATTTTATCAACGTGTAGTACATATTATAGTACCATGAGTTACATGTTATATAGTAAGATGAGTTATATTTTATTTGGACTTTTGTATAGTCTCGCACGATCCCCAAAATGGTGTGAGTTGTCCATCAGTGACTCTGTAGTGCAAGGTTGCTGCTTGTTAAATGGGATTTTGTTCTTTATATTATTTTCTTCATCCTCAAAAGCTTTCTATTTTTGATTTATCTTGTCTTTTGGGATTGTTTGCAGGGTGAAAATGAAGGAAGCTTTGACTTTGCTTTTGTCGACACGGACAAGGTCAACTACAAGAATTATCACGAAAGAATCATGAAATTGTTGAAGGTGGGGGGAATAGTCGTGTACGACAACACACTTTGGTATGGAACGGTTGCAATGGCGGAGGAATCAGTTGAAGAAGGCTTGAGAGCTGGAATGCAGGCAATGGTCGAGCTAAACAAAGCACTTGCATCTGATCCTCGCATTCAGATTTCTCATGCTCCTTTAGGTGATGGTATCACTATCTGCAAACGTCTCTACTGACGTTATCAAACCTTGTATCGTTGTTGAATTTCCTAAAACACCTGATTTTTCGGGAAGTAATTGTATTTGATAAGCATAGCTCGTGAAATAATACAATTTTTCGCGTTATCCCAATGCCAGAAATAGAAAGTATCTGCAACTGCAAGCAACATAATGATACAACCCAATCCGCATTATATTATAGAATGCAATTTTGCAAGAAACCCATTTGTATGACACTTCAAATATGCATCAACGACTCTGAATCAATAGCATAAGCTTCTAACAAATTCCCTAACCATCCCAGTAACTCGACGAAAGTAAATCCAGGCTACTTAGTTAAAAAAAAAAAAAAATAGGATTATGGTTTGGTCTCGAGAGATTTCATTATCTTTGCAGCGAATGTCTCTGCTACCAATAACGGGAATGCAATAGTCGCATCACAGTGAACCTGATTTGAACCAAGAAAACACGATAAAAAATATTTAGAGAAAACTAGACAACCCTAAGTACTCAAATCTGCAGGGAGAGGGAGAGAGAGAGAGAGAGAGAGATGCATACAATGTTTCTGATATAATCAAATATGAAGATGAAAGCAAGTATACCTTAACAGATTTAGCAGAACCTCTTATTTTCCCCCATGATACAGCTTCATCAGGATGGGCCCCAGAGTCACTCCCATCAAACTCCTGTGCTGTGTTGATGAAGACAGCGTAATCTGCCCCATTACGCATCATATTGGCATTGGCAATATGATGCTTGGGCAAACCCCCTCCGAGAATCACCATCCCTGTCTTTCTTGGATTTGCATGCACTGCCTCACTATTAATGGCCCGGATATCTGCTTTTCAGGGTCACCAACCGTTAATATATATAGTATACACTTGCGCGTGTGTGTGTGTGTTTTGCAAGCCACTAGAACAAAAAACGAAAAGTAAGATGTTACCTTGTCCTAAAAACGAAAAGTAAGATGTTACCTTGTACTATGTCAACGACTAGACCAGGGTTGCGGAAAGAATGGAAATATAACATATCGCCAAGGGATCCATCTGTCAAGCCAGGGCAGAACACGGGAATGTCGTTCTAAAACAAAGTTCATAAGATTATGGTCTTAATCAGTTTGAGATACACATATTGATAAACATACAGTTTCTTGAAAGCTACTCCCTTTGTCCCTAAACGAATGTCCAACTTACAAGAAATTTTTGTCCTAAAATGGACGTATTTTTTGCAAATAAAAAACTGTCCCTAAACGCTTGTTTACCAAAAAAAAAACGCTATTCATTTTATTATCGTAAAACTAAATGTTTAGAAAGTGCATAACAATAATATTTAAGGATTTTTGCCATTAAAATGTATAAAAAGCACACGTTCTCAGAGTGTTCCTTAGAATGAAATTTGGACATTCAATTAGGGACAGAGGGTAACATAAAAGGTAACTACTCCCTCATTCCCCCAAAGAGAGTAGCACTTAAATATTTTCAAGTTTTTGTCTCTTCTCCAGGAAATAGCTATAAAATCTAACGCGACATACAAAGCAAATATCACTTTGGTGCAATTAAAAGGAATATAAATTTGCAACAATAAAAATATCATAAATCTTGACTTGTCAAAAACGACTCATTTTTTCTTTATGTATCCTTAATTTCCTTATTTTTTGACTATTCAGTTCAGAGTACCATTTAACTCCTGCAGACTTGCTATGACTTTTCTAAAATGCACTGGGAAAAAAAAAGGCCTATCGACATTTTGAACCCTCGTAGTTTGATTAAACTTCGATTTTAACCATTGTTGTTATTTTTTAGCAATTTAACCCTTGTACTTTAGATATGCATTCATTTTTTTCCCAAAGTAGAGAAAATTAAGGGTTTTTTTTTACAACTTTAACCATCGCACTTTAGGCTTTTTGGGGAAAATGAGTGCGTATCTAAAGTACAATGGTTAAAACTGCTAAAAATAAACAACAATGGTTAAAACCTAAGATTAAGCAAAGTACAAGGGTTCAAAATGTCGATAGGCCAAAAAATTATAGCTTGTGAGATTACCTTGTAAGCCCAATAAAGATATGAACTCTTATTATTTATCTCCTTCCCCAAGCGCGCAATTAACTTTGATGGTGTCCATAATACATTCTGCTCCACAAAACAGAAATATAGTGGCATAAACACCCTGAGCATGATATTCAAAAGAAAATATGGAAGTCACAAGAAAATTTAAAACTGCTCGAGGAGAGGATTAAGAGCAGAACAAGGGGAAAAACAGTACTAGGAGCTGTGTTACCCAGACTGTTCAAATATGTTGAAGTACCCGTGTCCGACACGCATCGTGTACGACAAGACAACCCGACACCCGCATTTTCATTCGGATACGACAAGAAAAATTAAAAACAAAAAAAGGAGTGAGTTGACTTCATTTATAAAAAATTTACAAGTTTTAATGTTGTTTTACTTAATTATACATTATATCCTAGCAAAAAAATAGTGAGTTGACTTCATTTATAAGTAAAGTATATAAATAGACTCAATATATTTTGTTATTAACGTATCCCCGTACCCGTATCCTAATTTTAGGACAGTGTCCCCGTGTCCAATTTTTTGAGGAAAAGTGAATCCGACACTAGGATCCGTACCCGTGTCGGATACCCGATCCCGAGTCCAGGTAACATAGACTAGGAGAAGAAAAAAGACCGCATTTTATTCCCTTGACACCCAAGATATCCACACTAGCTTGTGAGCTAGATACACTGAATTGCGATAGTGATAATAAAGGTTTCAAATGAGAAGGGATCAGTCCATTTCTCCTTCTAAAAGGAAATCCCTACGGGCTTTGCTTCACAAAGCTCCCATCAAGATAACTATCCACAAATTCTCCCACTAATCTTGAGAATACTCACATAAATACTTTATTAGCATTCAAGTCACAAAGTCTTAAGGGCAACGTTATTTCTTTTTCATTTTTGTATCAAGGCAACTTATTTATGAAGCACAAAATCCACAAGCATCCCATGAGCCGAATTCTCTAGTTTCCCACCACGCATTTGAGCTTATCTGAAGTTGGTCCATGGGTGCGTATACAAAGTGATGATGTTTGTTTAAAAGTCAGAAAGTTGAGCTGACAAATACTAAATCTTGAAGCTAACAAGTCAGAAACCTTGAAGCTAACAAGTTCAAAAATCTTGATAGTATAGGAGCCTTCAGCAAGCTCATAGAGGTTTAAAGTACAAGAAATGAACAGAATACCTTCACACGCTGCTCTTCCAACATCTGGTCAAAAATTGGAATAATCCAATCCTCAAATTTGCAGTAGTTATCATTAGGGACCAACAAATTCCCAATACGGTTAAGTCCTTTTGCACGCAAAGCAGCACCGGGTAGAGAAAATTCACCTCTGTATGTGGGTGCAAGGCATTTTATGAGATCTTCCTCTACTCCACCAGCTGTTGTAACAACTACATCAACCTACATAGGATAAGAACAATACCAAATCTTAACATCTGAAAAACATCTTAAAATATAGTGTGTGTGTGTGTGTGTGTGTGTGTGTGTGTGTGTGAAAATGAAGGTAGAAAATAATTGTGTCCCGAACACCAGATGAAAATGAGCTAAGTCCAACATTATCCCTCAATAATTAGAAAAATACAGGTTAAACTTCATTGAAATAAAAAGAAACTTGTAAAGAACCCACCATGTGATGCTCAACTAGATAGCGAATTGTGTCGCGAACACCAGATGAAACAAGATTTGAAGTGAAACCTAGAAACACCTTGCACCTCACGGATTCACGGAATGCGGGGTCTCTCTCCTCTTCACCACAATCTTCAGTTATTTGTTCGTGGGAAAGCCTCCAATCTAGCTTCATCCCATTAATTAAACCAAGGAAATACAACATTTATAAGATTCAAACAAATAATTCACACACACACTGAAATTGTATATCAAAAAAAAAAAAAAAGTAAAATTTCCTAATTTCACTGAATACAAAATTGAAATTCTAGCTTCAACCCATTAATTAAACCAAAGACATACGCACTTTAAGATTCAAACAAGTAATTCATACACACTGAAACTCAGAAAGGCATAAAAAATGTAGCTTTATTCAATTTCACTGAGTACAAATTGAAATTCAAAGGTGTGTGTGTTTAGGAGGAGGAATTAACCATTTTATTAACGACGTTAATGGCATCGCCGAGATTAGAAGCTTGGAAGCCGGTGGAGACCATGGAGGCGAGGAGTTGAGAATAGTTCACTCCTTGATTGAAATCGTAACCTTCAATCTTATCACTCGATCCTTCAAGGCTTTCCGATTGCTTGAATGCCGCAGCCCTAGCCTCCATTATGTGTTCGCTTTTCATGGCTTCCCCCATTTTCCGGCTCTGCTGCGTCGCCGACCGGGGAGGAGGAGAGAGAAGGTGTAGTCAATTGTTTTCTTGAGGGTTTTCCGCTGCCTTGGAGAATAACTGTAATATTCAATAAATGAGGGGAACCTTTCGACAATAAACCAAACTTTAGGGTTGTTTTATAAAATATTCAGAAGTGTTCCATAAATGTTACCGCGAGGGTCTTTTAGTTTCTCCCTCCAAATGGACCAACTCCCACCACCAGTCGTCGTCGAAATACTGAGTCGACTTAACGACTCAGCCGAACTCGCTCGGTGCCGGCTCGTTTCCAAAACCCTAGACCTCCTCTCTCGCGAGGTCCAATGGATCCACCTTCAGTGCTCCCTGGAACGCTATCTTAGATCCCGGTGCCTGAATCCAATTCCGTTTCCCCCAATCACGCCTTTCAAGACCGTCTTCCTTAACCTAATCTACGATCTGGCCACCGTCGAGTCGGTGTCGATCGGAATCGACAAGCTTCTCCGGGACGTGTTGTATGACGACACCGAGGATGAATCCGATGATCTATTCCTCACCGACGGCGATTTCGTCAAGCGGTGGTTGCCTTGGGTTTCTGGACGGTTGAAATTTCTATCGATTTCGGATTTTTGGGTTCAGTCTTGTTGGAGAAGGTCGAACCTTCTCAGTCTTGTTTCTTCGCACTGTGAGTTTTCCCTATAAATTTGTTGCATTGCAATGAATTTACAGATGCTGTTGCTAATTTGTTGTATATTGCTCTTTTTGGTGCGAAAATAATCATGATTTCTTTCCATGCAATCTTCTCTATCATAAATTAAATTTATATTACACATGCTTGTTACCGACATAATTTGGCTTTGATGTGTTTGAAAACCCTTTCATCACTTGTTGGAGAAGTAGAAGAATGTTAAGAGGTTTGTAGCAGATCGGGCTTGGACTTTTAGACTATGGACCCTCACTCGAGATAATTTCCATCATCACATGGCAACGTCTTGATTGTGCTAATAGATATGTACTTAGTAACCTCAATGGATTCTCCTCCGCTAGTTCATTCGTGCTATTGTCCACAAATGGCTCTTGCCACCGCCTCTAATGATGTTAGAATTCCAGCAGATATATACAGGTTTTGTCAATAAATTGGAGCTTTTGATGATTGCATGTAACTTCCAAACAATCGGGCATATGAGTATCTTTGAGCTTTCAAATATGATTCGTTTCGGAGGTGCTTTAGTGATCTTTTCCCTTACAAGAAAATCAGTGGTGTAGTTTTGCTTCTTGTTTTTGTAGATTCGAGATTTTCTGCCTCAAGGTCCAATTATTTTTTGATGTTATGTTAAACCGCTTGAAGGTTTTCGTTGATTATGTAAAAAGGGTCAGAATGTTTGTCATCTGATATGCATGTAAAATGTCTGGAGATTATTCTCGTTTTCGAAACTGCTTATGTAAGTTTTTTCTTATTTGACTTCACTAGTGTGCTGTCATTCCCATCGTTATACATTGAAACATGGATTTAGTTCAACATACTTAGTTTTATTCCTAACCAGGTGCTTTTCATGCCTGCAGGTCATAGTCTTCTCAAATTAGAGGTGAAGAATGCTTGGTTATCAGTTGATGGTTTAAATCCAATGCCTAATCTCACAAGTTTGACGCTTGAATTCGTACGACTGGATGATGAGGACCTAAAAACCGTGAATAGTTGCTTCCCTTCTCTTCAAGTTCTTAACTTGATAGAAGTTGGAGGTCTTGTAGAGCCAAAAATTCATCTATTGAACCTGAAATCCTGTCATTGGACAGTGTCTAATGCTCCATGGTCCTTGACTTTAATTGCACCCAACCTCGTTACACTTAAACTGGAATGTGTGAAACCTTGGGCCATTTTTATTGAAGCTCCCTTGTTGTCTCACTTTGATCTTTCTATTCAGATGACTGTCAAATTCGAAGTCAAAGAGTTCCCCTGTTTGAAAACCCTTTGTCTCGAATCTTCATATCTCGGCGATGTTCTCTACAATTTTCCATTTGGCAGCATGATTAAACATCTAATAGTAGATTCCGGGATATCGTCAAAACCAGTTGAAAAGTCCGAATATAACCTTGAGGAATTATTAAATGTTTTTCCAAGCGTGAAATCTCTTACTCTGCGATCTGGTGTTTGGTCAGAACTAGAGGCCCACGATTCCGCTAAAGATTCAGAAGAAGTTAAGCATGAAAGGAAGGAGTTGAAAGAATTCACTGCTTATTTAGTGCTTGTGGACCCCGAAACAACGTTGTCTTTTCTTTGTTATGTCTTGGAGAGTTGCTCATACTTGTCAGATGTGGCATTGCTTATCCATCGTGATGTTGTTTCAAACGTATCGAAAAAGTTCATGTGTAGGTCAATGGCTCGTTTTCCAAGAGTGAGATGGAGATGGGGAGTGTGGAAAGAAGGAATGAAAGATTCTTGGATTTCTGATGGCATCTGATCGGTGGGGAATGGCCTATAACCTCAACACTGTGGTGAAAGCTGAACTGTTGTCTTGCCTGTTCTGATGCCATAACCAGATGTAGTTGCAGGTTTGACCATGTGTGTAGAGGTAGTATGCTAAAATGTACAGGAAACTAAGCGATGTTCTCGAATGAAATAAAGTTCCGTCTTTTGATAATATTCATCTGTGCACATGTGATATGCTGTTTCTTTCTGGCTGCATCGTATCGTATGGTTAGACAGTTGAAAATACTTGTAATTTTGACCATTCTCTCTCTCAGTTATTTATGCTGCCGCTAAATTTGTTACAAAGTGCCTCGAATGAAAAAACAAACGAGGCCTAAGAACACGATATATTCAGTGAATATATTGTCAGTGTTGCAAGCGAAATCGATTATACGAACAGAGTATTACATGAATGCGTGAAGGTAAGTAGAAACTGGGATACATGAATGCTAACCAAATTTCGACGTTGCCCAAGGAAGCTTATACTAACTAACTAGAGCGCAAGTCGAAAATGATTTTTCCAGTGACAAATTTTAGAAACTAAAAAAAAAAAAAAAAAAAAAAAGAAGAAGCCATTCTTGACCATTTAAAAAGGCTCTTGCTTGCTCTTCAGCAGCCGAGTACCAAGTGCTTTGGCTGCTCATTTCAGAACCAGAATTTAAATGGCAAACCAAAAATTCATAAAAGGGGCGTTCCGAGAATCGAACTCGGGACCTCTCGCACCCAAAGCGAGAATCATACCACTAGACCAAACGCCCTTGATGTGTTCATGGTTAATTTTAAAATATATTTATATTAAATATTTATTGTTGCTCTAAAAATTAGTCAAACTTATATTTTGATTATTTCAAAATAAATATTCCTTTCTGCCAATTTAAAATTTTCAGTTTACTTTATTTCATTAATGGCAAAGTGTGTGATTCTCATAAAATTTATTGAATTACAAATAAATAGTACTCCCTCCGTCCTAGTTCTTCAAGGGTACTACTTTCCTTTTTAATTCGTCCTACTTTACTTCAAGAGTTCCTTTCATAAATGGCAAGTTTTGATCAGTCAGACATTTATACTCTTATAATCTTCATATATTTACAAAGGTATTTGAACATACCAAAAGTATCTAGCTGGGTCTAACGAGTAAAAGCCCAATCCACAAGCAATCATTGCCACCATATTCTCTGTGGGCTAGGCCCAATCAATACATGGCCCAAGACACATCTCACGTATCAGTCGACTAAGTTCATTGTCCGACTTATCAAGTCTGACCTAACTTAGCCCGGGCACGAAGATCAGGGTTAGTACGGGTGCGATCCATTGCTCTGCCGTCGGTCGGGTCGACCATTCCTCAAATGGCGACCTCGACCTAATCAACAAGCGTCGACCTAACTAATGTGGGCGCACGTGGGTTAAATCTTTCCATAACTGCATTCCTACAAATCAGGGACTGTTATAGGCACATTCCCATTACTCATAACTATCGCTAAAATCTCGGAGCTCATGTAGCACCACCAATATCTGACGGTCACACACATAAATACATCATCACTACCAACGGTGCGAAGGTAAGCACGCAATTTTATTATTTGAATTCAATTGTTCATTTACAATATTCGCTCTCAGAAACATATACTTACTCGCGGGTCTAAGCCGGAGACACATCCGGCTAGTCGTGGGTTCTTGTTTTCAGGTCAGGAGCCAGGTGATTAGTCCTGCCACGTGGAGGATTACTGATAAGCACAATTCTTGCAGCATCAGTATTACTAGTGGCATATTGTAATTAAATCTATATTTGAGGGGAAAGATATACCCTTATAACTTTTACATTATCTCTTCTCTAATCTTCTACCCACTTACAATCCTTTATTCATTTTTTAAAAAATTTCTTAAAAAATCGTGAAATCCTATCTCAAAACTCTTGAAGTGGGACGAAGAGAGTACCATACTTGCTTATCTACTTTTCATACAATTACTTTATAAATAATACATTTATACGGAGCAGAACTTTGAACAATTATTTTTATTAAAATTAGTTCTCACATTTATAAATAACAAAAAGATTATTTTTCATCTGTCTAAATAAAAAGTGAATAGATGAAAAATACTTTGTTGCATTTGACTTATCAATGTTTTTAAATAATATGTTTTATTTATTTGTGTGTTGATTATAACTTGATAAAGTTTACTAAAATTATTTTCTTATTTTTAAATGTGATTTTTATTTTGGAATAACTAAAATGAAAAATTATATTATTGTTATGGGAATGTGAGAGTAATATATGGAAGAATAATGGTTGTATTGACACAATTAGAAAAATAATTATTGGCATTTGCAATGTACGTGACGGAGAACAACCGAGATACAGACGATACTTTCTCACTCAGGCGCAAGTGAGCTCGCTATAAATGCTAATTTTCCCAGACCCAACTCCAATTTCCCGCCTATCACATTTCCCGCTCCAGTCGAAACCCTAACTGCGAAATATGGGGACGAAGAATCAATCCTCCGGCCAGATCTCCGACCCCAAGAAGCGAAGACGAGTCGGATTCTTCAAAGCCGGTCAGTTCCCCCATTGCATTTTTTACTGTCTTTGAATCTCCACTTCAATTCAGCTTCCATTTTGCTTTCAAATTCACTCTATTTCTGCTTTTTTATTTTTTATCCGGTGCAGATGCTGGAGTCGAAGCCAACGATTGCATCAAAATTTATATAGGTAGCATCGATTTGTTGAATGGACTGTTATGTTGACCAATTACTGGATCTTGAGTAATTTCTTATGTCCGTGTCTGTGATTCTATGAAAATGGAAATTTCTTCGTTTTGTATCCCAGTTTTAGAAATGTAAGTGTGTCAAGTGTTTATGTGAGTCATCGCGTCTGTCACTTATTTGTGTCTGAACAAAATTACTATGATAAGTAGAGGAGTCCCCAATTTGTAGCTATAGGTTTGTGTTTCGGGATTAAGGATATGCAGAGTTGAGGATACTGGTCACCACTCACCACTAGAAAAAAAAAAAGTGTGTTGTGTTCTTAGGTTTTTGCAGAAAAAATAACATACTAACATGTGTTGCTTTAGTCTATATGCTCAATTACAAGTATCAGAGGATTTTCATGGGTGGTACTAATTTATATTGTGGGGAATGGATAAAAGACATGAAACTATGTTCTCTCTCAAAAGGTGGTGACCTTCGGTTTTTGAAGTGACCCAGATGCTTATAGAAAATTATGTATATGAGTAAATTAAAGAGTGTGTGTACATGAGTTTGCTGCTTTAGTACTCCCTTCAGGCCAGAGAAATAGTCCCACCTTCTAAACTTGCTCGTCTTTAAAAATAATTCCATTTCTTACTTTTGTTCCATTAGCTTGCATTTTTAAAATAATCCCATTTCTTACGTTTGTTCTATTAACTTGCATTTTTTTACAAATTCTTTTCTTTCTTTCTTTTTTAAAAAAGCGTGACATTTATATGAAATGTTTAAGCATAATTTTTAATCAATGATGATTTTTGCTTCTATAGATTTCCATGATAATGCAAATTACAGGAACTTTGTTGAAGCAAAATACAATGTTAAAAAAGTTTGACCTGTCAAATGGGATGATGAGAATGGAGTGTTAGGTTTACTTCCTTCTAGTCTGCTGTCCTGCCCTTTTGTTGTTTATGTGTTATAGTTAAACCATCTGCAATGGTTCTCAGACTCACTTGCCTGCTTCATTATTTAGTTTCTAGCAAGGAAGAAGTGGAGTCTTCAGAAAGTTTCTGTATTGAACCAGTAGACTTGAATCAATTCTTTGAAGAGGATGGGAAAATATATGGATACCAAGAGCTAAAGGTACTTCAAGTTGTGTCTATATATTGAGTTTGAGTATTACTGCTGTGCTTTACTTGTTCCTCTATGATAATCTTATACCATAATATTCTTTTATATTGGAGTGTCCACATTTAAGGTTGTTGCAAGTGAAGTAACCTTCTTTCATCTCTGCCCCTACTTTGTGATCTTGTTTTTATGCATTTGATATATGTATGTGTGTGTATATATGTGTAGATATATATATATATATATATATATATATATATATATATATATATAGAGAGAGAGAGAGAGAGAGAGAGAGAGAGAGAGAGAGAGAGAGAGAGTATATTGAAGTGCAGAAAGCATTTCCTTACATTTTTTTGGCTATCTT
This sequence comes from Adenophora triphylla var. japonica, assembly GCA_022495995.1. NCBI lineage: Eukaryota > Viridiplantae > Streptophyta > Magnoliopsida > Asterales > Campanulaceae > Adenophora > Adenophora triphylla. The sequence continues at coordinate 20,815 of JAFEMH010004467.1, read as the reverse complement.
TCTGATTTTGTTATTTTCATCATTTTCTTTTCTCGTTTCTTTTCCCCTTTTAGTTATACATTGATACCTTTGCATGGCCTACGTGTATTTGCTTGATTTACCTTTTAGTCTCTCTGTAGCTTTTTTAAGTTTTTATTGCTTGCACCGACTATGGTGCATCAAAAGTTTGGGTGAGGTTGACACTTGTGCCATTACATCATTTTCTCCGGAAAACAGCAATTGAACGATTTTTTATTTTCAATGTACATAATTCAAGTCATTGAAAATGCTATTTGTTTGTTCTTGTGTGATCTAGATCATTATTATTTACAGCTTAATAAATGTAAATGAAGCCTTCTTATTCCTACACGTAGTGTGCGTGTTGTACACCAAGTGAATTATTGGACTTCGCTACTGAAGCAGAGTTGGACATCAATTGTTTTTATGCTGATGGTTTGTTGCTCTTTTCTCAAACGCAAATGCTTTGCAGATCACCGTCTGGGTTAGCAGTATTTCTTTCCATGCATATGCTGATATCAGTTTTGAGAGCACATCTGATGTAAGTATTTAATAAGTATGCTAGGCTTCAGTGTGTTTATATCACAATGATTTATTTCAATAGTATATATTTTTTTCATCTAATTGCTTGTTCATGGTTGTTTTCTGCATAACTATAAATAGGCTGGCAAAGGGATCACAGATCTGAAATCTTCCCTGCAGGTGATTGATGAGTACCCATATTTATCTATTCATCACTCACTCTCTATATGCACTAATGGGGTTATTATTTTACATTTACAGAATATGTTTGCCGACAACCTTGTTGAGAACAAAAATGACTTCCTGAAAACATTTTCCACAGAGGGCCATTTTATTAAGTAGGTTGAATTTACTTTTCTTCCTTACCTAATCTGAAGATTATGCTTGGAAGTTCACCTTATTTTCTTATCTTGGAGTTGTATTCTGTGATTACAATTTTCACCTCATTGTCCACTGTCCATAGATCTATGGTCTCAAATGGAGAAGTGTGGCAACCAAACACCCTTGGACGCGGTGGTGACTCCAATTTGGAGGTTCGTCTTGCACCGGGTGTTTACTTGCATTAACAATCATATGATTAATCATTAATATATAGTTTTATCAACTTATTATGACTGAAGTCCTTTGCTTTAATTAGATCATGTTATTCGTGTTCCAGAGACATCTGTTGTGCAACTTTACTGTCGATTGGTACCTCTTGTTCTCCTCCTTGTTGATGGTAACTATTTTCTGCTCTGCATGATGTGTTGGGTCCTTTTTTGGAGATCTAAGTATCTTCAAGCTTGACGAGTCTTATTTCTGAATCAGGTAGCAGCCCTATTGACGTTACTGATCCAAGATGGGAACTCTATGTTTTAGTTCAGAAGAACACTGATCAGTCAGATTACCCGCTTAAACTGCTTGGTTTTGCAGCACTTTACCGTTTCTTTCATTATCCGGATAGCTTAAGGTTAAGGCTCAGTCAGGTTTGCCCACTTCCTTAATTTGCAACTTGAATTCAAGATTACCAACCCTATGATACTTAGATACATCCATTTTCATCCTTCTAATAAATGTGTACTTCCCTTCTTTGTTTCCCCCACAAATGGGTCATACTTCTGCAAAAGGTTGTAATTATAGTACTCCGTACAATATAAATAAGCAATCAAGCAAAGCTACATTCTCCAAAACTTTGACTTGTCAAATGTGACCCTTTCTGGGAGGGAAACAGTATAACAATTATCTTGCTATCACAACAGCAGTGTCCCCTTTCAACTATGGACCTAAATGAGCATTATAAAGAAATGTGTTGTTCTACTTGACTGGGTAAATAAAGATCTAGCATTTTATAGCTTAGATATTGCAATCTGGAGTATTTTTCAACCTGAAAAAGAAAATGTAAAGCTACGGTCAAGGGGTGGAGGGACTGTAGCAGAGCTTTTAGCTATTATTTTTTCTAGAACTTGATGAGATTGTTTTGATCACAGATTCTGGTATTACCTCCTTACCAGCGCAAGGGTTATGGACATTGCTTTCTGGAGGTGCTAAACAACATAGCGGTCACACATAATTTGTATGACCTGACCATTGAAGAGCCACTGGATTCCTTACAACACGTGCGCACCTGTATTGACGTACCACGCCTCCTCACTTTTGAGCCAATCCAGACTTCACTAAATTCAGTTGTCGAGCGCCTTAAGCAAGAGAATCTAGCAAAAAGAGCAGAGGTCAGCAGATTCGGACCACCACTGAATGCCATTGAAGATGTCAGAAAAACACTGAAAATCAACAAGAAGCAGTTTATACAATGTTGGGAAGTTCTCCTCTATCTCCGTCTTGATCCTACAGACAAGTACATGGAAAATTATAGGACAATTGTTTTGGATCGTATAAAAGCTGATGTCATAGGCAAAGATTCAGGGGACTCGGGAAAACGTGTGATCGAGATCCCATCTGAATATAATCCAGAAGTGTCATTTGTGATGTTCAAGACACAGGATGGTCAACCAAATGGACTTGAAATGGAAAAAGATCAAAAGGTCAACGTAGAAGAGCAGCTGCAACAGCTTGTCGATGAAAGGATGATAGAGATAAAGTCAATTGCAGAAAAGGTATCTTGTAATGCCTCCTGAAGGCTTGGGGGGAGGTATTGCTCCCTATACTTATGAGTTACAATGTTGGTGACTCTTTATTTAGATCTTTATGTAGGTGTGTTGGTGAAGGATGTAGCTAAATCTTTCTGCCATTTAAGTTATTGTAGACTCTTAATTTCAGAGGATTTGTGTCAAAGTTGCTGCTTTAAGTTTTCACAATTTATTTTAACGTTTGCAATCAAGGTATTTTTCTATCTGCATTTTAAGTAAGGGCCTGTTTTATCGCTCTTAATGAGCCTATTAAGGGAGGTAGTGCTGACTAGAGCCGTCAATTTGGGACGGTCCCGTCATACAAATGGGACAGAAAATTTTAGGCCCGTGAAAATTCGTCCCGTCCTCCTGTCCCGCATTAGTCGCGGGACAACATAGCGTCGTCCAGTTATCCCGTATTGACGGCTCTACTTGTACCTAAGTTTTGAAACATGAATTGAAAGGTATACCAATCTTCAATCCAATTTGCATTCACTTTTAAAATTCACAGGCCAGTCTTAATATATTTTGATTATATTGATGATGCCAAAATCGTCAAAACAGCCCAAATCCAAGCGTTGAATGCTCCGGCGATTGCAAGGCCTGAAAATAAGAGAAAACACGTAAACTAAGCCGGGGCGGATCCGGCTAAAGGCCCTCCGGCGTGAGAGTAAGTTCACGGTTGATATTAGAGAAATCAAATTGACAGAGTTTCTCCAATGTAAAAAGTAACGTCTTAGTATAATGAGCCATGGGGCTTGTATTTATAGGAATGGATAGATAGAATCCATGTTGGAATGAACTTGTAAAGAAATAAGATATAATTCTAATAGAATTATATACATTGAAGTCATTGTTTGACTTGAATTGATGTTGATAAGTATAATCTGATTGGATCATGTTTGTATAATCCTTGTTGAATAAGGATTGTAGCGCTAGCCGGAGCGAGAGGAAGGCAAATGTTTTTCCTCGGCCTTTGGCAAATAATGCCGAGGAAAATGATTCTGCTTCCTCGTCATTTGGTAAATGGCCGACACGGAGATATGCCGGAGAGAATGATTTTCTTTCCTCGTCACTTGAAAACATGCTTAGGAGCAAATAACTTTTCTCTCCTCGGTAATTGCGACATGACGGCCCAAGAATGATGATATAAGGCCGAGATAAATGTTCCTCGGCATACGAGGTAGATCTTACTCGACCCTAATACTTCATAATTAGACAATATCCACTTGCCCTTGATGTAGATGGGCCCAAGTTCGGCAAGCCCGTATTCGTAGCTCGGTTTATACCGTTCGGTGGCCCCAGACTTTCTAGCTCGGCTTAGGGCGAGTAGAAAGTCAGCTCGGCATCGGCACACGGGATACGAACAGGTTCGACGCGTGTCATGGGTTGGTAAGCGACGGTTGCTATTATGATGACCCTGGGCCCCCCGGTCTTGTCACGCCTCGATAAGCGTATTTTGCATTTAATTCTTGGGGCGCCCTACCCGAATCTCTGCTTTACCCATGGGTTGACCCGAATTGGGGAGGTATAAAAACCAAAACCCTTTCATTTTAAACCTTTACAAACTCAAATCAGTCGAACTAAGGGCAAGGTTTAGGCGAAGAACATTCAGGCGAACACAGCAATCATCCTTTCCAGTTAGGTGAACTTTTTCGGCGACGTTGCTTTCTTTCGCGTTTCAAAGCATTTTCACGAACTCAGGTATGGATTTTCTCTTTCTCACCAATTCTGCTCCTGTTTTAGCGTCTTCTAGGATTGTTAGAAGAACTCATACGTGAATCAAGAAACATGAACTGCCATTGTTGAAGATTCAAGCTTTTCTTCATGAATTTTTGTTCTGGACTATCCGATTTCATGCTTGTGATTTTCTTTGCATTTTGTTAAACTTCTTCGAATATTGAATGAACTCCCCCTTTACTCTTTGATTCCCCTTAGAAATGGCTCGTTCTTGGGACCATTCCCCTCGATTCCGTTATGGATACCACACTTGTAATGAGGGTTTATCGGCGAGAGAGGTCCGTGGTTGATCTTTGCGCTTGGATGACATAAGCAAGCAATTGAGGGTTATGGTCGCTCTCGTTTATTCATCCAATACCGGATTCCACAAGAATAGATAGGGTTGATTCGGGTCACCAAACATTATAGTGTTTGAGTAGAGGGCTGAAATGGTGGAGCACGTCGAACTGTTCTACCCGGCCTCCGACCGCGAAATGCGTGAGCGTCTGAGAGGTACGGCCCCCTCCTCGGCCTTATGAAATGACGAGGAAGGAAATCTTCCTTCCTCGGCCTTATGAAATGACGAGGAAGGAAATCTTCCTTCCTCGGCCTTATGGAATGACGAGGAGGGGAATCTTCCTTCCCCGTCATTTGATCGGCCATTGACGAGGTAAATAATTTTGTCTCCTCGTCTTTATGCAGATATGACGGGAAGAGAAGGAGAGCCCTCCTCGTCTACTCGGATAGTTAACGCCTTCGTTGAAGGTGCGCAAGCTGATGCCCGCCTTGTCAGAAGAAGAGAGGCCGAGGAGCGAGTGGCAGGAAAGCAAATCGAGAAGGCACCCAGCACAGGGATCCCGTGATTGAGAAGCGCACACCAAGTACAAAGTGAACCGCGGCGAGTATAAATTAACTTATATGGGCAAGATTTAGCCGAAGACGGAAAAAGAAGAGACGGCCTTCTACTATAACCAAGACTATGTCCACTTTTATTTCAAAACGGTTTCAATGAGGCTCCGTCTTCCCTAGACCCACTTCGTTTGTGAATTTTTGGATGATGTAAAGGCGATGCGGCCATGCTAGGAGCGATGGTACTAGGGTTACGGTTAGCTTCATCATCCTCTGCCGTAGTTTAGGCTATGAGCCGACCGTGGGAGCCTTCCGTCACTTCTACATTGTCCAAGTTATCAAGGAACAATGGCTTGTAGTTATTAGGAGTGCCAATAGGAAACCTAAGTTGCTTCTTCCCATGTCCGACAAAGTTCTCCAGTGGGAGAATCACGTTATCCGAGTTGAGAGCCGCGAAGGTTGGGAGTTCAGTCTCCTTGTGATGATCCAACATCTTCCTTTCTTTGTCCAACAATACGGGTGGACGAAAGATTTGATCAGCGTCTAGAAGAGTTTGCCGGGGTAGGGGTCTGGATTGGAAGCAAGTTGAATCCTCGGATCATTTCTATATCCGGGCGGGATTGATGCGGGGAACGAGGACGGGGTGGCTCCCTCGTCAATGTTAAAGAGGACGTCGCTTGATGATTGGACGATACATCCAGGCTTCGTATTCCACGAGGATTGTATTAGGTGCCATGAAGAGCGTCCCGTGATCGATATGCAGGAGAACCTAACATTGTTGGATGTAAACATTTATCTTGGACACTTGTAATTTTGCGTGTCGGATTATTTTGCTCGTATTTGACCTTGAATTCTCTTGCTCGTACTTGACCATTTCTTCCTTGTCTTTCTGATTTAACCGCCAGGAAGAAGCGGCCCTTGAAATGGAGAGACTAAGTCCCAGGGGAGGCGATCAAGCGAAAGAAAGGCGAGCAAGAAATGCGCTACGACGGAAAGGAAGGATGAGGCGATGCTCGTAATTTGGTCTTGGGCGTTCGGGGTGATAAACCCCTTCCCCTCAAACTTCACCGGGATGTAAATTCAGAGGACGCGGCATCAGAGGCAGTGAACCCGTGGTTGGTGATATGCTAACCGCCTGCGAGGTGAGGAAGTAGTGGCAGAAACCGGCCTTGTTCAAGGAAATCTGGCTCCCAGGCCTCACGTTTCCGGTCTTGGGAGCCGAGTAGCTAAGCGGGCAAGCGTCGGTGCGGCCCCGCGTTGATGCTCCCTCCTCCCTCCACGTTCAATCTATCACATTCTTGAGGAGGCCGACGAGTGGCGAAAATATGTCCCTCAATGTTCCTCGTCTTAGGGGACTTCCCACGGTTGGCAAGGGAGGGTCCCTTTGGTAAGATTGGGCCGTGCTCCCATTCGAGAGGGCCATGGACGAGGAAGCTTATGAGACCTTTTGTAAGGAGGCTCCTAACGAGGACACCTTGCTTCTGCCGTAAGGGACTCTTGATCGCCGAGGTAAATGTTGATCCCTTTTCTTGGTTATTGTCCTTGATATTGTTTTGCCTTTCTAATAATGATTTATCTTTCGGTTGGCTTACGTCACGGCGTACGAGAATGTTCTAGCCAAGAAGACAAAGGCGTCGTGAATGAGGCGAGGCTGCCCAAGCAAAGAGTGAAAATGATAAGGCTTCCTTGGCTAAGCTTTTGAAGGCCGGGGACGCAGAACTTGTGGCGACGAAGGCGAAGGTGGAGGCCGAGGTAAAAGAGAGGAAGAGAAGGCAGGCCGAGGAACATCTCAGGCTAAAAGGAGAGGAGGGGCGAAGCATTGACGGACAAGGCCGAGCTTCGGGCGGCCAGAGGAAGGCGAGGCCAAATACAGAGGATTGGAGAGGCGCCGCTTCCCTTGAGGAGAATGAGGCCGTGGCGCGCGCTTGAGGAGGCCGGCGTTCGGGGATGCCGTGGTGTCTAGCTCGGCCTTCCGGGATGCGCGTGGACGAGCGACGGCAACCATGTTTGAAGATGGATACCTCCGTCTTGCCGGGAGTATATTGGTGATCCCTCCGCTAGGCACGGACATGTGAGTAGCCATGCTAATATGCAGGGATCAATACGGCGAGGAAGTTAGGGCTCTCCATCACTTGGTCCCCTTTTACGCAAGCAACTTGGAATTGATAGCGGCTAAGGATGCTCGAAGCATGCGGGGAAGTGTGGAGGCCGGCCCTCATCGCCCCCGGCAACATCAAAGACTTGGTGGAGGCGATCGAAGACGAGGAAGAGCACGAGGCCGGGGAAGCGAGGTAGAGGGAAGGGCCGAGGAAACTAATGCCCATGCTCATCAAACGACCCTTCCTCCTCTGGCTCCATCACTAACGGTGGCTTGAAGAGCCTTTTGATGATGCTTTCGGCGATGCTTAGGATAGTTTTTTTCCTTTTCTGCTTTTTGTAATAGACAATAGGATCTGTAATTCCATTTGAATATTAATGAAAAATCCTTTGTCATGATTCCTGTCACTTCACTAACTTGGTTATATTTTGGTATGCTATGCAAGCATTAGCCTTAAGAAGTCAGGATCCAAGGAAGGTTCCTTGCTCCCAGATGTTGGGCAAAGTGGTTAGGCCGAGGAAATACTCCTCGGCTTTAACTATGCTCTTTATTTATTTAGTGAGGAGGTTTTCCTTGGCTTTGAAAGTGTTGTAATCCTGGATCGGACTTGATTCATGATAGGAGGTTTGTCGAAGCCCTTAGGCCGAGGAAAGTCCTCGGTCTTGGGTGATTAGTCTCCTAAGTCAAGGTGGACCACTGGGTGGAAGTGTTGTAAGCCGTCGGGCCATGGAGGTTCCTTGGTCTTGGGCGCTTGGTATCTGAGTCGAGGTGGACCCTTGACGGGATGTGTTGTAAGCCATCGAGGCGAAGGGTGGTCCGCTTGGTCTTGGGCGTGTTAAGCCATCGAGGCCAAGGAAGATCCTTGGTCTTGGCGGTGTGTAAGCCGTCGAGGCGAGGAGGGTCCTTGGTCTTGGGCATTGTTAAGCCATCGGGCGAGGAGGTTCCTTAGTCTTGGCGGTTGTGTAAGCCCATCCAGGCGAGGAGACCCTTGGTCTTGGGTGATTAATGCCATCGAGGCGAGGAGGATCCTTGGTCTTGGGCAATGTGCTGTCGAGGCGAGGGGATCCTTGGTCTTAGTGGCATTTGGTAAGCTCATCAGGCGAGGGATCCTTGGTCTTGGGTACATTGTGTATCGGAGAGTCGGAAGTAGTCTTTGGGGTGAAGAGTTGATAGTTGCTTTACTTGTTGGAAGCTGCTTTCGTAGAGCGAAATGCGATTACATAGAGCTGCAATCCTATCAACTAAAAAGACAAAAGAAAACAAAAGACCGAAAATAAAAGATAGAAAATAAAGAGCTAATCTATTGCAAAATAAACTAGACTAGTGATAATATTTTCTAAGGTTGTCGGAATGCCACGGATGCTTGAGATCCTTCCCCTCCTTGGTCCTCAATCTGTAGGTCCACTTCTCGGATGACTTGAGTGATGATATAGGGACCTTCCCGATTTGGGGAGAGCTTGTTACGTTACGCCTTCCGACCGGTGGCTTCGATCTTTCTAAGTACCCGATCGCTTGACTTGGAATACTCTTTTGATGACCCTCTTGTCGTGATATGCCTTGGTCCTTTGCTTGTAATTCACCCGTCCTCATCTGCAACGCGGCTAGTCGTTTTTCATCTATCGGGTCCGAGGTCTAGGAGCCTATTGACCTTGTTGACTTGCTCGTCATAATGGGAGTTCACTTCTTGTAGGGATGGCCGTCTCTGTGGTGCCGTAGCCTCGAGAACCGAAGGTAAGTGCGAATGGGGTTTCCCGGTTGGCCCCAGGGTGGTTGTGCGAAACTTGACCCGTAAAGCTAGGGAAGTTCGTCCCGACCATCTACCCTCGCGACCTTCAAGATTCTTGGTGAGGGCGGTTAGGACCGGTTTGTTGGCGGCTTACGCTTGGCCGTTGCCTTGGGGTGCACGCTGGCGAAGATTTGGCATGGCGTGCTTTGACTACTCCCCATTACATTTGTAAATGCCGTGGAGAATTGGAGTCCATAGTCGAAACAATTGTATGTGGAAGGCGAAATCTGCACCGGATGTTGTCATGGACAAAGTTGATCGCGTTCTCTTCCGTTATCTTGGCGATGCCTTGGCCACATCCACTTGGAGAAGTAATCGGCGGCTCTTATCACGTACTTGCAATTACCGGGCGGGTGGGAAGGGTCCCGATGAGGTCGATCCCCACATATCAAATGGCCGCGTAGGTATTACAGTGTTTGCTTTCATTGCGAGTAGTCTTGGAATGTCGAGAGAACCTTTGGCATTTGTCACATTTTCGAGCATAGGCGTGCGCGTCTTCCACTTAGGTTTGGCCGGTAGTAACCTAGCGATATGATTTTGTCGGCTAAGGTTACGGCCCCGGGTGTCCGCCGCAAACACCTTCATGTACTTACGCCGGGAGGTTCTCGGTTTCCTTGGGATAGACACACCTTAGCGGGGGCTTCGTGAAAGATCTTCGGTAGAGGACTCAGTTAAATCACCACGAATCTTGGAGACCTCTTCTTGATAAGCTTGGCTCGAGCATCATCTTACGGGAGTTTCTCCTTCTCGATGTATTCGATGTAGTCATCGATCCGGCATCTCTCTTCCTCGTCCGAAGCATGACTTGTAATCTTTCATACGCGGGTTCCTCGGTATAAACTACGTATGGGTTGGTCTCAGAAGGAAGCTGCGTCCATGGTGGCTAGTTTGGAGAGAACGTCTGCGACTTGGTTGTCTTCCCTTCCTATACGCTTGAGCTCGAAAAATTCCATTTTCTTCGTCATATCTAGGACCGAGGTCTCTATACTTGGCAAGGGTGACATCTTGAGTGTTATATTCTCCCTTTACTTGTTTGACAACAAGGCGGGAGTCACGAGAAGCGGCCGCACTTAGTTGCTCCGTAGAAGGAGGCTGACTCGTGCCAAATATGAGAGCCTCGTATTCGGCTTGGTTGTTAGAGGCGAGAAACTTGAAGCGGATGGCATCTTGTATAGTATATTCTCCTTACAGGCTTGCTAGTACAACTCCGGCTCCGCTTCTTTCCTTGGTAGGCGATCCGTCAGGTATACGGGATCCAGCGGTTGGATGGGAGTTGATGGGAGAGTCTTTTTCCTCCGGCGCGTTTTGCTTCGGGAGGTGGGGAGATGCTCGCCGTAAAGGCGATCTCGACCATGAAGTCGACAGGCTGTGCTAAGAGGGTCTTCCTTGGTTGGTAAGTGATATCAAACTCCGTTAGAGCGATTGACCCGATTAAGGAGACGTCTGAGCCGTCCGACTTGTGAAGGATTTTCTTGATGGTTCGTTGGTGTAGACGGTGATAGGATGTGCGAGAAAAATATGCACGCGGCTTCCTTGAAGCAATGACTAGTGCGTATGCTATCTTCTCCACATTGAAATATACGCTTTCTACGTCGGACGGTGCCTTAGAGACATAGTAGACGGGCTTCGAATTCCTTCGTCCTTTCGAACTAAGGCAGTGCAGCCGGCATGATCGATGGCGGCTAGGAAGACGTATAGCATCTCACCGGTAGTCGGGCTGCTAAGCGAGGGAGGGGAACCCAGTACTCCTTCAGCCAGGAGGAATGCTTAGAGCATTCGGGAGTCGAGGAGAAGCTCTTGGTACCACTTGATACCTTGAAGAAAGGCGGTGACTTTTCGGCGGATTTGGCGATGAATCTTCGAGGGCCGCAATTCTTCCATTAAGTCTTTGGACCTCCTTGATGGTGGTAGGTTCCTTCGTATCGCAGCGCCTTGATTTTCTCTGGGTTTGCTTGAATCCCCCTTTGGGAAACCATGAAGCCTAGGAATTTCCACTGCGGTAACTCCGAACACGCACTTGCTTGGATTGACTTCATGTTGTTTGCTCGGAGGTTGTGAATGGTCTCTTCTAGGTCGGGAACGTGGCTGCCTTCCTTGGTCTTTATGACCGTGTCATCAATATAAGCTTCCATGTTTCTACCTATCGACTTGCAAAAACTTGATTTACCGTCCGTTGGTAAGTGGCACCGGCATTCTTGAGCCCAAAAGGCATCGTGATGTAGCGAAATTCCCAGCGAGGTGTTTGGAAGGCGTCTTCTCGATGTCCTCTTTCGCCATTTTTATCGATGATAGCACGAGTAGGCATCTACAGAAGGCGAGAGTTTGGTGTCCGAGAAATGGAGTCAACCAACTTGTCGATTACGGGAGAGGATAGGCTTGTCCTTAGGGCGGGCTTTGTTTAGATCGGTAAAGTCTATGCGCATACGCCATTTCCCATTTTGCTTCTTCACCATGCGACATTAGCTTGACCAAACGGGGTATTTGACTTCGCGAATTATTCCGGCGAGTAACTTTTGCACCTCTTCTTTTATAGCTTCCTCCTTGTCCACTTGCAAAATTTCTCCTCGTGCAGGAGATGAGTCTTCGCTAAAGGATCAACTTCTACAGCGGTGGAGGGCTACTTCTTCATTGATCCCCCTCGTGTCTTCGACTCTCAGCAGACGTCGAGGCTTTGTTTTCAAGAGGGATATGATTCTTTCTTTCTCTTCTGTGATAGTGGCCTCTAGCTTGATTTTTGTTCGGGATAGTCGGGATTAATGACTACCTCTTCTAGCTCATCTACGAGGCTTCATTTACGGTCCGTCTCGAAATTCAGGGGATTCGATGATGATCTCTACGATTCTCCTCCCTTCATTGTCGTTTACATTGAGGCCTTCTTCCTCAATAAGTTTATCAATGTACGGAAGATCGTTCTTCCCGAGTCATGGTTGGCCCCAGAGTTACGGTCATTGACGAGAATGGGGTCTTCCTCGGAGATGGGTAGAACTATGCCTTGGTCATCCGCGAGTTTCTAGGACCGTAGGTGCCTCTTGAGACATAGGTACGTGTGGATCTACGCCTTGGTCATCCGTAGTTTCTAGGACCGTAGGCTCTTCTTCCCGGTGTGGGTAGAGTTACGCCTTGGTCATCCACAATTTCTAGGACCGTAGGTTCCTCTTCCTCGCTTTCCATACTTCGCGGATATAGCTCATTCTAGAGCTAGTTTCGGTGGTCTTACGTGATTTGGAGATCTTGATGTTCTCCTCGGGCGTATCTATCTCCACGCTTTTTGACTTTTGGCTCTTGACAACATGTTCCAAGAAATCTTTGGGGGTTGCCCTCGCGCGTCGATGCCGGCCACGAGTGGGAAATTTAACTCGTTGGTGAGGAAGGGAGGCCACCATCCCAAGTTTGGCTTGACTTGGAATGCCTATAATCGCATGATAGTCGCTAGTCAAGTCCATGACTATAAAAGTGACGGTAGCTTTGGCTCGGAAGGGATGATCGCAGGCTTCGAGTTCTAGTTCTACGGTTCCACTTTGCTCGACCTTATGGTTGGTGAATCCTTGAAGCCTTCCATGATATGGCTCACAGCGCGGTGTCTTTCAACCCCATTTGTTGGAAGGCTGAATAGTATAGGATGTCGCGGGGAGGCCCCGGAGTGTCAGCAAAGAAGTCTTTCGGATTGACATTGTCAATTCGACCCTTGATGACCCAGGGTTGCTCACGAGTGCTCGACTTCCCTTGACTTCATTCGGAGAAAAACTAATGACTTCTTCCGCTTTATGGATCAGCGGGGACATGGTATACTTTGCTTAGCTCGTGGATCTGGTCCACTTAGCTTTACGGTGGAGGTCACCTCTTCACGGATCACATGTAGTTTAGCCACTAGGAGGCCTTCGATCTTCAATCCTCGCTCTTGGAGTCATCTTCGCTCTCCTCTTGCTTCCGCTTTCGCTTGCCATCTTTCTTCGTGACATAACGGTCCTAACTTTCCCTCGTCGACCCATTGTTGGATTATCTTCTTAAGGGCCCGGCAACCATCGGTGGTGTGCTGGGTTGTCCTTGTGAAAATCCACGGTATTTGTTCTTGTTGCGGGGATATTTTGGGTGATCGGTCGGCGGACGAGGTGGAGGAAGGTTTACTAGGCTGCATGATTTCGAGAGATGGGCTTTGTAAGAGGGTGAACTCCGGCTTCTCGGTGCTTCTCGTTCTATTCTTTCCTTTGGAACCCTTGCCGTTCCCGTTGTCGTTACGTCGGGGTTGGTTGCTTCGGGTTCCGTCTTGTCGGCTCCACTTTTCTTTGTCTTGTCTTCGGCCATGGAAATGGCATAAGCCGCCTTGTACAATTCGGCCTTGGAATTAGGTTCCCTGGGCGAGAGTTCATAAATGAGGGCCCGATTTTAACCCGAGTTGAAGCAAACTATGACCTCCCTATCAGTAAGGCTTTCTTCAACTTGATGCCATTTTCGGAACCTATTGTAGTAGTTGAGGGTGGTCTCTCCTTCCACTTGCTCAATGTTGGCCAAGTCGGTTAATCTCGTCTTCCCTCTTCCCAGTAGTGGCAAAATGATCTAAAGAACATTCTCCTCATGCCCCTCCGGCCCAATCGATGCAACCTTTCTTGAGCTCACGGAACCGGGTTAAAGGCATTCAGGAGAAGGTGCTCGCGAAAGCTTTGCGAGAGCAAGTCATCGACCAGCGTGGTGAGGAGATTCGTGGTTTGTTCGAAACTTTGCACATGGTCCTTGGCGTCGGTGGTTAGTTGTATTTCTCGAAATTTGGGAGCTTGAGGTTAGGATGGGGAGAGTGCGGCGATTATCCTCGGGGAAAGCGGACGGGTGGCCCGGAATCATAATCGTCGTCATTATATTTCTTTCCCTACTCCATGCTCATCCGGCCTTTGCTTGACGCGCCCGACGGCTCCATTGCTTTGTTTCTATTTCCTTCTCATTGCTTGAGCGAAGTGCTTCGTTGGGAAGCTACATTGAAAGCTTGTGCTTTGGGGCGATCATTAAGCAGCCCTACTATGCTCACTGCTTGGTGTCGGTGGCCATCACGTTTGGAGGGGCCACATGCGTCTTGGTTCCGGAGTCTTGTGCGCAGAAGTATAAATCTGTGGGAGACTCACGGGGTCCTTGGCCTAGCAAAATTCTCGATGCGGGGACGAGGAGGAAGTCCGGTCGGCGAGCTCCGAGGAGACGTGGGACGCTGGTGTGTCAAGTGATGAGGGCGAGCGGGGATAGGCGCCTATTCAAGGCTGGAGTGCTTTGTCCTTAGGTCCTTGGAGTTAGCTTCCTTCTTCCACTTAGGAGTTATTTGGCTTCTCGGGTGGACGCGCGGGGATCCATACAGCTTCTTTGGTATGTGCCGAGGGACGAGGAAGAATCCACAGGAGGTGCAGCATTGGTAGTTCCCGGCGGTCTTAGCCGGGGAGGAGCACGATGCTCTCCACTGTTCCTTTCTCGAGGTGGGCCCATTGATGGTACAGTGAATGGAGCACGCTGGAATGATCTGGGTCCATTCTACAAAAAGAAACGGCAACTTGTGTTTATTACATCGCTTTTACCAGAGAGTCTCCATTTGTTGTGTGTAACAAAGAGCGTCGGTCGACGGAGTTGAGATCCTCTGCTTAACCGGCCGGCGTCGGCATTCTTTGTTTTCTTAGCCTTCACCAGCACTTGCTTCCACATGAGCAGCGAAAAGTAGGACGAGTGAGAAGGTCGTTGCCTCTCCACTCGGCGTTTGCACGACCCGTAGGAACGACAGAGTCGTAGCGAGGGAGGAATGGCATCGATGCCGAGGTAAGAGAGAGAGGAGGAGGAGGCGGTGGCTCCTGCCGGTTCCGAGTGTTTCCCCAGTTTCGCTTGGGTGGGATCCTCGAGTGTAACACTTGTGAATTGTCGAGTCCATTTATGAATCACATGAAGCAGTTATTAAGTGCGAAAATTTTCCAAAAATCACTGAATTTCACGGAAGCGTAGATTTATGGCTAAAATTCAGTGGGCAAATTTTAACCAAAAGCAGAAGCGACGATTGTGTTATTTCTACTTGTAGAGAAGGCTCGAGCCAAAACTGAGTGGGATCAAAGCGAACGTTAAACGCCTTTGGCGGAATCTGGGCAAATTGGGCGAGGTGAACTTGAACTTGTGATTAAAGGCGATGTCAAGAACGAGCGAGCGATCCGAGAAAATTCCGTTTCCAGAAAGAACAAATTCGGCAAGAAAATTGGCTTTTAAGCGAAGCGTTTTCCGGGCCAGACGATAGGTGTTTGAATCAGATTTCCCGGCAATGGAACCAATTGATGATGCCAAAATCGTCAAAGAAACGGCCCAAATCCAACGTTGAATGCTCACGTGATTGCAAGGCACAGAAAATAAGAGAAAACACGTAAACTAAGCATAGGGCGGATCCGGCTAAAGGCCCTCCGGCGTGAGAAGTAAGTTCACGGTTGATATTAGAAGAGAAAATCTAAATTGACGAGTTTCTCCAATGTAAAAAGTAGCACGTCTTAGCGCGTATAATGAGCCGTGGGGGCTTGTATTTATAGGAATGGATAGATAGAATCCCATGTTGGAATGAACTTGTAAAGAAATAAGATATAATTCTAATAGAATTATGTATACGGTAGGAAAGTCATTATTGTTTGACTTGAATTAATGTTGATAAGTATAATCTTTGATTGGATCATGGTTGTATAATCCTTGTTGAATAAGGATTGTAAGCTGTATAATAGCCGGAACCTTGAGAAGGAAAGGCAAATGTTTTCCTCGGCACTTTGGCAAAAATAATGCCGAGGAAAATGATTTACGCACTTCCTCGTCATTTGGTAAATGGCCAGACACGGAGATATCTTAGGAGAATAGATTTTCTTTCCTGCGTCAGCTTGAAAACATCAGAAGCGGAAATAACTTTTCTCTCCTCGGTAATTGCAGACATGACGGCCCAGAATGATGATATAAGGCCGAGATAAATGTTCCTCGGCATACGAGGAAAGATCTTACTCGGCCCTAATACTATGTCATAATTAGACAATATCCAGCTGCCACGATGTAGATGGACCCTAGTTCGGGCGACGTATTAAATGCTTCCGGTTATGCCTAGTTCATATATAATTCATCCGGCCTAGCTAATTGTTTGGCCACAATATACTTCACTTACGTATACTTAAACTTGAGGTAGTCCCAACAACGTAGCAAAGTATTTAAAGTCTTCTGCATGTTTTGTTAGACAACTCAGACTAAGTATACAATAGATAAGTATATATTGGCAAACAATAACTAGGCCGAATAGTATATATATCAGTGAAGCTGCGAACTTTGCTGACTACGACGGGCGTGAATGTATGAGTATTAGGCCCAGTAGATCTTCACTATGCTGAAAGAACGATCTCGACACCTATCATCATTCTTGGGCCGTCATGTCGCCAGGAGGAGAAAAGTTCTTGCTCGGCATGTTTAATTGGAAGAGAAGAAAATCATTCTCCGGCATATAAACCATTACAAATGACGAGGAGCGAATCATTTTCCTCGGCATTGACGCAGGCGAAGAAAACGGCTGCTTCTGAATCGACCAACGAATACAATCATATTCAGCAGGATTACTAACCATGATCCAATCGAGATTATACTATCAACATTAATTCAAGTCAAACAACAAACTTTCCTTTGAATATAATTCTATTGGGAATTATATCTTATTTCTTTAGTTCATTCAACATGGATCCTATCTATCATTCACAAAATACAAGCTACATGGCTCATATACGACGTTACTTTTACGTGGAGAAACTCTGTCAGTTTATTTCTCTATCAACCGTGAACTTACTCTCACGCCGACTACCGCCAGTCTTTTCTCTTATTTTCAGGCATCACTGCTGAATTGAGCTGTTGACATTTGGCATCATCGATATTCCATTGCCGAAATCATTCAAGCACCCATTATTTGTTTGGCGCTTCAACTAGCGCGATGCAAATTCTTCTTTCTTTGAGCGGTAAAGCTCGTTCTTGTTCTTAGCCGTGGCGAATAATGAATTTCTTCCGGTCCGTCAGCGTTTTTAACGTTAGGTTGATCCCAATTTTGGCGAGGGTTCTTTAGCGTTAAATATCACAATTAGTGAACATTTTGGTTAAAGTTGCCTAATTAGCCGTGATTACAGCAGTGTGATTTACGGAAAATTTGCACTTAATAATCTGTTTGTGATCGCGATAATTGAAAATCTGCAGTGAATGAAAGCTGTAGGCGAAGGAGCCTTTGCCTCACTCTCTCCTGCACCTGGGAGCTGATCCACCTGCCGTGACTCTTCGTTCGTGGGTCGTGAAATCTGGGCAGGCGTGCTGCTCTCAGGTCTACTGGGTAACAGGTGACAGAGGAAGGAAAACAGGGTGGCCCGGAGATCTCGGACCACGGCGGCTGCTGTTACGCCCGAGCAGTGGAGACTGCGAAAGGATGTGTGAACACAGTTCTTTAACTGCAAATGGTTCCGGATCAATGGCTCCATTCGTGTACCCATCGATGGGCCTTTGAGAAAGGCGAGGGAGAGCATCGACTCCTCCCACGAACTCGCGGGCTACGTGCAACCGGGGATTCTCTGGATCTCGGCAATGCCAGCGAAGGATCTGTGTCTACAGCCCAATATGCAGGGAAGAGGAAGGTGGCTCGGACTGGGCGGACACCGGCTTGAGTGAAGCATCGCTGCTGTCATATTTACACAGAAGATCCCATCGTCGACCGAACTCTAGATCGGCGTCGAAAAATTTAGGCGGACCCAGTACGAGTGTGCACTGGCGCAGGCGTGATAGGCTGGCGTGATCGCCCGATGAAGAAGGAAAGTGAATGATAAGCTAAAGGCTGAAGTCGTCGCTCGGCAACGCATCAAGCGTGAAGAAATTAAAGCGGGAAGCTGATGGCGAGGCTGAATGTGGAGGAATATAATGGCGGCGATCCGTTTTCACTGAGTATTTGCACCTCCCGTCCTAGCCTCGAGCTCCCAAATTCGAAAATCTGACGAACGACGGCGCCCAGGACGTGTCTTGGTTCGAACAAACGTGAATCTCACCGCGTGACAGCCTGCCCGAGCTTAAGTAACATCGAGCGACACCCAGCTTTGGTTTCATGACTCAGAAAGCTGCATCTGGCTGGTATGAAGAATATTCTAGATCATTTTGCCTTCGGCTGAATGAGATTAACGACAGCGAGGAAAGGGAGAGACATGCTCAGCTGACAGATTCCGATGTGGACGAGATGACATTTGACAGGGAGGTCATAGTTTTAGCCCCGACTGCGAGTGCGTCGGGCTATGAACTCGACAGTTTAATTCCCGGGCAGTATGCGAATGATATCGTTTCGTGGTGAGCGAAAGACGAAAGGGGAGGCTGGTGGCGGAGACAGCGACAACCGCGACGTAGTGTTTGACGAGCGGCTGAAAAATTCCAACGAAAAGGAAAAAATAGGCGGCTAGCTGGCGGAGGTCAGCCCACTGCTGCAGCCGTCTCCACGAATCATCGCGGCTAGTAAACTTCCTCGCTCGTCGTATCCTCTCCGCGAGCAGAAGCAATCTTTGTGTTTCGAGGTTGCCCGGGCTTGCGTAGCCCGATGACTTGACTGAATGTCGGTGTCAGGTTGACGGCGCGTAAATAAAGATGGCAGCATCGAGCAGAGAAGGTGACTTCCCGAAAGGCTTGCTAAACTTCGTGTGATCATCGAAGAAGGTGACACTCCGCGAAAGCAGGACAGTCGGCTAAGCAAAGATACCGTAATCACGCTATCACATCGCGGAAGAAGATGTCAGTAATTGGCGAGAAGGTGGCTAAATAATACTGATCGTGAGTCGGAAAGGAACTTTCTTTGTTGCTGCCAGGGGGCCTCGTCATCTATAGGCCTTCGGCCAGTGAGGTTAGCGACAGCTGGCAGCTAAACGTGGCGTGGAAGGCTTGAAGGATTCGCGACGTAAGGTTGGAGGCGAAGGCAGTAGAACAGGAGCACCGGTGATAAATCAGAGCCAAAGCTCTTGTCGCATAGTCGTAGTTTGACTAGTGACTGTCATCGCGTTATAAGCGTTCTTGATCGATCCCAACTGGGGATGACCTCGCTCCTGGCGGCGGTTAGAAATTCCCACTCGTCGGCGTTGAGCGACAGATAGCTGGGTATGTTGTCAGCGGACATCAAGCGTGGAAGATAAATCTGCCCCGCAGGAAGATAATATCTGAAGACGTGAAACAACTCACAGAATGAAGTGGAAATGAGGAAGAGCTGGTCACGTGGATGACGAAGCGTAATACGTGGAAAGAAGCTTTATGATGCAAAGCGTGGATATTTTGAGCATCTTCAGCGCGAACCCCATTCTGCGATGACACCGAAGGCTTTCGAGGGTAATACCGAGGAAGAAGCGTCTTCGAGGCGTTGATAATATGAAAAGTACGATATAAGCGACATGAAAGGAGAAATGAAGAGATCATCGAATCATTCGAGCGACAATGGCACAGCAGGCGAAAGGCAGTCATTAATCGCGACTATCACGAGCAAAAATCAAGCTAGGAAGTGACCTATCGCGGAAGAAGAAGAAGACCATATCCTCCCGGCGCTGGGCAGCAACACTGCGAGAATTCGAAGATGAAGAAGTAATCAGCAAGTGAACCTCTCCCGACGGCGGAAAAGAAATGAAGGAAGAAACGCAAAAAATGCGAAGTAATGAATATTAAATCGGGTTTATTGACCATGGTGGCACAAATAGTGGCGTAATGTCGTAATTCGCGTCTAAGCGAAGCACCTTACTAGGCTATCTCGGCTCGGCAGTGGTGATGTTTACGGACGCCACCGACAGCTAAATGCTTGCCGAGCGTCATCTAAATAAATGGCGGGTATCGGCAAAATTGCCTTCCAACGCTGAAAATTTCCTTTACATGTCGACGCACTTTATTTCAATCTTTGAATGCCCATTACGGCGGATGGTAAATCAGTTTTAGAATCGAAGAAGCGTGGGCTATATTGATGGCGTGGTCAGCACCGGGAAAAGAACAGTTCTGACTTTAGATGACCGTGCATGACCTAGAGCAAGCGGCGAGTGAATCGAGGTGCTCTTTATTCTAGGCTATAGTGAGAAGAAGGATTAGCTGGCTAAATTGACATGAAAGAGACCTACCGGTACGCTCGAGAATGTGGAAGAATTGTGACCAGCTGAAAGACCGTCGCGAGCCAGAAAGTCAGCTGCCCTAACTGAATGATGGCGCAGCCTCTGAACTCACAGTCTTCGAAGCTGTCGGTTGGCATTCGCAAGGCCCTCCTGCTGCTGATAAAACTGCCCCGACGAGACCTCGTCTTCTGACGCATTGTCATCTTGTCGCGGCATCTTCAAGAGCCGAAGGATGAAGAATAACCCGTGCAGAAGCATTAAAATGAAAGCGAGTGTGAAGAAGATAACATCTGTGTCGATCTTGAGAAAGAAGCTGCGTCTGCCTACGCGTCTTGATCTGCACCCGGCGAACCAACATTGAAAAATCCTTCTGAAGACAGACCGACTCCGGGCGTCTCATAATTGGTCGATAAAGCTAGCGGAGTTTGATATCGCCGACGAAGGAAGACACTCTTGTAGCTGACCTTTGGTTGACCGTATTAGAGCTGCTTATGGGTGACATCCCTCGGCGCGCGGGAAAAGGCTGCGAGCGTCAACTATTGGATGCATATCGCGGCGGTCGACTACGGAGTACGGGACCACCAGCCGAAGAAGGCCTGCTGCCAGATGCCATCAAACCTTTGCCGCCTCT
>JAFEMH010004466.1:0-208025 GCA_022495995.1 Adenophora triphylla var. japonica | reverse complement strand
CTTAACTCGGTTAAAGAAGACACAAGCAAACATCTCGGTTGGGATCTCATAGGAGCATCTCACAAGCACCGTGAAATGTTGAAAAAGGCATTGGCTCAAATGACCATTTCCTCGGAAGCAACACCCGAAGAAGCTCACTCAAATGATTGGCCAAGTGCAATTTGGTAACGTCATCACTTTCAGCGACTTGGACCTCCCGTCCTATGGGGAACAATCATCATGAGGCCCTACACATGCTTCTTAAGGTGAATGGGTACCGAATGCCACACATTTTGGTTGACAAGTGGTTACACGTCAATGTCCTCCCAAAGAAAGCCTTATCATCCACTTAGGCCTCGCCCACAAAGACCTCGAAGCCATCAGGGCATCTTTGTAAGGGGTACGATTGTCTTGCTAGGCTGCTGCAGGATCGGTCGTGATACACTAGAAATGGGGCAAGTCACTTATGAGCATCGAATTCCAAGTCATCGACATCCGGCATCCTTCAACTTGCTTGCTTGGTCGCCCTTGGCTACCACGACATAGGGGGTGTGCCCTCCTCCTACACCAATGCATCAAGTTCGGACACAACAATACGATAGTCACCATACACGGAGAAATGGTTCTTTTGCTAGTCCTATCCTCGAAGTACAACATAGCACTTCGATTTCTGTTCGGTGGCTTTGAGATTGAGAAAGAAAGCACTTGTGAATGTCATAGAAACTTGCAACGAGAATGACTACTCCAAGGCACTTTGGTTTTCGGAAGCCTTCTGTCTGGAGAATGATGCTAGCAAAAGGGTACTTTCTGGATTGGGGCTTGGAAAGCACTTACAAGGGATAACGGAACCACCGCGGTCCCCGGCCTCACACAAAGCATGGCCTAGGATACATCATCTCCATCCACGATGAAGATGACGAAGAAGAGTGGGGCTTCACTCAAATCAAGTGGGAAGGAACCACCTACAAAGGCTGCGACGACCCCAAAGCCCAAGAATGGCAACCTCGAAAGCCATATCGAAAGACACTCAATGGCTACTTTGTTCGAGAAGGGGAAAGTATTCCCTACTTTATCTTTTGAGAACCATGGGTGACGATAAAGGAAAGCGCCAGCCGGGCTTTGAAATCTTGATGGCTGCGATGCTTCTCCAAGTGAAAGCAGAATCCGTCCCACTAATCCCTAATGATTTGTGGGTCACGAAGACAGAAATGACAAGTGAATGGGACTTTGTGTTGGGAGAAGACATCTTTGCGGCAGTTCAGACTGTGTCGGTTAGAAGACAACCGAGATCCATGCAATATCCAAGGGGACGCTCCAACTACGGCTACACAGGCGATACGAAATGTGATGAGCCAATTCTAAATTGGCACGTCATCGGAGGACGATTGTTGATGAAGACTTCATGATCAAAGAGCTTGGTTGCACTTCCCATCCCCGCGGGAAGATAGGCCAGTAGCTTTTACATTAGAAGCGGGCTCCACCTCAGATGAACTCACTCAAGAGGAAATCGAGGCGGTGGCTGAACATGTATTCCCTTACTTCCTTAATGAAAACTTTGATCTTTCCGAGTACCACGAGATTGCTAACATCGTGAATGATGAATTAACTAATAATAATCAATATAACGAACACGTTAATAATGAATCATACGATGAGATAGATCAAGAAAACGAACAAATCTTAAAAAGAATTAGCTAAGCAAGTAGGTCGTTGTGGAAAGAATGGCCCGTTGACGACGAGGAAATGCAAACGGTTAATCTTGGGACAACGGAAGACCCCGAGAGAAACAAAGATCGGCGGCTTCTTCAAGGGGAAGACGAGAGAAACCTTGACACGGCTCCTCGAGAGAATATGTCGACGTCTTCGCTTGGTCCTACAAAGATATGCAGGTTGAATCGAGTCGGTTGTAGAGCACAAGATACCACTTGCTACCCAACGCCAAGCCGGTCAAGCGAAACTACGCGAGAATCAAGCGGAATGGTCAATGCAAGTGAAAGAGGAAATCATGAAGCTCTTGAATGTAGGGTTCATCAAAGTGATTGAATATCTGAATGGTTAGCAAACACGGTACAAGTAGCCAAGTCGAATGGGAAAATACGGGTGCAGTGTTGATTTCGGAGACTTGAACAAGGCATCCTAAAGATGACTTCCCGCTACGAACATAGACATGTTGGTCGATGCCACATTGCATACGAAGTCCGCTCATTCGTCGACGGTTTCGCGGGGTATAACCAAATCCTCATGGCGAGAGGAAGATCGGCACAAAACGGCATTCACCACACACCTTGGGGAACGTTACGCTACACGGTCAATGCCGTTTGGTCTCAAGAACGTTGGGGCTACATACTAAGAGCGATCACGACACTATTCCATGACATGATCCACAAGGAAATAGAGGTATATGTGGACGACATGATTATTCACTCAAAAGGGACGAGATGAGTTGACACTTGAGAGATCTCGAGAAAATTCTTCAATCGGCGAGACGGCACAAGATGAGGCTCAACCCGCCAAATGCTCATTCGGAGTGGTGAAAGGGAAAGTCTTAGGAGTACATGGTCACGAGCGTGGCATAGAAGCGAGATCCCGCCAAGATAAAAGCCATTACGAGACATGCCTCCACCCGAACACGAGAAAGAAGTAAAGGGATTCATGGGCGAGGCTTCAATATATCAGTCGATTCATCAATCAGCCCGGACTACGATGTGCGATCCTATCTTCAAGTTACTTAAGAAAACGCACCTCAGAGTGGACCGAAGAATGTCAAGAAGCATTCGAGGAAGTTAAGCGCTACTTGACTTCCCCGCTATCCTGGTTCCACCGCACAAGGAGAAGCCCTTGAAGTTATACCTCACGGTTACGAGACAACGCATTAGGGGCTATGCTCGCTCAAGAACAACCGGCCTCCCACACGAGAGAATGCCATCTATTTCGTCGGCCCGCGAGATTCAAGGCGTGAAATCAACTACTCTCCACTCGACAAATCTGTCTTGCTCTTGTTTGGGTATCCAAAGGTGAAGCACTATATGGAAGCCTTCGGTCCGTCTCATTGCAAAAATGGATCATTTGAAATATATCCTAGACAAATCAAATTTGTCTTCGAGGCTAGCCAAATGGTACTTCATGCTCGCGGGATATGACATCACTTACGTCACTCGAAATCCGTCGGGGAGTGTATTCGCGAATCAGTTGGCCGAATTTCCTTGCGACGAAGTGAAGGGGAAGACCCGCGATTCCACGATGAGGACATCATGAGTATAGAAGAAGAAAATAAGTGGCAATTATTTTTCGATGGCGCGGCCCAACATGAGAGGGTTCGGCATTGGAATGTTATTAGTAGACCACTAACGACATCTACCTCCACTTTGGCAATACGTCTTGACTTTGACGCCACCAACAACACCACGAGAATACGAGGCTTGCATAGCGGGACTTGAGGCGGCTCTAGAACGCAACGTGTGATGGAACTCGAGGTATTCGGGGATTCCCAATTGATCATCAATCGGAACATTGAAGAAGTGGAGGGTCCAAGATCCAACCCTTCAAAGATCTGATGCCCATCTCAAGAGTTGGTGCAACAATTCCAAGATGTCTCATTCCACTACCTCCCGAGAGACAAAAATCGGTTTGCGGACGCATTGGCCACACTTGCTTCTTTGGTTGAAATCCCTAAAGGAAAGCGGTCAAACCCTTCAAAATAACACGACGTGCAACTCCTGCATCTTGCGCCGTTATAGATCTCCATGGCTTTGCAAAGACAAATGGTTATCCGAATGTGCCCTGTTGGGAACTCCGAAGAGAAACCATGGTACCATGACATTTGGCATTTCATCCTAGATGGAACCATCCCACTGAGGCAGGACCCGAAGACTCGAGATCGCCCTTAAGAGGTTGGCCGCTAATTACGTCATCACCGCGGCCGCCTATTCAAGAAGCATTCCCAAGGGAACCTCGCTTTGTGCCACGCAGGAAGAGGCCCAAGAAATCATGGACCATGTTCATCGGGGCATATGTGGAACCCACATGAGCGGAAATATGCTCGCCAAAAAGATCATCGAACAAGGGTACTTTTGGTGACCATGGAAGCCGATTGTACCAAAATGGTCAAGAAGTGCCACGAAGTGTCGGATACACGCCAATCTTCGGCATGCACCGCCTTCCTTGCTGTACCCTATGACTTCTCCTTGGCCGTTCTCTACATGGGGGATAGACGTGATTGGAAAGGTCACACCCATAGGAGCCAGCGGACCTTTGCCGTCCTAGTAGCCATCGACTACTTCACTAAGTGGGTTGAGGCCGCCTCCTACAAAGTTACGAATGCCGAGAAAGGTTGCGGGAATTCATCAAGCACAACATCATCTGCCGGTATGGGGTTCCGCAAGAGATGATATCCGATAATGGGTCCCACCGAGAAGGAAACCGATCGTCTACTAGCAGAATACAAAATCACAAGGCACAAGTCGTCTCCTTACGAGGCCTCGAACGAACGGAGCGGTTGAAGCCGCGAACAAAGCGATCGAGACTATCATCAGAAAAATGGCGATCACCGGAAAAGATTGGCCCGACAAGCTACCATTCGCACTATGGGGATACCGCACTTCGGTCCGAGAGCTACGGGAGAGACTCCTACGCCCTCACATTCGGAATGGAGAATTTGTCTTACCGATAAATTGGAAATACCATCACTACGGGTTCTCCTAGAAAACCAAGTGAACGAGGTCGGCGGCTAGGAAGCGGATACGAAGAGTTGGCCTGTTGGACGAAAAGAAGGTTGAAAGCGGCCGAACATACTCAAGCTTACCAAAGAAGAATGGCAAGAGCTTTCTACAAAAAGGTCGAGACGAGGAACATCGAGTAGGTGACCTGGTTCTCCGTGAGCACCGATCTGGACCTTTCAACCCGCTAGGCAAGTGGGGACCAAGATGGATAGGACCCTACATTGTGAAGAAGATATTCTGCAGGGGAGCCCTTCGGTGGTGGACTTAGACGGAGATCAACTACCGAAGCCGGTCAACATGGACAAGCTCAAGAAGTACTTCGCGTGACTTGCCCTCCTCAAAAAAAAAAGGGAATCGCTCGCTAGGTTGAAAATCCCGGAAAGGACAGCCTAGGCAAAAATTAGAGCTAGCACAAGAAAAGAAACCCGCTAGATTGAAAACCCGAAAGGGCAGTCTAGGCAAAAGAAAGGGTGTGCGTAAAAAAAAAAAAAAAAAAAAAGGAGGCTTATCTCGCGAGATTACCCCTCGGCACGGAGCCGTATTTTGTCCTTTTCTCAAAAATGAACTACGTTAGACACGAGCCTCTTATTTAATTCTTTGTAAAGAGGAACGTGGCGGCCTTCGGGTTCGGTCTAATCAAATAAATGCATCTACATTTGTCCTTTATTAATCGAATGAATTTTCATTAATGACAAAAGAGAAATCCTTACCACAACGACTAATTTGCTAAGCTAACAATCTCAAAAAAAAATACTAATAAAAGCAAAACAATTGATCTATCAAAGCAATCTCTTGGTACTCCTAAAGATCTAGCCTTTCATTGACTTGGTAGGCCGGCGGACATGATCTCCACCGTCGTCGTGCTCTTCCTTGCGCTTTGAGCCCATGAGCGAGCATCCCTCGAGGCGATCAAAAGCGAGTCAAGACGATCAAAAACGAGATCTGAGAGCCTATTGAAGACATGGGGCCTATCTAAGCTTGCGTCTTTCCGAGCATCCCCTTGCTTCGCCTCTCGTACCAATTCCCATCGAGAAAATCCTGAGTTGGATCAGTTCGCACATTAGCGGGATCGGGCCGAGCCTCGCTCCTTCGCAAAATGCGCTAGCTACAAAAGAATCCCCTAGCAGTGAAAGCCGCAGATCATCAATCTTCTCTGCACTAGGGCGACCGGTATGAAGGAACCAATCCAAGTACTTATCAGACAAGAAGATACTTGCATTAAAAGTCCGAAGGTTCGACCAGCGATCCCGACTAGTTCCTTCACCCCATGCTTGAGCTAGCACCTGCGCAAACTCTACACCAATATAAGACACTTCACGAGAAGCTCCTTCGAAAAAATAAGTGTCCTGCTGCTGACCAAGCTGACGGAGCACCGCTTGGGAAATAAAAGGAGGAATCTCGCAAACCAGGAAGAACAACCCTGTCAAAACCCTTGGTATTGCAAACATACTTCTTCAACCTCCAATAAGGTGGACACCAAAGAATGTCAGCAGTTTCGGTCTTCGCAATCAACTTAGCCCATTCATCCGCTGAAAGATCCTTGGTCAATAACTTTCGCGTATGATATGTGAAAGGGGATTATTCTAATGGGGGACCCACTAACTTGAGATGCTCCCTAAGCCAAATGGTCAATAGAAGAGGACTCCCTTGAGTCATGACACCGGTCCTATGCAGCTCATCAAGACCATGCAGGGTCTCACCCAAGATTAGCAAAATAATGTTCCTAGAACGTTTTCTAGCACAACGAGAACAATTTCCACAAGTTGGGAGTCAACCAAGCCGTCCCTACATGTAAACAGAACATCTCAGAAAAGAAAAAGAGCCGAAAGTTCCGTTTATAGACATGAAAAGCGTCATCATACGAATCACCGCGAAGCGTCCCGGAAAAAGAAGAGCAATCAACCCACTTGCGGTGAACCAACTCATAGCAAGTATCGAGGGGATCCCTAACAATTCATTCAAAGCCTCCGAATGATTCCTATTGTACTTAGGAACGACAATCTCACCGGTCAAAGGCATATCGAAGATAATGGCAAATTCCTCCACAGTAGGCACCATCTCATTCAAAGAAAAATTGAAAAGATGAATAGAGGGATCCCAAAGAGCTGACACCACGCAAGAGATTCCAATCCGGTTGGAGGTTCTTCAAGGTAAAAGGATTACGAATCAGTGCAATAAACCTATTGCGAGACCGGTTGCGAAACGACCTCACAAAATCCCTTGATGCTTGCTTGAAAGATGCAATCACTTCGGATGACGGGGAAAAATCATCGACAATCATGGACGTTGGGGCAATCTCCTTGGAAGCCATGGATCGTAGGGTTGAAGAAGAAGACAAGAGTTTCGCCCTAACAAGATATCTCTAGAGTTTGTAAGGCTAGAATGAGGTATGCGGCCGGACTACGGGGTGATTTTATAGGGAAAAGCTGACAAAGTCCTATTCGGAAAAGGAAGAGATCTACTGGACTAGCGTGTCTCGTGCGAGACACCTTATCTCGCGCGAGATATTGCTACGGCAAGACAACAATGTTTACGCTCAAATAACAATCTAGCCCCGACTTGACGAAGCAAGTCTCGAAAAACTGTGTGTACGAGTTCATAACATGCGGTAAAAACACCAAGATGAGGGCTCAAAATTGTGGCCTACGCGGCCATTCCATTCCATTTCCAAAAACATGGAAAGTCGAGAAAGTTAATTAATTAACTAATTAGACCTAGGATTAGGGGTTAAGAAAAACCATTGTTTGTGCTACCTACTTTGTTCCTAACAGGTACCAAAAGAAAAGAAAAATTATGCAGGCCCACCGGCCAATATGTACAAATCATCAGAAATCAAATAAAGAGAAAAGGAGGGGATCACGCCATCAAATCGCTTGAGCCGCCGGCACCTCCGCCATCACCGTGGGGGCTACCATCCCTCCTCGATCTCTTGGCTCCGCAAGTAGGGGTCACCGCCGAGGCAGCTGTCGAGGCCGCCAAACAAGCCTTGTGAAACGGCCTCTCGGACGGAGTTCGACACCGAGCCATCCCAGTCCCGCCATCTTGGTCGCTCCACGGTTGTAATCGGCCGTGGACGAGTGACCTAACAACAAAAGAAAAGAAAATGCTCGAAGAAGTCGGACATATACACTTATATGGACGAATACGAGATATAATCACAAACGAGAAACATACAGGAGACATCCGGCGGAAGGCGGTAACCCTCGGGAATCTGATCCAGAGTCGGGATGTGCCCCACCATTGGCATGCTCCCCATCATGTACGTGTAGCTCAGAGGACCGAAATCCGAGGCAAACGGCAGAGAACCAGCAGCCTGGGAGAAAGTGCTAGGGGCTGAGGAACTGAAGCGAAGCGAGAGCGGAGCCACGAGCATGTGATCGCCTATCCCCCACCGGGAGGGGACCCGTCAACCGAGGCGAAACTCCTGCATAAGAAGCCCCGGGGATCACGCAAGCCGTCGCCGCATCACCCACCAAAAGACCTGCATAATCATCCTCTGGAATGGAGTGGGTGGGATACATCGCCCTCGGCGGATCCGCCGGCACGCTATATGGAAGGCTACCCCGGCCATGCTTTGTGGGAAGACCCGCTCACCAAGATACATGGTATCTCCCTCCAAAGATGCCGGCATCCTGCTGCATCGCGATAGCATCCCAAGCACGGTGCACCTCCCGCTCCAACGGGGTCCGGGGATATAGGCCTAGCCTCTCATACTCGAAGGTATCCAACATAGCCCGCGCCTCACGCCACCGTCGAGTCCAATCCTGGTTCTCCTCCTCATCAGCGGTCCGATTCGGGTGGCTCCACCTCACGATATCCGGGAACAAAGGGGCCCGGCTCTCCAACTCAAATCTATACGGCCCGAGGACGGCATAGCCCCATATCGCACAAAGAAAACGAGATCAAATTCGGTATGAAACACGAGACGAGCATACGAGACGAAGAGCGAAACGAATCAAAGGCATACCTCCCGGGCATAAGAATACCTGACAGGGAATCCTTGGTGTTCCTACATGCCTCATCCATGGCGTGGTAGCGGTAGGCCGGCCCGGCGAGCCCCAATCATATCCGCTCACCTCATCCCGGGTTCACCAACAAACATAACAGAGAAAGACAGGCCGTAAAAGAGTGGTTCGCAAAAATAGTCTCAGAAAGAATATACCAGAGGGCACCCCTCACTAGTCAATCAGTGACTGCATTTGGCTTCTCAGCATACTCCTCAATCTTACGCCGGAGGGGTGTCAACTCAGCAGCAAACCCCTTGACCTTGTTAGGGGGGAAACCAATCAACTGCCTCCACGCAGCTGGACTCGCAGGCTTATAACCTGAAAACTTCGGTAGGGGATCACCAATGAACTCTAACCCCGTGATAGCCAGAAAATCAGTCGGGGTCATAGTCGCTTCCCCGAAGCGCAAATGAACGGTGTGGGTAGTGTCCCACCACCTCTCCCGAATAGCCTGGAGAACTTGGGGAGTCCGCCTTATTCCCCGGAGATTGTCAACAAAAGTCAGAAGACCCGTTTGGGCCACCCTATCCCGAACGCCATCAAGGTCTTTGATCTTGTCCCACACCTCCTTAGCCATTTTCGGGCTCCCTCGGCAATTCTTCGTTGACTTATACGACTGCAAAATAGAGGAAAAGCAGAGAGGGCAGTATTAGAAATCATTCCATGTCAAAAACCAATGAAATAGAAGAAATTTTTCATTGAGGCATTTCATCAAACACTTGGCGTGCGTACAAGAAAAGCTTGCCCAAGGGTGTCATTCGTGATCCGAATCAACCTCTCCTACAATCCATGATATGTAGGAGGCTCATACACACACAATGCAACAACAATCATCCAAAGAAATGCACAAAATTAACGCATGCAAGAAGGAACCTAGTTCTAGGCATGAACAAGAACAAAAGCCATTGATGAAATTTTGAATTCAAGGGAAAGGGAATTCATGCTCAATGCAATGCAAGAATCAAGGGGTGAGGAAGAAATTCTTACCAAGCCCTCCCGAACAGCGGTAGAGATGTGCGCATGCCTATCGAAAGTAAGATCATCGCGAGGGTAATCCTTCCCTAGCAAATAGCTTCCCAAAATCGGATTCCTTTGTTCTTGAGCCATGGATTATGGAAGGAGGAAGGATTGGAAAGTGATTGGGAGGAAGAAATACCAAGCGAATCCACGAAAAATCACGGAGGAAAAGACCTTGGCTCGAACTAGGGAGAGAAATTTTGAGAAGGATGTTTTCAAAATGAGCAAGAGCTGCTGTTTATATGCCCCGACAGTACAAGTCTCGCGCGGTATATCATATCTCGCCGCGAGATATACCTTCTGGAAAGTGACCAAATTGTCCTCGACAATAAGCATCTACGCAATGTCAAAATTCAAAATTTTGACACATTTACCCTTGGAAATGATAAACTAGCAGGGAAACGTGGAAAAACCGGCACCGCAAGTCACGGAACGAGCCAAACGTGACATGCGCACGATCGCCCGGTACGGCACCAGTCGCCCGAAAACCGAGTGGTCCAAAGATCAACTCAATCCACATGATTCAGAGCCCAGAAAGGTGAATCATCAAAGAAAAAAAGCTTGGTCCAACGCCCAAACAGGTGGATCGTCAAACCAAAAAGCTCGGTCCAATGCCCAAACAGGTGGATCGTCATCAGAAAATCCCGGTCCAATGCCAAAACAGGTGGATCGTCGTCAGAAAAGCTCGGTCCAACGCCCAAACAGGTGGATCGTCAAACCAAAGGCCCGGTCCGCCCAACGGGCAGGTGGATCGTCGAACCAAAAGCCCGATTCAACGCCCAAGCAGGTGAATCGTCATCCCCAACAACAAAAGCCCGATTCGGAGCCCGAAAGGCGAATCGTCACAAAATCGACGGGACTCGGGGGACCCAGGACGGGTAAGCCTTTGTGTTCTAACATAGTTTCCACGGGTTCGGAGCCCGGACGGGCGAATCTTCGACAGGCGGTATATGCTGAATTGGGTCTTGATTTGATTCCTCAGTATGAATTTAACTTTTCAAAAACAAAATCTCCGCGATTTTCAAATGATTTTCAAAATACCTAAAGTAGCCTTTTCGTGTTTTGGAGTCGAACTACGTCATGGTCTGATTCTCCGATAGAGATATGTAGGAAGTCGTGCGGTCCGACCATCCCGATGTTCAGAATGATGTCTTTTCTATCGTCGACATGACTTCTATCATAAGACATGTCGCCGAGGGGCTCTGTAGACACCCCATTCTGAACACATCGGAACATACTTATACCACTCTAAGTCTCGCTTTGAGTCAAGAAGTAGAAATCCACCATTTCGTCATGTTTCGTTAAGTTTTGACTAACCACCGTTAGTTTGGGACTAAGCGCATACGAGATAACGAGGAAAGGACAAAGCGTCCCACAGGAGTAATATCTCGCCGCGAGATGGCATGTCTCGCGCGAGATATCCCCCTCTGCAGGTGCGGACGACGGTTCCTCGTCGATTTCAACCTCTTTTCGGGATAAAACTTTATCTCTCCGGCCAACCAATAGAATTTGGAGTCTGGAACCATCTTGAAGTGTTTGATCTCATCTTCAACACTTCCCCAACCCCTATAAATACTTGGTGACTTCCAAGGTTCAAGAGGTCCAAGAATTTTCACAACACACACATTTTGTTGGTTTCTCTCCTTGAAAGAATCCTACAAAATCACCCTAAAAACTCACCTCATAGTTTGTTTGTCAACCTTGTTGATAAACAAACATCAAGCTCCAAGTCAAGGATCGAGGCGAAGCTCTGTCCGTGTCAAGATTCGACTCTAAACATGAGTCGAAACTCTGCCCAAATCACCTCACGCAAGGTAACCCCTAAATCCCCTTCTAATTGATTGTTAGAGTGGTATAAGTCCATAGAATCTAGGATCGGCCTAGAGCCTCTCCAAATCATGGAGATGGTCTCGAAGCAATCGATCCTACATTCCGTTTAACCCCGTTAAATGGACCTTTGTTTACAATATTTAAAATCGTTTTTCCTCTTCTTTTTGAAAACCTCTCTTTTCTTTAGCAAGACCGATCTCCGGATTGGGTGAAATGGATGCTCCTTGACCTACCCATTTCATAACCTAAGCCCCGAACCCAAATCTCTTTCAAAATGGTTTTCCTATTTTCTCCAATCGAATAATATAGATGGCGACTCAAAAATGAAAAGGATAGAAAAAAACCTCTTTTTCCTCACAACGCTACATCGAGCGAGGTCTTATAAGGCAAGCGAGTTCCAGCGACAAAGGAAAAAGTGAACTTAAGGCTAGCTGATCACGCAAACTTTCAACGTATGTGACGCACGGGCCACAGTCGAAGTCAACGTCCTTAAGTTAAGGTGGGGATCGTGCCAAAATTTCGGCATGACCTCTCCTGACTCGCTTGCGCGAGGGACCTTAGCTTTTGGCGTTGGCCAAGTTGTGGCTGGCACGGTGGATACGGTGAGGTTTGGTGACACGGTGTCACATTGAACCTTCAGGTATATTTTTCGGCAGAGCTCCGCGTCAAAGTCAAGGCTGAAAAGCTCAAGACTTCGAGTCGGGAACGACCTTCGATCTCAACCTCTCGAGCTTGACTCGGAGCGGGGCCCGGCGTAAAAAAACATACACTTAGGCTTTATGACACGAGCTAAGCCAAAAACCAACCGGGGTCTTGGACAAAGTGTGACACAAAGAGTGCATGGCTTACACGGGCTAGGATGGGATGTTTGGGATGACCCCGTGCGCCCCCGAAAGGTGTCTGGCAGACCAATCGGGGTGCAACTGATAAGGCCATCCCGGGTTAGGGGTTGTAGTGTGCAGTATACCGAGGCAGCAAGTGCACGTGAAGTGAGGTGTTCCGAGGCAGCAAGTGCGCGTAGTGTGGGTCACTAAAATTCTTTTTTTCTGAGTAAAACAGAGATTTTTCAGAATGTGTCTTAAAGCATTATGATGCGCAGTTCAAAAGACAGCAATGAAAATCAAACATGAATGGGAATGCACAAACATGGTATGATTTTGGAAAATGTCAATGTAATGCCCTTGAAAAAAACCGTTCGAGGTTTAAAGTAGCACACGCACACGAAAAAAACGAGGAAGGGTAAACGAAAGTTTGACCCACGGAAGGCTTTTTTGAAAACAACGATAGTTTTTGAAAAAAGTATCCTAGTCCCCAGCGGAGTTGCCAACTGAAATTACCCGGATTTCGCGCGCGGCGAAAGGCGGTTGTCTTTCGCGGAGGGTTGGTGTCTGAGACCTCGCTTCATGGGAAGAAAAAAATGAGGAGTCGCCACGCAGTTTTTGTATTTTGAGCCCAAAACGTTGAGAAACGGCTTTTAGTGAAAATGGTGTCGTTTTTATTGGTAGCAAAAACTTAGGAAAAGGCTTTGAAAACGGGGGTCATTTTTATTGGTAGCAAAAATGAATAAAAAGCTATTTAGTACCAGAGATTGTTAGGTTCGGAGGTCACGTTACATTTCGGGAAGAGTATTACGAGATCACCCGAAACGCCTCGCATGACGAGTCTTTCTACCTTTCTCGAAATCGTGTGTGTGTGTGTGTGTTTTTGAAAAGGGGGGCTTGGATGACAAGCTTAATCTTGGTTTGAATGTCAAATGTTGATTAGGTGATCTTTTGAAAAAACGATCGTTTGAATGACAAACGTCGGTTTTGAGACGGAAATGAGCGTTTGCGTGGCAAACGTCGATTTGAGTTAGAAAAGAAGTTCGAATGACGAACTTTTGGTTTTGAACCGGGCGAGTCATTGTTAACGATTTTTACGGGAAAAAATGTATTAAATGATTTTGAATGTCAAATAGCGGCTTTTAGTTTGAAAGATGAGTTCGGATGCCAAACGTCATTTCGCGCGTTTTCGAAAGAGAGTTCGAAGGACGAACTCCGGTTTTGAATCGGGCATTACATTGTTAACGATTTTTACGGGAAAAATGCGTATTAAATGACATGTAATCAACGAATCGGGTTGCGACTCGGACTTTAAAAGATAAATA
Organism: Adenophora triphylla var. japonica; assembly: GCA_022495995.1. Classification (NCBI taxonomy): domain Eukaryota; kingdom Viridiplantae; phylum Streptophyta; class Magnoliopsida; order Asterales; family Campanulaceae; genus Adenophora; species Adenophora triphylla. Next base: position 194,328 of record JAFEMH010004466.1, on the reverse strand, counting down.
CTATCACGATCCAAACGGGTCGGACTTTGTAAATGACAGTATTTAAAGCAGTATCAACGGAATCAAACGATCCGGAATTGTAAATGACGATCGACGAACCAAAATGGCTCGGAAGAGTAAATGACGATCAACGAGCCAAAATGGCTCGGAATTGTAAATGACAGAAAGTAAATGACGATCAACGGATCGATCGATCCGGAATGGTAAATGACAGAAAAAGTAAACGGAACGGGGTCGGAACGCCGTTTTAACCCGTGATTACTTCTCTTACGGAAAGAGAAGAGGATCGAGGGGCTAAAACGTATCGGACCCCGTTAGACGGAGGCGTCTACATTTCAGTAACGGTGTTCGGAACGGTTATAGCGACTGGCGCGTAAACCGAGACGAAACGAGAGATCAGAGAGAGGGAGTTATACCTATGGCTAGGGTCGACTCCTTTGGCTCGGAAGGTGTGTACGGGACACGGAAAGAGGTTTGAAACGGTGTTTCGTAGCGATGAGGGACGTATTTGATCGAAATACGGAAGTTTCACGCGAATCGAGGCAAAACGGGAGCTCGGGAGGGGTGAAATCAGTTTGGGCCGTGAGGTAGAGTGATTTTGGGGTAAAATTCTTCCTTCTTTTGGCTTTGACAGCCACTTCTATTTATAGGGTGAAAATTGCAGTAAGAGTCCGGACGGACTTAGACTGTTTTTCAGGGTTTTGTGGTATTTTGGAATTTTGAGGGGCTTGCTGGCAATTTCAGAAAATGTGCACAGGGAGTCCGGCCGGACTTTGACTGTATACCAGGGGTATTTTAGTCTTTTCCCTTTGATTTCTGATTGAAGGGTGATGGGTGGGCTGTGGCATGGCTGCCACGTGTCCCATGACTCACCAAATGTGTGGGAGTTCGTTCCCCGGTCCCGGTTTTGTCCGTTTTTTAAAATAACAGTCCGGAAAATGTCCGAAATGCCCCCGAAAAGTGCCGGAAAGTGCGTTTTTCAGGGAAAGCCGTACTTTTACGTGAGATGACACGTGTCAAGTACGTTTCGACGTCGGGATGCACGGGGCAGTCCCGGGACGTCTCGTTGGCTTGGCAACGGGGAGTTTAACGAGTTCCGGTTAACCTGGAGCGGGCCAGTTAACGGATTTCGGTTAACTTTCTGACGGATTTTGACGATCCGGATTTGGGTACTTACACTCGCTACTCCACCCCTATTAAGCAGCCTGACTATTGGTGAGACTCTGTTCGTATATCTATCTGTGGGTGACCAATCAGTTGCAGCCGTTCTGGTTCGAGAATAAGAAGGGCTTCAGAAGCCCGTGTATTATGTTAGCAAGGCTCTATCAGATGTTGAAGGCAGATATTACAATGCAGAGAAGGTCGCATATGCCTTATTCGTAGCTTCGAGGAAGCTACGAGCTTATTTTCTAGCTCACCCTATTGTTGTGCTCACAAATGCACCCTTGAGAAAAATTCTACATAAGCCGGAGAGTTCAGGTCGTTTACTCAATTGGTCAATTGCTCTCACAGAATTCGTCATCGAGTATCAACCTCGAAAGGCATTGAAGGCTCAAGCCTTGGCAGATTTCTTGGTTGAGCTGACGTTCACCAAGGAAGATAGCGAGGTGCAAGCTCAGAAGGAGAAAGCTAAGGGAAAAGAGCAAGAGGCCCAGCCCGTCACTAGTCTACCTGACGACTGCTGGAAAGTTTACTCAGATGGGTCAGCAACAAAGAGCGTCAGTGGAGCTGGGATAGTATTGATCGAACCAGAGTCGAGGACGGTCTATGAGGAATCATTGAGGTTCAAGTTCGAGGCCTCCAATAACCAGGCAGAGTACGAAGCATTGGTCCCAGTCATCGAGTACGCCAAATGTTTTGGGGCGACCAAAATTATGGCTTATTGTGATTCCCAGCTAATAGTCAACCAGGTCAGAGGAGAGTGCAAGGTGTTAAACTCTAGTTTAATCAAATACTGCGACCTGATAAAGAAATTGGTAAAAAATACTTGGAGTTTTGGGAAATTCAGAGGATTGGTCGAGAAGACAACGAATTGGCCGACCTACTCTCGAAACTGGCCACTTCAGACGAGCCACATGAGGAACCCATCTCCCACCTCGAGCATCCAGCATATGAAAGGGTTCAAATTCAGTGCGTGGAGGATACGTTGAGAAACTGTGTTTATGACAAGTGTTGGATCGAAGAAATGAAGGCATACTTGGAGACAGGCGAGCTCCCTGAGGACGAGAAGACAGCTCGAGCTATCAAAAAGAAGGCTCCAAGATATGTTATTCAAGGAGATATGCTATTCAGGAGGTCATACACCAAGCCATTGTTGAAATGCATTCACCCCCAAGAAATTACTCAGTTAATGCACGAGGTGCATAGTTGGATTTGTGGCGGACACCCGAGGGCCAGAACTTTGGCCGACAAGCTGATTACGTTGGGTTATTACTGGCCACACATGAGAGCTGACACTCACGACTTTGTTCAGCAGTGTGACCAGTGTCAAAGGTTTGCCAACCTACCTCATTTGCCTACGACGGAGCAAACTCCAGTGATCACTGCTTGGCCGTTTGATATGTGGGGCGTCGACTTGATTGGACCCTTCCCTCCCGCTCGTGGAAACTGCAAGTACGTGATCGTGGCTATTGATTACTTCACGAAGTGGGTCGAAGCCAAACCTTTGGCCAGAATCACAGAAGAAAATGCCATCAATTTCATTCATGACTTCATCTGGTGTCGATTTGGGATCCCTCGAGCTATAGTCTCAGATAACGGCCTACAATTCTCCCGGGCTTTCGAAGAAGAAATGAATCGAGTAGGGATCAAGCATTGGCAATCATCTGTTACCTATCCTCAAGGCAATGGGCAAGCTAAAGCAGCGAATAAGCTCATCCTATCTTCACTTAAGACGGGCTTAGTTGGTCGACGTAGCAACTGGTTGGACGAACTCCCCCTTGCTCTTTGGGCAGTTCGCACAACCATTCGGGGGCCTACGGGGGAAACCCCATTCGCTCTTACATATGGGTCGGAGGCCATGGCACCAGCCGAGCTGCGATTTCCTACAGCCAGAGTGGTCTTCTTCGATCAAGAGCAGAACGACACCAACAGATTGATCGACTTGGATTTGATCGACGAGAAGCGAGATACAGCTTACTTACGAATGGTCAACTACAAGAAGAGGACAAAGAGTTACCATGATAAGAAGGTGAAGACGAGATCATTCCAAGTAGGCGACCATGTGCTAAGAAAGATCGAGGCAACAGGAAGGAAAACTCAACCAAACAAGTTAACTCCCAACTGGGAAGGTCCCTACATTATTACTCGAATTATCAAGGAGGGAACTTACATGATTGCTCACCCAGGTGGTGAAGAGTTGAAGCACCCATGGCACGCTACTCATCTTATCAAGTACTACTTCTAGTACTATTTCTAGTTCAGCTTCAAAGATAAGTTCAGTTTTCGAAGTTTGAGTTCGTTATAGTTTTAGCTCTCCACTTTTGATGTAAGCATGCTTCCACTTCAATAAAAGTTGCCGTTCTATTCAACCCAACATTGTGTTGCACTTTACATTAATTGCAACAGACTCTATTCTTGATCAGTCTCGTTCTAACAAGCTCGATTCTTAATCAGCTTCGTTCATTTAACAAGTCCGACTCTTAGTCGACTTCATTTTAACAAGCTCGATTCCTAATCAGCTTCGTTCATTTAACGAGTCCGACTCTTAGTCGACTTCGTTCTAACAAGCTCGATTCTTAATCAGCTTCGTTCATTTAATGAGTCTGACTCTTAGTCGACTTCATTCTAACAAGCTCGACCCATAGTCAGCTTCGTTCTCTTAAACAGATTCGACTCTTAGTCGATCTCGTTTGCAAAAACTATACAAGTCTGAGGTCGATCGAGTTATCATAATACCAGTCCGACCCAAGACTCAGTGCGACTTATTTTCCCTATTAAATCTAGCTCGACATACAATCATGCTAAACTCAAAGGCACGAAACTCAAAAAAAAGTCAGCTACGATTAAATCAAGGTCCAGTCTCCCAAAGTGGGCCAGGACTAGGACTAGCAAAAAGTTATAAGTTAAGGATGCCTCCCAAAAACCGAGCCAAGGCATGAGCATTTACAAAGCAAAAAATAAAAATTGTTTGGGACTTGTTCATTACATAACATCCAAATTAAATTTCAACTAGTGAGATTAACTTCGACTTGATCACCGATGGAGGCTGGATCGACATCAACTTGGTCGCTTACAGCAGCTGGCTCACCCAAATCATTCCCTTGTTGATCAGGATAAACTACCTTTCTCGAGTCTGAAATGGTGTACTTTGGAGTATCCTCTTCGAAAGCCAGCTCATTAGGTTCCTCAAGCTCCGCCAAAATAGTATTGAAGTTGACAGGCTCAACGGGAGGAGGGACCCAAGGTTCTGCTTCTGCATCTACGTCATCCTGTGCAATATTAACCAAGTCATTATCATTATAAGGCACTAAGTGATGGCCCTGATGAGCTGTCGTATTATATTGATCCTCTGATGCCCATTTAGCTAGCTGCTCTATTGATATGTTGACAGATGGGTCCACCACAATGCGTCGAGCCATATGGCTCCGACCCACGTCAAAAAAAAACCCTTGCCTTTTCTGTGACGTAATTATGGAGCTCGTCGCTCTCCTTGTAAGCTTTCACAGCCTCCTTGCCAGCAGCTTCCTTGGCGGCACTCACAGCAACGGCCAGCTCCGCTTTCCACTGTTGTCGAGCTGCTTTTAGATCTTCAATCTGCTTAGTCAGCATCGAATTGTTTTCTTCCATGGTTTGAGTCGCCACTTCCAAGTCCCAGTCGACTCTCTTTTTATCCTCCTTGAGGGCAGCCATGTCCTTACGAGCCTTTCCGAGATCGCTCCAAGCCTCCTCCTTACCCTTCAAGGCAGCATCTTTCACCAACTTCATAGCTTCATAAGCAGAGTCCAAATCAGCATGGTCCTCCCTCAGCTTCTCATGGTCCTCCTTCAACTTGGCATGGTCTTCCTCCAGCTTATTCAACTCGTCATTTTTGCGAGCCAGCATGGACTTGGGCAGCTTCTCTTGCTCTTCAGCAGCCTTCCAGTAGCTAGTGGATAATTTTATCATAGCAAGAGACTAAAACGACGAGTAAATACATGGGATTAGAGCGACCAGAATTGAATCAGAGGCTTCGGACAAATGAAAGAAAATAAAGTTTCAAGTGTTACCTCGGAGTGAGCCAACCCGAACCTAGCACGGCAAGCTTCAGGAGTCAGGGCTCTGTCAGTAACTTTTTTGACCAAGTCTTGGTCAGCTGCCCTCCTCACAACCACTTGGCCATACTCCAGCTCGGGGTACTCTCTAGCCAAGTAGTTCACGCCGGTAAGAGGAGCAACGTCACTCAATTTGTCCACTCGAGCCTGGACCATCTCGGAGTATGAAACCTGGAGAGGGGGAGATAAAGACGCACCAACAGTTATACCAATCTGCTCAGATGACGGACCGACCTTGGACTTCTCAATTCTAATTTTCTTGCTAAGAGGAGCGTCATCCTCTTCCTCCTCCTCATCAACATTTATAATGGGCGACTTGGCCTGGGAATCAGCCTTGGACTTGGCCTTGACCTGAGCTTGAGATCTGGTTCGGACGACCTCCCGTACTGGTTCCACAGTTTGCTCAATCCCATCGACCTCAGCAGCATCGACCTCCTTAACCCCTTGGGCATATTCTCCAGCTCGCTCTTCCCCCAGCTCCTCGAAATCATCTTCCCCATGAATGAATTGGGTAGTCTCCTGGTCAACCAGTTTCAGAAGCTCATTGCGCTTGGTCCCCTCTGCCTCATGGTTTTCTCGGGCATTGGCAGCCCCGCAGCTCCTCTTGCTTTTCCTAATGTCGATAGCTCGGCCCATATTAGCCTCTTAAGCAGGAGTCAGCACTGCACAAAACCAAAGCAACAAAGTATTAGCTCGACAATTCAAGAAAGTTCTATGTACGAGCTACGAGTTCTACATACGAGCAAATTATCTACGAGCTAAAAGTCATAACAACATATTCTACGTATGAGCTAAAAGTTCTACGTACGAGCTAGATATATACAAGCTTTGAGATCTACATACGAGTAAATTCTTACCACCAACGTTCTCCCCATTATCTTTACAGTAATTGGGAGTCTTCTGATAAAGTGTGCATTTCTTCTCAAATATACCCAAGGCATGGGTGACCCAATCAGGATATATCATGCACCTTACAACGGGGACCAGAGGCACCACATCCTCATCTCCAAGCATCATCCCAGCCTGGATGTAGTTATTCTTGGTAGTTCCTAAAACCTTCCAGCTGATGGGTCCCTTATCAGCCAGCTCGACCAATCTCTTATACAGATTGGCATGCCAGTAGGGCTCCCAATAATCCTCCTCTCTCACTATCTTGGAGCCGGTATTGGGTAAAGGGAACTCCCATCCTAACCTTCTCTCCACCACCACCACATGGGAGCTCCAACCACTAGCCTTACCAGGAAGGTTGACAAATAACTTAGGGGAATTTGGCTTGGAGGGAGTGATGATCCCTGAGTCGACCTTATCAAATTTGACACTAAAGAACTCCCTAAAGACCCTCATACAGGGCTCGTACCCCAGAAAGCGACACACCATAGCAAAATAGACCAAAACTCTACAAGTATTGGCTCCCAGCTAGAGGGGTAGGGCGTTCATGCACTCCAAGAACTCATTTATGAATGGATCCAAGGGTAATCTCAGGCCAGCCTCAAATTGGCCATAGAAGAAAGCAACTCTAGTAGAATCCTCCTTATAAGTACCACTGAACTGGGCCATAAAGTCCTTCTTGCTATAAATGGTTACGTCAAACTCTTCCTTGTCCAACTCACAAAAGTTGTAAATCATTTCTAGCCGAGATGGAAAGTTTTGCTTCCCTCTGCGTGGCCTAGGGGCCACATAGCCCCTTTCATTCCTCCCAGGCACAACGGAGGACTCGAAGGCATTAACAATGCGAGGACTTGAGGAGGTCGAAGCTGAAGCTCCCCCTTAAGTCGCCATATCTGTATAAGAAGAAGAGGAAACAGGGGAATCAGTCATATACGTAGTCTCAAGGGACCTAGTAGACATACTAAGGGGCGACCTAGATTCCCCCAGAAATCCTGTTCTATTCCTAAGAAAAGAGGGTTTGTTGGGACCTTGGACGTAGAACACAGCTATGTGGTCAAGGAGTTCGTGGAAAAGATTAAAAGACACAACTCTTGGGTCGTTCGTCTCTAAGGCACCTAAATTTTCTCCTACAGGCAACCCCAACTCGTTGAAATGCAAACCCCACCGGGTCAAAATTGAGGAACATTCCTCCACCGTCATCTCTCTCCATACCCCATTCAAGTGTTTATAAACTCTCCGATTGACATTACAGTAGCCATACCAAGCTCCGGGTTCACTGCTAAAAGTCCTAGCCTTGGCGAAATCAAAGAAAGCGTAGAAATTAAGCCGGAATATTAAGGGGGAGAGGAATTCCTTAGTCAGTTTGAACGAAGAAGGGTTATGGCAGAGGACGAAGGTCCCAATAAATCCAATTGCTGTTTCCGTTGCCGTCGCCGGAGTTATCCAAGAGTTTGGAGAGAGTAAAAGTTCTAAAAGGAGAAGGATTTGGGTATATATATTTTCCGAAATTGAGGAGGAAAAAGAAAAAATTCAAACGTTATTTTCCTAATTAAATATGGAAAACAGTTCCCAAGGCGGTTCCCAAGGCGGTTCCCAAACGTCAAAACAGTATGATTGCAAAATACGACGCTCCCAGGATCCAACCGTTCAACAGTCAACGATCAGGATTGAGCCACGTCACCATCAGTCAGGTAAACATCAACTCAAGGATCGACCTGCGAGTTACTGTAAGCTTCATCAGAATTTCTTTAACTTCCTGGTCGACAAAGTCAACTCAGAAAGTTGGGGGCCACTGAACAGACTAAAAGTGACGAGCTAGGCCCAGCGAGTAAAGCCCAATCATTTATCTACTATTGCCACCACATTCTCAGTGGGTTTGGCCCAACTATCACTAGGCCCAAGGCCCATCAATAGGATCAGTCGACCTAAGCTCATTGTCCAACCTACGAGGTCCCGACCTAGCTTGGTTTGACTCTACGATCCTAGTTCTATTTCGGGTACGGTCCAGCCTTACCCATCAGTCAGGTCGACCTAATCTCAACAGGCGACCTCGACCTACCAAGCAAGCGTCGACCTATTGAAGTAAGACGTACGCACAACTCTTTCCATAACTGGCCCCCTACAAATCAGGAGCCACTCATGGACACGATCTATGGACACGTACATGTCCCACAAATTACGGGATTCATTCAGTCCTACCAAAAATACTACCCTCATCAAACGGCTATAAATACATATCCTCTACAACGGTTTTGAGGTAATTGCAATTTTGTCATTTGAATCTCTTTGTTCAATACAATATTTGCTCTCCGAAACACCATACTTACTCTCACGCCCGATAGTCTAAGTCGGAGACCATCCGGCTAGTCGTGGGTTCTGATTTCAGGTCAAGGAGCCAGGTGATTGGTCTTGCCACGTGGACGGAGATTGATAAGCTCTTTTCTTGCGGCATCACCTAGGATAGTACAACAATGGTGGTTTCAAGCTTTTCTTGAGAAACGAAAATGTAGATTGTTTGCCTCAATTAAAGAAATAAGAGACCTTTTAGAAGTTTAGATTTGAAATTTTGTCACTTTTTAGGAAGAAAATAAAATAAATGAAGTTATATCAACATTGTAATCAAAATCCCTATAACCACATCTTTAACATAAGTGATGAGTTCATCCTTTGATATTAGGGGTACTTGTATCATTCTAACTAAAAAAGAAAATGGATAGCAAGTAAATACATTTGAAAGTAAATAATGGAAAGTTAATACATGGAATATAAACAAACCACTATCACCATTAGACCTCCATTTTTAAATACATTGTGCATGGAAGATCTTGTATGATCAATTAGATGATTTGGTTTTACAATATACAAAAAAAATAAAGACTACATTATAAATGGTAGATTCAACAACAATTATTCAATATAGATTAAAAGGCTTGAAAATGAAAGATTAAAGTGTTATTTAGGGTTTGGAAGGAGATCTCACCATTATTGGTTACTTTATATCTTCCTATGGTTTGATTTTGTTTAACGTGATTAAAAATGAGAGAATTCTGCTCTCACTTAGGCGGAATGTACCCTAATGCTCACTCTTCTCAAATTTTTTTGTCCCAAATGAAGTAGCAAGAGTACTGTATTTATAGCCTCTGAAAATGACGAAGAGGTTCGCATGGCAGTCACTTCCATTTGCAAGGTGGTCCGCGCGGACCAAAGTGTAAACAATATTTTTTGACTTTTGTTATTCCTGCGAGGTCCTTTTGATATTTTTAATGTACAAAAGGTCCTTACTTGCTTTGTTTGGTCAATCTAATGCTCGGTAAGTCACGGGACTTTGTGATTATGGATAAGTGAACCCTCGGTGTCCTTCCCACATGCTCGAATGGAGAGCGGTCCAGATTGGGTACTTACAGAAGCCCCTCGGCGACGTCACTTACGAAGGAAGTGGGGTCGTCAAAAAATAATAAGAATCCCGATCTGGATCGCTAGTCGGGAGGGAGAGATATACGACCGAATTGGTAGGATGGCTGGACCATTTATAGGATTCCTACGTATCCCGAGTGGGAATCAAGTCAATCGTAGTTCGAGCATGAGGACAATTTGGAGGGGCCTCAACCTGTGGGGAATGATTTATTTTGTGTAGGCGTCAAAAACCTAAAGTGATTCAATGGCCTTGGGGGCATTTGTAGTTTCTTGTCTAGAAACACTTTACCACTCAGTGGGGAGAGATTCGGGCTTACGATGACGGCCGAATAAAGGTTCAAGCTTACGATGACTGCCGAAGAAAGGGGTTCGGGCTTACGATGACTGCCAAGGAAAGGTGTTCGGGCATACGATGACGGCTGAGGAAAGATATTCAAGCTTACGATGACGGCCGAGGAAAGATACTCGCGCTTACGATAACGGCCGAGGAAAGATATTCGGGCTTACGATGAAGACCGAGGAAAGATATTCGGGCTTACGATGATGGCCGAAGAAAGATATTCAGGCTTACGATGACGGTCGAGGAAAGATATTTGGGCTTATGATGACGGCCGAGGAAAGATATTCGGGCTTACATTAACGGCCAAGGAAAGATATTCGGGCTTACGATGACGGCCAAGGAAAGATATTCGGGATTATGATGACGGTTGAGGAAAGATATTCGGGCTTACGTTGACGGCCGAAAAGAGGTTCGGGCTTATGATGAAGACCGAGGAAAGATATTCGGGCTTGAGGAAAGATATTCGGGCTTACGATGATGGGCGAGGAAAGATATTCAGGCTTATTATGACGGTTGAGGAAAGATATCCGGGCTTACGATGATGGGCGAAAAGAGGTTCAGGTTTACGATGACGGTCGAAAAAAGGTATTCGGGCTTACGATGACGGTCGAAAAAAGATATTCGGGCTTACGATGACGCCAAAAAAAGGTATTCGGGCTTACGATGACTACCGAAGAAAGGTATTCGAAAGCACTAAGACTTATCTCACGTACGAGGGAAAGTACCGAGAATTATCTCGTGTAAGGAAGCAAGGAGAATTGTCTATGAGTAGATAATGGAAAAGGATCTCACGAGGATATAAGGGGAAAATATCTTACGAGAAAGGATCGTATGAGGAGATAATAAGAAAGGATCTCACGAAGAGATAACGAGATACAAAATCTCGGGAGAGAATCTCACGAATAGATATTAGGAAAGGATCTCACAAGGTGATGATGGAAAATGATCTCACTAGTAGATAACGAGATGCAAAATCTCGGGACAGAATCTTACAAAGAGATAACGGGATAGATCTCGCAAGGAGATAATGAGAAAGGATCTCGCTAGGAAATAACAGGAAAGGATCTCAATAAGAGAAAATGAGAAAGATCTCACTAGGAGATAACGAGATGCGAGATCTCGAGAGGAAATCTCAAGAAGAGATAATAGGAAAGATCTCACGAGGAGATAGCAGGAAATATCTCACGAGATGCAAAATCTCGGGAGGGAATCTCACGAAAAGATAACGAGATGCGAAATCTTGGGAAAAATCTCACGAGGAGAAAATGAGATGCTTAATCTCCTGAGGGAATCTCACGAAAAGATAACCAGAAAGATCTCACTAGGAGATAACAGAAAAGGGTCTCACGAAGAGATAACGAGATGCAAAATCTCGAGTAAGAATCTCACAAAGAAATAATGGGATAGATCTCATGAGGAGATAACAGGAAAGGGCCTCACGAAGAGATAACGAGAAAGATATCACTAGGAGATAATAGAAAAGGGTTTCACGAAGAGATAACGAGAAAGATCTCACTAGGAGATAACAGAAAAGGGTCTCACAAATAGATAACGAGATGCAAAATCTCGAGCCAGAATTTCACAAGAGATAATTGGATAGATCTCACGAGGAGATAACAAGAAAGGGTCTCACGGATAGATAACGAGATGCGAAATCTCGAGACAGAATCTCACAAAGAGATAACGAGAAAGATCTCACAAGAAGATAACAGAAAAGGGTCGCACGAAGAGATAACGAGAAATATCTCATTAGGAGATAACGCAAAAGGGTCTCACGAAGAGATAACGAGAAAGATCTTACTAGGAGATAACAAGAAAGATCTCACAAGGAGATAACAGGAAAAAGATCTCACGAGTAGATAATAGGAAAGGATCTCACGAATAGATAATGGGAAAGATCTCACGAGGAGATAACGAAATGCGAAATCTCAGGAGGGAATCTCACGAAGAGATGGCGAGATGCAAAATCTCGGGAGAGGATCTCACGAACAGATAACAGAAAGATCTCACTAGGAGATAACGATATATGAAATCTCAGGAGGAAATCTCACGAAAAGATGGTGAGATGAAAAATCTCGGGGGGAGCTCACGAAGAGATAACAGGAAAGAATCTCACGAGGAGATAATGAGATGTGAAATCTCGGGAAAGGATCTCACGAAGAGATATTTAAAGTCAGAAAGAGTTGAGATGGATCACGACAAAGAATAAAGTTTGGTAATTGATCACGACCTAAAGTTAATTTAAAAGTTTTTGATTAGGCTTTGAGTTTGTTCGCATTTTGTCTGATCGCACTAGTTCACAATGTCTTTGGAAAGAGTTTATATGGATAAGCATTGGCTCGAGATGATTGTGATTTGATGAAGCCCCGGTCCGAACTTGACGAATCTCCGGGCTCCTTTTCTAAACAAGGCCCCGATGTGAAGAAGTGTCTTGGCAAAGCCCTAGCTTGAACAAAATGACTTGGAAGCCCCCGTTTAAAGAAGTGTTTTGACTTTGAGTTCAAAAATGATAGGTACAACCCCCAGTCTGTTTGGTCATTCGAGGAAATCCTGAAGTATATCCATCGTGGCCCCAATCCAAGTTGAACCTTATGTATCCAGATGAGGCAATCATCCTTGATTTTTTTTTAAATCAATCAGTCAACCCAAAATGTAAAAGAAATGATTTGTAATGTACTATTGCAAGGGCATATTTTTTTTAAAGGTGGGAATGAGTCCCTGTTCGTGTGAATGCCTTATTTGATGTATGTACAAAAAAACATGATTTTGGGTTTGACTCTTTTGAGAGAGTATGAGCAAAGAAAGGTTTGTAAAAGTGTATGGAAGACCTTGCTGACAGAAAATCAGTGTTTAGCTCTATTTTTCCTATTTTGTAGAAAAAGAAGACTTGTCGAGACATCTGAAAATTTTGTTCTATTTATAACGATCACAAGATTGCTTAAAACCCTTTACTAATGTTCGGGTTATTCAATAATTAAACTTTATATGATGAAATGTTTTGATTAATTTAAGGAGAAAGTCAACGGTATCAATGATCAAATTTGGTTAGGTGTGAAAGAATGTTTGTGTATAAGAGAGGCCATTGATGAGACCGGGTTTATGGATTTGTTTGTGTTTATGACTGGACTATTTCTGGTTGCCTACGTTCCTTAAGGTAAGGAGCTCAGGTTGTCGTAGTTCAAGGCCGAACTGTGCTTGGCTTTGGGGCAAGAATATGAATATTTGTGGTTCCTTTGATGAAAAGGCTTGGACGAAAGGTTGGATGATGAGGCACGGGCCTTGAGATGATTCCTTGACAAGTCGTGTTTGACAATTACTTCATTGATTCCATTGCTTCTTGATCGTTGCTCTCACAGGAAGAGAAAGAATTTGAATATAGCTCAAGGACTTATGATACGCTCTTGTCTTTGCTTAAACTGCTTCATTGGTTTGACAACTTCTATTCTTCGAGCTTTAAATACGTCCAATTTGTTAATCTTCTGACTAGCGGTGCTATGTCCTTGGCTTCATTTTTGGCCTTTCTTGAACTTGTTTGATGCATATGAGGGGGAAAGAAAGCACTTATCTTATTGTCGATATGAGGACAATCATTTAATGTTGAGTAACCTTTTATTATTTCATGACTTTGTCGCCGTCGTTGATTTGGTCAAGGTGAAGGTAGGGATGTGATTTAGAAAGTGTATGGCTTGATGGAGGCCTTTGTGTGGGGTATGGTAAAGTGTATGGGTAGCTATCGGTTGACTTTCTCACACCAATTAATAAAAAATTAATCATTTGGGGAATTACTTGTTGAGCAATGCAAGTGATCATATAGAACAAAACCATTTCATTAAATGTAATGTGGGGGTGTAAAATAATGTCTCAAGTCTAGCAAGAAAAGAAAGAAGACTCATGTATAGAAAATTAAAGATTAACTACAATGTCCGAGGAGGAATTGATTGAATGAGGAAAGTACTAGAACCTACTAGGTTTGACTGTATGACTCTTTTTTTTTGCAGCCCCTAGCCTAGCAGACCGTCGTGAAAATTTTGTTTTTGTTGGGGGAAACTAGACCCGAGGGTGTTTCATGCCGTATCAAGTGATGGTACTTGGACCATCATCAAAGTCTTCAAACTTGTCAATTTTTCCACTCGTGAAAAAGCCCTAATATATCAGAGAGGGGGCATCTAAAGGCGGATCCGACGTGAACTTTTGGACAATGCTCAATCAATGTTACTTGTTGAATCAAACCCATCCCAAATAGTTAAAGCCATCGGTTGCAGCTGATCAGAAAGTTGTCACTCATTATCCAAAAGACACTCTTCTTGTCATTCGAGCATGGCTTGCATTTCCCGGCGATGACGCTCCTCTTGGGCCACGAGATTCTTTGTCAAGTAATCGAGAGTCACCAGAGGCATGGCGTGTGATTGACAATTGACAAATTGTAAAAGAAATTCAAAGCCATTTCACGAAGTTTAAGTCGTGATCAATTTACATAGCTCATTTCTTTATTTGACCGAAATCAAAATAAAGGTTGAGGATGGAGATGGAACACAATGACTAAGGATCCAAATGAGGGTGTTTCGTTGGTCGAAGAGGTATGACCTCTTTGAGGTTGAGGAAAGGACGTGGCCAATTTTGGTGCAAAGCAGGAGAGGCCTCTTTAAGTCGAGAGAAATTGGACTGTGAAAAGTCAGGATCGTAGATCGGACCATGAAAGGTCGGGATTGTGATTTAGACCGTGAAAGGTCGAGAACGGAGATCAGACAGTGAAAGGTCGAGAACAGAAATGAGACCATGAAAGTTCGGGATCAAAGTTGGACCGTAAAAGGTCGAGAACGAAAATGAGACCGTTAAAGATCGAGATCGAAGTTGGACCGTGAAAGGTCGAGAACGGAAATGAGACCGTGAAAGGTCAGGATTGAAATTGGATCGTGAAAGGTCGAGATGGAAGATTGGACCGTGAAAGTTCGAGATTAAAGATTGGACTATGAAAGGTTGGGAACAGAGATCGGACCGTGAAAGGTCGGGATTAGAGTTCAGACCGTGAAAGGTCAGGATTAGAGTTCAGACCCTGAAAGGTCGAGATTAGAGTTCAGACCGTGAAAGGTTGAGATCAGAGATTGGACCGTGAAAAGTCGAGATTGGAGATCGTACCATGAAAGGTCAAGATTGGAGATTGCACCGTGAAAGGTCGAGATTAAAGTTCAGCTCGTGAAAGGTCGGGATCGAAATTTGGACCGTGAAAGGTCGAGATTTGAGTTCAGACCCTGAAAGGTCGGGATCGAAAATTGGACCGTGAAAGGTCGAGATTTGAGTTCAAACCCTGAAAGGTCGGGATCAAAAATTGGACCGTGAAAGGTAAAGATTTGAGTTCAGACCGTGAAAGTTCGGGATCGAAAATTGGACCGTGAAAGGTCGAGATTTGAGTTCAGACCGTGAAAGGTCGGGATCGAAAATTGGACCGTGAAAGGTCGAGATTTGAGTTCAGACCGTGAAATGTCAAGAGAGGGAGTTGGACCGTGAAAGGTCGAAATTTGAGTTCAGACCCTGAAAGGTTAAGAGAGGGAGTTGGACCGTAAAAGGTCGAGATTTGAGTTCTGACCATGAAAGGTCGAGATTTGAGTTCTGACCATGGAATGTCGAGATTAGATATTGGACCGTAAAAGGTCGAGATTGTAGATTGAACCGTGAAAGGTAGAGATTGAAAATTGGACCATGGAAGGTTGAGATTGGAAATTGGACCGTGAAAGGTCGAGATTGGAAATTGGACCGTGGAAGGTTGAGATTGGAAATTGGACCGTGGAAGGTCAAGATTGGAAATTGAACCGTAAAAGGTCGAGATTGGAAATTGGACCGTGGAAGGTTGAGATTGGAAATTGGACCGTGGAAGGTCGAGATTGGAAATTGGAGCGTGGAAGGTCGAGAACGAAAATGAGATCGTGAAAGGTCGGGATCGAAGTTGGACCGTGAAAGATCGAGATGGAAGATTGGACCTTGAAAGGTCGAGATTGGAGATTGAACCGTGAAAGGTCGAGATTGGAAATTGGACCGTGGAAGGTCGAGATTGGAAATTGGACCGTGGAAGGTCGAGATTGGAAATTGGACGATGAATGGTCGAGATGGAAGACTGGACCGTGAAAGGTCGAGATTGAAGATTGGACCGTAAAAGGTCGAGATTGGAAATTGGACCGTGGAATGTTGAGATTGGAAATTGGACCATGAAAGGTCGTGATTGGAAATTGGACCGTGGAAGGTCGAGATTAAAGATCGGACCGTGAAAGGCCGAGATTGGAGATTGGATCATGTCGTTGTTATTTTATTAACTGTTTAATTCTACTTAAAACACGTCTTCTCATAATCCTAAATGGTTGGAAAAGACTGTTCTTCTTTTTTCAACTGAACGAAGGTCCTATAGGGCAAGCGGATTCCACTGACCAAACAAGGGGAACAACCTTAAGGACCAAGCGTGTCATATGAGTTTCAATGCATATGCCATGTGAATTGCGATCGAAGCCAATATCTTTAAGTCAAGATTGGGTCAAAGTTGGCATGACCTTTCCTTGTCTTGCTTTCGCAAGGGATCTTTGACTTTCAGATTTGACTAGGTCGTATTTGTCATGAGTTACGCATTAAAGTCTCGATGGCATGGTGTCATATTTGAGCGTTGACATATATCCAATATAGGTCAACGTCTAAGTTAACACTAGAAGTCAAGATTGGGTCCACATACGACCCTGCCGAGCTTGCTTTCGCAAGGGACCTTGACCTTTATGTTTTGACTCATGAGATGATCAATATGTAATATACATTTAGTCTTTATGACATGGACTGGGCCAAAAACTAACCATGTCTCAGACAAAGTGTGACGCAAATAGTGCATGATTGACACTGGCTAGGATGGGCTATTTGGAATGATCTCATGCACGCAAGAGAGGCATAAGAACACCTTCAAGCAGCTGTGAATGTGGTGCCCAAATTTTGTTGGATTCACGCGAGTTTGAAGACATCCGGTTTAATTTGAAAAAAAACGGAGTCGCTATGCCATTTTGATTACCTCAAAACTTTGAAAAAAAGGTTTTTACTTGGGTTCGGAGGTTAAGTTACCCCTTGGGAAGAACGTTTGGCGTTCACCCAAAGTGCCTTGCCGGAGCAAGTCTCCCAAGATTTCAGTAATCGTGCTTGCTTGCGTGCTTTCTTGTGTGCATGTGTTTGAGAATAAGGAGGGGGAATGTCCCAAGTTGTCTTCCGGACGTACAAACCATTTGTTGGTTGTCGCTCGGGATTCCTTGGAATTTTATGTATTTGGGATTATGATCCCGTCCTCATCTTATGACTTGTGATCATCGCATTTTAACCTCGGGACCCTCGGGACTTGCGTGATCGAGAGAATGACTCTCTTTTGGTCAAAGATGAGGTTCTTTAGAAAAGGAGGGTCCTTAGCCCATCAATCCTACGCTTTAAGACGGTCGAGCTCGTATAGATGCTTCATACTCTTTCTTAAGCGATAATCGGAGATATAGGGTTCAAGGTGTCCCTTTCTAAAGAGATATGGAACCTTTAATGGAAGGAACGATGTAAAGATAGGATCTTTTACACCGGTCCATTCCTAGGTTGTTAATGGGGGAATGGGGGAAATGTATGTAAAAATGAATCTTTAATGAAAAGATGACATTTTTGGGTTGCAAATGATGCACTTAGTTTAAAGAAATGATCTTTATTGCAAATGATGCATAAAGATTTGATTTTTATGCAAATGATGCATTTTTGTTGAAGAAATTGGCATTCATTATGCAAATGATGCATAAAGATTGCATTTTGAAAAGCATATGATGCTAGCTTATGGTAAAGACATGGTCTTTAAAGCAAATGATGCTTGAACAAGGGATTTTGGATGCAAATGATGCATTTTGATTAAAAAATATTTGATTTTTATATGCATAAAGATGACATTTTTATTTGAAAATGGGGGTTTTAGGTGCAAAGGATGCACCTTTATGGGAAAAGACTACATTTTTATGACAAATGATGTCTAATGCATGCCAAAGGGGAAGGGGGAATATAAAGATAGGATCTTTAATCTACCAAGTCCCAAGCAATATAAAGACAATGCAATGAGCAAATTATAAAGCAATTAGGATGCAAAGGTAGGGCGTGCGAGGTTACCAATAGCTTCCTTCTTCTTTGGTCGGAGCTAGGAGGAGAGGTTGGTCTTGGATCTTCAAGGAGGAGGGAGGGAGCTTCTTGGCCTTCTTCTTCACCTTCTTGAGCTTCCAGCAGTATTCTTCACGTATTTGGAGTGTTTGTAGGTGACTAGCTATGGATTGTGTGTGTTGAAATGGGTAGAGGAGGGCTCTATTTATAGGCAGTCTGGATAAGGCTAATGAAGCCGTGCGGCTAGGGACAGCGAGCTAATGCAGCCGTGCGGCATTATCCATTGTGACTCAGCATTTCTAGAACCATGCAAGGTGGCAAATTCTAGAACCCTCTTCCTAATTAAGAAAAACGTGTTTCTTAATTAGGAAGGCTCCCTTCAGCCCTTAATTTAATTTGGGACTGTTCCAGAACATTTCCGGAACACTAGGAAGGTCCGGGGAATTACCGGGAAACTTACCGAAATTGCCGGGAAATTTAACCGGAAGGCATGAGCCAGATTTGGGTACTTACAGCTGCAACTGAGACCATCCCGGTTTCAGGGTTGTAGTATGCAAGTGTACATGGCAAGGGTGCGCGTCGTGTGCGGTAACTAAATTTCCCTTTGAGTTAAAAATAGAAATTGGAAAAATGTGTCTTAAAGACATGAATATGTGCACAAACATTTTTATGAATAAGAAGGATGTACAAAACATTTCATGAACAAGATAAGAGCGAAATCATTTTTTGAAGAAGCAAGGAAGCAAAGAAGAGTACACAAACACAATGGTCGAAAAAAGGGGTAAACAAAAGTTTGACCAGCACAATGTTTTAAAGACTTTTAAAATAAGTTTTAAAACATGAACCGTTCCCAGCAGAGTAGTCAACTAAAATTACCCTATCCGAAGATCGCCCGAGCACGTCTGATTTTGTTCCTTTTGAAGAGGTGAAAATGTTTTAAAGATTGGACAAATGAATTTTTTTTGGAAAGAGAGTTGCTATGTCGTTTTGTGAGCCCAAAACATTGACAAAAGGCTTTTTGATGTAAGATCTTGAGTTCGGAGGTCACGTTACTGAAATTACTTGATCCGGAGGCGCAGGATCACGCCGAGCGGCCTTATAAGAAGCACACCAGAAGCCTATAAATAGAGACCTCATCTATTCATTTAAGAAGGATTTTTTAAGCACTGTTACTCTGCAGAAATACAAGCTCGAATTACAGTCCCAAAAAACACACAAATCCACTCTCTCATACAATAATCCTACCTTACACTATTCCTAATAGATATTGCCTAGGAAAACCTCCCTTGGAAGAAATAGAAAAACCAATATTGGTAATCTCTCCTTCCCTTACCTTTGATACTATATACTCTTATTTCCATTATTACTTGTTGTTTATATTTATTTATGTCATAAAGCTTTAATCTTTAGCAATGTAGTCTTATATTTCCCACCCCCTACACAAATGACTCAATCTCTCCCTAGGATGAACAAGATTCCAGAAGTGGCTTGTTCTAGGGATGATCTACCAAATGAGGATGTGATCTCCCTTTACATTTATGTATAAAAATGCAATATTTATCTACTATATGTTATCCCCTTCCCTTGATCTAGTTTTTCCAAGGATTGTCCACCTTATGAGGTATTAAGGACATAGGAAAAGCCATGAAGATCATCCTTTTTACATTATGTCCTTAGATTAATGATAATCCTTGCATTGTTCATATTAAAAATGCAATCTTTACATTAATATTATTTTACCCCACGTCCCTAAAGTTGGAATCTTTCTCCAAGGATTGTCCAAAAGCCTCATAAGGCATAAAAGACATAGGATGAACATAAAGATCCAATCTTTATATGCCATTCCCCTAAGTCCCATGGTTCTTGAGCATTCCATAGTGAGGATTGGTGTAAAGACTCCATCTTTACATCAATCCCATTACAAAAATGCCATAATCTTTGTCCCTCTAGAAAATCAATGAGTCTTAGTCCCAAAATCTCCGATAATCACTTGAGACAAACACAAAATGTCCCTATGAATCACCATTGTCTCAAGATGTAGGATTGATGGACAAGGATTCATTCTTTTTCTAAAAAGTCTCATTCTTGGACTTAAAAACAAGTTCTTTGATCACATTTGACTAAAATTTCCAAGGAAAGTTAGATTAAAACATACCAAGGCTCTCACACCTATATTGGTTGATTAATCTAATGGGAGGGTAGATAGGTCCCGTAATGATGATCATAAGTTCAAAGTGAGCATGGGATCAAAATCCCAAAAACACCAAAGTCCAAGATATTCCGAACTAAAACCTTCTTAAAATGATTCTTACATTCAGATAATAAACTTGGCATATCTTTTCTCATTTCTCAAATCACACAAGCACACAAACAAGCACAAAATTTTGAACCTTGGAAGACTTGCTTTTGCAAGGCTCCTTGGGTGAATGCCAAACGTTCTTTCCAAGGAGTAACTTAACCTCCGGACCCTTTTCCTTTTTTTTCAAAGTTTTGAGGATAAATCAAAATGGCGTGG
The DNA here is from genome assembly GCA_022495995.1 of Adenophora triphylla var. japonica. NCBI lineage: Eukaryota > Viridiplantae > Streptophyta > Magnoliopsida > Asterales > Campanulaceae > Adenophora > Adenophora triphylla. Next base: position 173,786 of record JAFEMH010004466.1, on the reverse strand, counting down.
CGACTCCGCTTTTCATACATTTGGTGTCTTCAAACTGAGGTGAACTCGGCCCTTTTTGTAAAAGAAAAAACGGGGCACATTCACAGTTTGGCGACTCCGCTGGGGAGAAGTAAATGTTTTCCAAACTTCTTCTCTCATAAGAAGCATTGAAAACATTTACGAGGGTTAGCCTTCCATCCCGGGTCCGATCTTTGTGCTTGCGCAATTTTTTTCCTTTTTCATGCATCCTTTGTGCTATTTTTAGATTATACATACTCTAAACGATAAGCAGGTGCAAATCTGAAGCTGAAAGTTGCCAAAATCTCTGGCAAAACATTCTGGAAAGGTAGCAATTTGGAACCTGGAAAACTGTTGGTTCTAGTCGGGCGGCCTGATCTGCCTTGGTCTGCGTCGTGCGGCTTTATCAGCAGTTCCACCAGGACAGTTTTCATCTGAGGTTAATCTGGAAGTTGTGGCAATTTGGGACTATTCTGTCCTGAATCTGGCCTGGTTCCAGAAAAATTATGTGCTTATGTGATGCATTCTTCCGCGTCCCAAAACATTCTTTTAAAACATATGATGAAAAATCTCTATTTTAACTCTAAAAATAATTTTTAGGTGACCGCACACTACGCGCACTATATATATCCTGTACACTTTTGCACGCACGTCCTTAACCCGGGATGGTTGTTCAGTTGCAATCACGGACAGTGTTATGACGCTCCCAGGCGCGCACAGAATCATCCCAAACTCCCCATAGCAGCCTGTGTCGACCACTGCACTAGTCCGTGTCACACTTTTAAAACCGTGACTTTTTGGTTGGTTTTTGTCTAGACCGTGTCATAGAGCTTCGTCGTATACCCCCGTAAAAGTCAAACCCGAGCCCATACTAGAGTCAAGATTCCTCGCGCAAGCGAAGCCATGCCAAAATTTCGTAGGCAAAATCGGCAAAATCTTGACCCCGGCATTGACCTTGACTTTGACTTGCACGGAGTATGTAAAATTCAAAGAGCCCATGCTAGAGTCAAGATTCCTCGCGCAAGCGAAGCCATGCCGAAATTTCGTTAGGCAAAATTGGCAAAATCTTGACCCCGGCATTGACTTTGACTTTAACTTGCACAAAGTATGCAACAACGCTCATTGTGACACCGTGTCATTCGACTTTTAACGTCCGACTTTTAACGTCCGACCTATGCCTATTATCTTCTTGTACAATGCCAAAGTCAACGTCTCTCGCATAAGCGAAATTCTTCCGAAATTCCGTTAAGGCTAAAGACTTGACTTTGATGGCATTGACATTGATTATAATCTGCATCACTCGTGCGTCAAAATTCCTATAATCCGATAGACCTTAGGACCGTTTTTCTCTTTCGGTCGGTGGGATCCGCTTGCCCTATAGGACCCTCGCTTGGGGCTGTCCACCTTGGGATGTCGAAATACAGGTGCAAAACGAGGGGCTTATAGACGTAGTGATGGAGCCCACTGATCCAGGATCTAGAGTAGTTGCGAAAAAGAAGGGCAGCCTTTTCCAACCAAATAGTGATAATTAAAAGATACTGTTTTAAGTAAAGTTGAAGATTCTTAACTGAATGTTACTTGAGCCTTCAGCCTAAACACCTACCCCCGAGTCTAAACCTTGCCTATCCCTTTCCCGCAGCGGGAAAGAAGTGGGTGAGAATACCGGGTCAGCGGCTTTTCAGTGCAGAAATTTCAGGCTCAAACAGTTTGTCAGAATAGTCAGTTTCGTCTACTCAGTGGTTTAGAATGGAAGATCTAACAGAAAACAATGGTGGTAACCCGATACTTAGAGAGGAAGTCGCACCAGTTCAACCCAAACCCCACATTTGGTATGTTTTCTGCGACTATGATGAGTGTCTGGAGGATCCCTACCAGGAGTGGATCAATGAGGAGGCCCCCTCAAAGAGGAGAAAGAAGAAGAAGTCCTCCCAAAAAAAGCTGAAGGAGAGATATAAAGCAGGAGATACCAGCATAGGAACGCTAGGAGAACCCTCAGGCAAGTTTGATTACTACATCAGCTACTCTAAAGATCCCGCAAGCCTCGATTAATCAGAGCAAGATCCATCCCAGCAATCCCCACCCGGTCGATCCCTTAGAGGTAGAGAGTTCCGAGTTCAGAGCCATCATCAAGTTCAATGAGAAGTTAGAAGATTTGGAGGAATAACACAGGATCCCCATAGAACGCATGGTCAGTCAGAGCAGAATCAAGGTCTCACCTGAGGAAGATTTTATCAGTATAATCCAAGCCAACCCCCTATCGACTACACATATAAGGTGGTGGTGTCGAAAATCAGCAAAGCGAAGATGACTTACCAGCAATGCCTTGACAAAATGAATCAGACTCTTCAATCCATGAGTCCGGTTGTTACAGATGAGCTTGCTGAGAGACTGCACCAGGCCTCCCTTAATCCCCTAACCACTTTTCCAAGGCATCAACCCACGAACGACCCCGATAAAGCTTTGGACCAGTTCGAGCTCCCCAACTTTGTGAAGGCCAACAAATTTGCTTCCCCCCCCAGACAGCAACAGTGAAGAGTACCCCCTGTCTAGTCCAGTCAAACACTTTGTCATTAGTAGTATAGGGTTAAGAGTCTCTAGAGTCAGGAGTCTTTGAGTTTGAGTCCTCCGAGTCATCTGATGGTCTTACGCCTGAAGATTATGAGTATGTCGCCAATGTCATCTTTCCCTTTGCATTAAATGAAATGATAGATCTTTATGAGTATCCCCTTATTGCCAACTTAATAAATGATAAATTAACTAATAATTTAACAACAGTTAATAATGATTCATTTGAACAAGATGCAAACACACTAAATGAACAATACATTAAAGAAATCTTTAAGCATGCTATTTATAAAGAGGAAAATCGTGCCCAAGCTGCCGAGGAGGTTTTGACTAGTGTTAACCTGGGAACTATCAAAGAACCTAAAGAGACACAGATCGGGAACTTCTTCCAAGGGGCCGAACGGGACAGACTGGTTGATCTGCTCAGAGAATATATGGATGTGTTCACCTGGTCTTACAAGGACATGCCGGGGTTGGACAGCTCGATTGTGGAACACATGAATCCTTTGACACCTGATGCCAAGCCTGTGAAACAGAAGCTAATGAAAATCAAGCCAGAATGGTCTCTGCAGGTCAAGGAGGAAATTGAAAAGATGCTTCGTGTAGAATTCATCAGGGACATTGAATATCCGACCTGGTTGTCGAATATCGTGACTGTGACTAAAGCAAATGGGAAGGTACGCTACTGTGTAGATTTTCGGGATCTAAACAAAGCTAGTCCTAAAGATGACTACCCGTTGCCGAACATAGATATTTTGGTGGATGCCACAGCCAACTACGAAGTCAAGTCATTCGTTGATGGTTTTGCTGGCTACAATCAGATTAAGATGGCAGAAGAGGACCAGGAGAAGACAGCTTTCACCACGCCATAAGGGACATACTATTACACGGTGATGCCTTTTCAGTTAAAAAACGTTGGGGCTACGTATCAAAGGGCAGCAACTGCGCTTTTTCATGACATGATCCACAAGGAGATCGAGGTCTATGTCGACGATATGATTATCTATTCCAAGGGCACAGACGGACAATACTTTGTTGATCTCCGGAAATTCTTCGAGCAGTTAAATAAGCATTCTATGAGGCTGAACCCTCGACAGAAGTCAAAAGCTTTATGGGCAAACTACAATACATCAGCCATTTCGTTAGCTGGCAACCATGTGTGAGCCCATCTTCAAGCTTATAAAGAAAAAAGCTGATACAGAATGGAATGGAGAATGCCAAGATGCCTTTGACAAAATTAAGGCGTACCTAGTGAATCCCCTGGTACTATGCCCCCCTCATGGACATAAACCTCTTCTGCTCTATCTCACGGTCACCGACACGGCAGTTGAGGCTATGCTGGCCCAGGAAAAGAAAGATTCTTGGGTAGAGAATGCCATTTACTTTGTGAGCCGAAAGCTGCAAGGGAGTGAGCTCAATTACTCGGCGTGTGAAAAAACCTGTGCAGGACTAGTCTGGGTAGTCGGGAAACTGAAACACTACATGAAGGCTCACTCAGTGAATTTGGTCTAAAAAATGGACCCCATCAAGTACCTTTTCGACAAACCTTCCCTCTTGATGTGCCTGGCAAATTGGTCATTCTTTCTAGCAGAGTTTGACATCAACTATGTAACAAGAAAGGCAATCAAGGGTCAAGCACTATCAGACCATTTGGCAAATTTCCCTAGTAATAGGACCGAGGGCCTAAACCCTAGTTTCTGGATGAGGGGATTTTCGCTGTTGAGCCTGAGAATCGATGGCAACTCTTCTTCGACGGAGCTGCTAACAAAAGGAGAAATGGCATAGGGATGTTGTTGGTAGACCCAAAAGATGAGCATATGCCAATAGCCGTCAAGCTAAACTTCTCCGTCACAAATAATGCAGCGGAGTATGAAGCATGTATAGCCGATTTGGAGGCAGCCCTAGAAAGAAATGCCAAGGAACTCGAGGTCTATGGAGACTCAGCCCTGAATACAGACTGTATTCAGCATGTCCGAGAGTGTGACAAGTGCCAGCGGTTTGCCAACCTTAATCATCTCCCACCTCATGACTTGTACTGCATGACGACGCCTTGGCCGTTTGCAACTTGGGGTATTGATCTAATCGGGAAGATAGCCCCAGTCGGAAGTAATGGGCATGAGTTTGTATTAGTGGCAGTGGACTATTTCATGAAATGGGTGGAACCAATGTCTCATAAGGTCCTCACATCCAAGAAGGTTGCCCAGTTTATCAAAGAGAATACCATGTGCAGATATGGGGTGCCAAACGAGATTGTCTCAGATAACGGGACACATTTTGAAGGAGACTTTGATAGATTGTTGTCAGAATTCAAAGTCACTCGCCACAAATCATCCCCGTACAGGCCTCAGACCAATGGAGCGGTAGAAGCTGCAAATAAGATGCTTGAGAGAATCATCTGAAAGATGGCTACTCATGGTCGTGACTGGCCCAAAAAGTTACATCTAGCACTCTGGGGCTACAGGACTTCTGTCAGAACAGCCACGGGAGAAACCTCTTTCGCCTTGACTTACGGAATGGAAGTATTCCTCCCTGTAGAGTTGGAAATTCCGTCACTGAGAGTTCTCTTGGAAAACAACATCAACAAAGTAGAATGGTTGCACAGCCGGCATGATGAGCTCGCCCTTCTTGATGAAAGGAGGCTAAAAGCAATGGAACATACTCGAGCCTATCAGAGGCGAATGGCTAGGGCATTCGACAAAAAGGTCAAGGTCATAAACATCAAAGAAGGAGATTTGGTACTGAAAGAGAAGCCCCCTACCAGATACAACCCTCTAGGAAAATGGGAGCCTGTTTGGATCGGCCCGTATGTGGTACAGAAGATACTATCGGGAGGAGCAATGAAACTTGTGGACCTAGATGGCAATCCTTTTGTTCACCCTGTCAACGGTGACAAGCTTCGGCGTTATTATGTCTAAAAAAAGTGCAAAAAGAGTAATACCCGGCTAATTTGAAAACCACGAAAGGGCGGTCTAGCGAAAACGAGGTTGCACAAAAAAAAGAAAAAAAGTGCAAAAAGAGTAATACCCAGCTAGGCTGAAACCTGAAAGGGGCGGTCTAGGCAGAAAACAGGGTTGCACAAAAAAAACAACAAAACCAAAAAAAGTTCATTAGAATGAACTACGGAGACCTGAGCCCCTTAGTCTTTCTTGTAAAAGGGGAACGTAGGCAGCCAGAAAGAGTTCGGTCTAAACAATAAATAAGACATCCAGATTTCCATGAAATGTGTCTTGAAAAATTCTAAGATAATATCTCTTGTTTCTTACAAATTAAAAACTTCTTGATGAGTTCAAGCACGGTCTACTCTTGACTCTCCTAACCTGCTACGAAGACAAAAATATACAATAAAAGACCTAATCAACTAATGTGTTTGCAAAAGGCAATAAGTGGATGCTTAGAATAGGTCTATCAATTGTCAGCATCAGCGTCATCCTTGTTCTTCTTTCTCTGACCTCGACCTCGTCGAGTGTTCTTCCTCTTCTTCTCAATGATGTCTGTCTCCCTCATCTCTATCTCGGGTGCCCTCAGTGGAGCCTCGATCAAACCTGTGTCAATAAGTGCCTTCTCTACCCTGGCACGAGTCTTTATCTCCTCCCGCTAAACCTCGGTGAGAGGAGAAATCTCCGATAGTCTCTCATATCTGACTTCCATGTCTTTGATAAAATCGCCCGACTGGTTATGGCGACTAGCCTTTGCCTCGGCCTCCCTCAAAATCCTGCTAGAGTCACTATCAACACCCAATAAGGCCTAGAATCTCTCTCCCAAGACAATCTGAGTCGCCCCCATCTCCCTCTCATACCAATCCAGGTAAGTTGTGGTCAAAATGGTACTCTTCCTGTTCTTGAGAATGGCTCTAGGTGGAAAAGCAGCATATGTACATGCTCTCGAAAAAAAGGAGAAGCTATCTGGATCTCTCATATCTAAAGGTGCCACCTCTACGGTGCGAATATCCTCCCAGTCATCAAATGGCTCCTGTAAGGCCCCGAACTGTCTTGATACTAAGTGGGGAATTTAGAAAGATGACCAGGACAGCCCTGGGACCCTCACTATGTAGGACTCCTGAAATGTCCTATGGGTCTGCAACCTCCATTGAGATACCCACCAACAAACATCTGAAGTAGACAGTTGAGCCATCATCAACTTCCAGTGATCCTGATCTTGCTGTCTCGGTGCACCTCTCCGAGAAATCACCCAAGGACAATGAGTAGGCAAAGCCCTAGTTAAAGCCCCTAGGCGCTCCTGCAACCACATAGTCAGTACAGCTGGGCTCCCAGACCGCATGAAAAGGTCCCCCTGGCCATCCTATCAATACCAAGCAGCGTCTCTCCCAAAATCAGAGGGACAATATCTCTCCCAGCCCTGCAGTCTCAGACCATGTCCAAAAGGCCGCTATGGCACACTCCAAAGGATTCAGCAGTAAAAAGGAAAGAGAATACGCAGAGAATGAAAGCATCCATAGATACCGTGGTCCCAGTAGTACCCGGAGACATGAATCTGCCCGGAATATCAGAGATGTCTATCCTATCGGGAGCTATCATCATCCCTTCAGCTTCTTCCAGAGAAATTTGCAGAAAATATGCAAGCTTTGGGATCACTTGTAAATCCTAAGCCAAAGGAATCAAAATATCCTCGATTTCCGAACTCCTAATTAATGCTCGGAAATCCTCGAAGATCGGGACGATCTCATTGTAGGAAAAGGAGTAAACGTGTCTCCGGACATCCCAGAATCTCGCTGCTGCTCTCAAAAGGTCCCAATTCGATGGGAGATCCTTCAAATGCCATAAAGATTTGATTTTGAAGGTGTTATCAAAAAGCCCCTTGTGAAATTGAAAATTATACCTCATCCAAGATTGAAGGTTGGAAAGAAAATGGTCTCTTTTTCCCTTTTGCAATCGAACCGGTTTCTCCATGGCAATGATTTGATTTATCTGTTTTTTGGCTAAAAATCTATTCTTGGATGGTCTGAGACAGCATGGAAAAAACAAAAATTGGAAATGAAATATAAAGACCCTTCCCTTCTTTGGCTTTATTTGCTAAAAATCAGTTCAGACAGAAGACCCAGCCGTGCGGCCTTTTTATCTCAGGTCCTAGTCGGGCGGCTTCATTTGCTGCTGCAGAAAAAAAAATATGCAGCAGACAAAGCTGCTGCCCAAGTGGAATTTTCACCCCACTTTCTCAAAAAACCTGCATAAAAACCATCCCAAACACAGTCCATACAGTCCAAATATCATCATACACATTTTGGCCCAATCTCTGCCCCATTTCCATGCAAAAAATCGCCCCGAGGCTCAAGTAACATACAAAAATAACAATAAAAAAAATCATTACATGTCTTTGCCACAATTGGCCCCCAAATAAAAAATAAATAATTACAAATTGTTTGTCATGCATCAATTGTTTTTTTTGCCTCTCTCTCTCTCTAAGTACAGAAAGGACCCTAAGCCTCCGACTCCTCGTCGCTGCTCAGCTCATAGAATCCAGGGTCCTTCATTAAGTCCTCATCATCGCTCACGACGGAAAAGTCAACGAGCACATGCTTGTACTCCGTCATTCGCTCCAAGATGTCGGTATTAGGCCCACTCCCCCAAGGAACGCCGCCAATCAAAGATGAGGGGTATTCCGAGGCTGATGATGAAGAAGCCACACTCCCAACATGCCTCCTCTTGCACTCAGGCTCCTGCGCATTCCCCACAGCCCTTGAAGCACAAGCTAGCTTCCGCAAGAGGGACCGAGCCAGTTGCTTCCATCCCCTGTTCTGCCGCACCAAAGTGTCATAGGTGCGAGCATGGACCTGCGAGAAAGAAAAGGATTCAGAATTGCAAAAATAATATGAAAAAGTCGAAAACAAAAAGGAATCCAGAGTTTACTTATAGTGCTGTCAACCGGCAAAGTGAACTCGGCATCTCTCGTGTCGGGAATGGGCACCATCAGCCTCCTTGGTACCCCATTCACCACATACGATAGGTGAGCCAAGGGAACAGGTGGATCAGTCGGCTATGCCTCTCCATAACCCTTAGCAGCAGCTATCTTCACTAGCCACTGTGGCGTCCTCAAATGCTCCTCCCCAAAGGTGGCGTACGGAGTAGCATGATCAAAGTAGTCCTCTATTGCCAAACCGACCCTGTACCTATCCCTCTCATCCTCTGGCCAATCCTTAGGCTGCAGCATGAAAGGAGGAGGATCGTGGGGAGTAATGGAGCCCAAAGAAGGGATGTGACCATGCTGCCTAGAAAACCGGTCTCCCAAGTAGATAACATCACAGGTCAAGCCTGTCAACCACTTTCTCTGCCGAGTCACGGCCACGGCATCGCCCATCAAAGCCACAGGATACCGCCCCCAAGGGTTGAAAGTCACCTTCTGATAACCGTCCTCATTGAGCACAAGCCTCACCATCTTGTAGTCAAAGGTGATCCGGGTCTTCGTATTAAACTTGTCCCGAGCCTCACCTCTCTAGTGTACCATAGCCAGGAAGGTGGCGAGATCACTCTGCTGGTTCCACGGAAAGAACCCGATCACCTCACAAAACTAAACTTGCATGTCAGAATATAAATGTTATTTTATCTCATGAATTTTGAGGGTACAGAAAGGAAAAGAACAGAAAGAAGTATGATAATACCTCCAAAGCAAAGGAGAAACAGTCCATGGAAGCAGCCTTGTTCTGGTTGTACAGATCCAAAGAAAAATAAAGCTCCGCCAATCTGGCCTCACCCCAAGAGATCTCCCCAACGGCAGCCAGATCATCCAAAGAACCCAGCAAACAAATCATCGCCAATGTCCCAGAATTAGCGAAGATGGTGACAGATAAAGTCAACCACAAAAAAGCCCTTGCAAGTTGGTGAGCAGTCACGTCGTTGGCAGCAAATCCCTCCATGCAATTGAGAACCTCAATCTCAATCAGACGGGTCTCCATCCCTAACCCCTTCGGAAGGATATCAAACCCCACATAATCCCTGAACTCAGCGTCAGAAATGTGGTCTCTCCAGGTCACAGGCCGATCGATGAACTGCAAGCCCGTAATAGCCGTAAAATCGGCAGGGGTCACTGTAGCCTCTCCCCAGCCCAAGTGAAAACTATGGGTGGTATCCCACCATAACTCAAAAAGAGCTAGGGTCAATCCCTTACTTTTGTTCGTCACATGAACACCACTACCGATAGCCTCGACAAAGGCATGGAGACCCGTAGCCTCAACTAGCTGCTTAGGGTTGTGGACATCCTTCTCGATGTCGGGCATCCTCGCCCACAACTTCACCGCAATCTCAGTGGGCCCCCATGATTTGCTCTCATGCAAGTAATCACATCAAAGGTGCGTTAGTCCTTCAACTTATCTCAGAAATAGGCATACATTCACAAAATATTGCACATATTCAAAATAAGGCATTTTCTAGCATCATTTGCATAGAACACGCGTTTTTCATCATTTGAAACACGTCACACCGAGCACATGCTCTCCCAAGCACAAAAAATCTCAGTTTTCACAAAATCTTTTCATACAAATTTAATCTTTCAAACAAGCATGCATGAATCATTTTCATCGTCCAAAATCTCATTCTCGCATCTATGATCAGGAGTTAACCTAGTTCTAGCACATGCAAGAACTCCGTCCCATTTTTGGCATTATTTTTCTCACTTTATTTTCAAAAAATGAGTCATACTCATATTTCTTCAAATAAATTGCACATGCATGATTACCTATGTATCTAGCTTCGTAGGTCAATTGTTTAATCCATAAAATCATCAACAAAATCACAAAAAATCCAAGAAAATTCTCAAAATTCAAATTTATCCCTAATCAATCAAAAATCAACCAAAATTGATGAAATTGAGTAAATCTAAAGTGCTTACCCCTATAGATTGAGGTTTCATTGACTTGTGATCCCTTTTATCGGGATAAAACTAAGAGGTAGGCACCGCAAAGTCATACTTTCGGTCGGTCCTCACAAACTCCCTTCTCCTCAATCTTGCGGCTTGTGATAGATCACGAGGCGCTTGGCGAGGCCTAATGTGTCCTCCTTGGTCCATTTGAGCAGTAGAAACTCGAGGCTTTGAAGAACTTGACGTTTTTCTCTCTCTTTTCTCTCTTCTCTCCTTGGCAAACAACAGCAACAATGGCCACTGCCCGTTCTTCTGTCTGCTTTAAATAATATGGTGCAATGGAGTCTTAGACCGTGCGGCCTCTTTTTCTCCATCTCTAGCCGAGCAGCCTTATTCGCCTCAGGCTGAATATACACTTTTGCCCCTAGACTTTCCACTTAAGCAAATAATTCCCGTCATCTCCTAACGGAGTAATGTTGTCTCCCAAACATCTCTGTTATCTCCAAACGGAATAACGTTTTCTCTCAAAAACCTCTGTTACTTCCGTTAGAATGGAATAACGTTAGGTGATCCCTCAAAATGTTCAAATAATATCAGGTGACAACCTCCAAATTGTCAAATTCAAGCTTTAGCTCCCGCTATCTCTATCAAAAGAGATAGTGCCGTAAGCTTTAGTTTCCGTTACATCCGTTAGAATGGAATAACGTCAGGCGACAACCTCCAAATTGTCAAAATTTCAGCTTTAGCTCCCTCTATCTCCTTAGAAGGAGATAGCACCGTAAGCTTTAGCTTCCGTTACTTTCGTTAGAATGGAATAACGTCAGGAGACAACCTCCAAATTGTCAAAATTTTAGCTTTAGATCCCTCTATCTCTATCAAAAAGAGATAGTGCCGTAAGCTTGAGTCTCCGTTACTTCCGTTAAAATGGAATAACGTCAGGTGACAACCTTTAAATTGTCAAAATTTCAGCTTTAGCTCCCTCTATCTCCTTAGAAGGAGATAGCGCCGTAAGCTTTAGCTTCCGTTACTTCCGTTAGAATGGAATAACGTCAGGCGACAACCTCCAAATTGTCAAATTTCAGCTTTAGCTCCCTCTATCTCCTTAGAAGGAGATAGCGCCGTAAGCTTTAACTTCCGTTACTTCCGTTAGAATGGAATAACGTCAGGCGACAACCTCCAAATTGTCAAATTTCAGCTTTAGCTCCCTCTATCTCCTTAGAAGGAGATAGCGCCGTAAGCTTTAGCTTCCGTTACTTCCATTAGAATGGAATAACGTCAGGTGACAACCTCCAAATTGTCAAAATTTCAGCTTTATCTCCCTCTATCTCTGTTAAAAAGAGATAGCGTCGTAAGCTTTAGTTTATGTTACTTCCGTTAGAATGGAATAACGTCAGGCGATAACCTCCAAATTGTCAAAATTTCAGCTTTAGCTCCCTCTATATCCTTAGAAGGAGATAGCGCCATAAGCTTTAGCTTCCGTTACTTCCGTTAGAATGGAATAACGTCAGGCGACAACCTCCAAATTGTCAAATTTCAGCTTTAGCTCCCTCTATCTCCTAGAAGGAGATAGCGCCGTAAGCTTTAGCTTCCGTTAGAATGGAATAACGTCAGGCAACAACCTCCAAATTGTCAAAATTTCAACTTTAGCTCCCTCTATCTCTGTCAAAAAGAGATAGCGCCGTAAGCTTTAGTTTCAGTTACTTCCGTTAGAATGGAATAACGTCAGGTGACAACCTCCAAATTGTCAAAATTTCAGCTTTAGCTCCCTCTATCTCCTTAGAAGGAGTTGGCGCCGTAAGCTTTAGCTTTTCGTTACTTTCATTAGAATGGAATAACGTTAGGTGACTCCTCCATTAACCGTCAAAACCCCAAGGATCCTAGACCTGTTGCTTAACTGTCTAGCGGTGCTCCCGAAGTACGATCGTGGCTTGATTCCTCCCGAGGATACGTAGGTAGCCTTTTCAAAGGTCCAGCCATCCGACCACATTAGTCACCCCCTTCCTTTACCATCTCCTCAGTGGTGTGCAAACGTATTAAAAGGTCCAGCCATTCGACCTCTTAGGTCACCTCCTCTCCTTCTTCAAAGCAAGGGACCAGTTTCTCTTCACCATTCTTCATCGGATTCTGAACTACGATCATGGCTTGATTCCCCCGGGATACGTAGGTAGCCTACTTTAGGTTCAGCCAATCCGACACACATGACATCCTTTCCCCAGCGGATCCAGAACTACGATTTGGCTTGATTCCTCTTCAGGATACGTAGGTAGCCTTCCAAAGGTTCAGCCACTTGACCTCCTTGGTCACCCAATCCCAATCCATCTAGGCAGTTCACCAGATTGGATTCTCACTTTTATTGATAACCCCACTTGTTTCGCAAGTACCGTTGGCGAGGGGCTTCTGTAAGTACCCAAATCTGGCTCATGCCTTCCAATTAAAGTTTCCTAGCAGTTCCCCAAACTTTCATGAAGTTTAGGGGCAATTCGGGAACTTTTCAATTCTTTCCGAGCAAGGAAGGACCTATTAGGAATAAGAATTCTGGATAGGACCTCGCTGGAAAGAAGCTTCCAACCTACCACCTTGCATGTTTCCAGAAATAAGCTGACGCGGCAGGAGAAGACGTCGGGCGGCCTTATAAGAAGCACACCAGAAGCCTATAAATAGAGGCCTCCTCTATTCATTTAAGAAGGATTTTTTAAGCACTGTTACTCTGCAGAAATACAAGCTCGAATTACAGTCCCAAAAAACACACAAATCCACTCTCTCTCATACACTAATCCTACCTTACTCTATTCCTAATAGATATTGCCTAGGAAAACCTCCCTTGGAAGATAGAGAAAAACCAATATTGATAATCTCTCCTTCCCTTACCTTTGATACACTCCTATATACTCTTATTTCCATTGTTACTTGTTGTTTATCTTTATTTATGTCATAAAGCTTTAATCTTTAGCAATGTAGTCTTATATTTTCCACTCCCCTACACAAATGACTCAATGGAGATCCTCTCCATAGGATGAACAAGATTCCACAAGTGGCTTGTTCTAGGGATGATCTACCAAATGAGGATGTGATCTCCCTTTACATTTATGTATAAAAATGCAATCTTTATCTACTATATGTCATCCCCTTCCCTTGATCTAGTTGTTCCAAAGATTTTCCACCTTATGAGGTATTAAGGACATAGGAAAAGCCATGAAAATCATCCTTTTTACATTATGTGCTTAGATTAATGATACTCCTTGCATTGTTCATATTAAAAATGCAATCTTTACATTAATATTATTTCTCCCCATGTCCCTAAAGTTGAAATCTTTCTCCAAGGATTGTCTAAAAGCCTCATAAGGCATAAAAGACATAGGATGAACATAAAGATCCAATCTTTATATCCCATTCCCCTAAGTCCCACGGTTCTTGAGCATTCCATAGTGAGGATTGGTGTAAAGACTCCATCTTTACATCAATCCCATTACAAAAATGCCATAATATTTGTCCCTTTAGAAAATCAATGAGTCTTAGTCCCAAAATCTCTGATAATCACTTGAGACAAACACAAAATGTCCCTATGAATCACCATTGTCTCAAGATGTAGGATTGATGGACAAGGATTCATTTGTTTTCTAAAAAGTCTCATTCTTGGACTTAAAAACAAGTTCTTTGATCACATTTGACAAAAATCCCCAGGAAAGTTAGATTAAAACATATCAAGGCTCTCACGCCTATATTGGTTGATTAATCTAATGGGAGGGTAGATAGGTCCTGTAATGATGATCATAAAATCAAAGTGAGCATGGGATAAAAATCCCAAAAACACCAAAGTATAAGGTATTCTGAACTAAAACCTTCTTAAAATGGTTCTTACGTTCGGATAATAAACTTGGCACATCTTTTCTCTTTTCTCAAATCACACAAGCACATAAACAAGCACAAATTTTTGGACCTTGGAAGACTTGCTTTTGCAAGGCTCCTTGGGTGAACGCCAAACGTTCTTCCCAAGGAGTAACTTAACCTCCGGACCCTTTTCCTTTTTTTCAAAGTTTTGAGGATAAATCAAAATGGCGTGGCGCTCCATTTTTCATAAATTTGGTGTCTTCAAACTGAGGTGAACTCGGCCCTTTTTCGTAAAAGAAAAAATGGGGCACATTCACAGAAAGTGTTTGATTTGTTTAAGGTGATTAAGAAGGAGAGAATTTTGCTCTCACTTAGGCTGAATGTCCCCTAATGCTCACTATTCCCAGATTTTTCTTGTCACAAATGAAGAAGCAAGAGTCCTGTTTTTATAGCCTCTGGAAATTACAAAGAGGTACGCACGGTAGTCACTTCCTTTTGCAAGGTGGTCCGCGCAGACCAAAGTGTAAAGTCAGTATTTTTTTACTTTTGTTATTCCTGCGATGTCCTTTTGATTTTTTTAGTGTACAAAAGGTCCTTGCTTGCTTTGCTTGGTCAATCTAATGCTCGCGAAGTCACGGGACTTTGTGGTTATATGCTCTAATGGAGAACAGTCTGGATTGGGGTACTTACACCAGTGAAAAATCTTGGACTTGGTCACAAAATGTGCAAGAATATGCACAATATAGAACAACTCTGGACGTGTGATAGTGAGATAGATAAAATGCCCCACAAGATGTCAGTAAGGCTCAGGATCACGCAAATCCTCATCTTCAGTTAAGGCCAAACAGTGATTTTGTTCAATAGGTGTTAGTGCTGGACGAACACCGAGGAGTCCTGTCTCGGAAAGAATGTCAAGGGCATAGTTTCATTGAGAAAGAAAAATGTCGTCTGGATGTGTAGAAACTTCAAGCCCCAAAAAAATACTTAAGACGTCCCAAGTCTTTCATGTGAAAACATTTACTCAAACATGCTTTGAAGCGATGAATAACCTCATGATCATTACCACCAATTACCAAATCATCCACATCCACATACACGAGAACGTGTAGTTCAGCAGCGGAAGTGTTGTAAGAAAAGAGAGAATAATCCGAATATGACTGACGAAAGCCATATTTCTTCAAGGCAGTTGACAACTTTGCAAACCAACAGCGAGGTACTTGACGTAAGCCATACAATGATTTCTTGAGTTTACATACCTTACCTAAAGAAGAAGCATGATGGCCCAAGGGTACCTTCATATCGACATCTTCACTAAGATCACCATGAAGAAAAGCATTGTGAATGTCCATTTGATGAAGTTCCCACCCACAAACTGCATCAATGGAAAGAAAAACTCGGACAGTGACCATCTTGATTGTTGGTGCAAAGGTTTATTTTAAATTCACACCTTCAACTTGTCGGTTTCCCAAGATGACCAAACGAGCTTTGTAGCGTTCAACGGACCCATCAGCATTATACTTTATCTTATAAACCCATTTGTTGTCAATCACCTTCTTATCAATGGGAGTATCTACCAATTCCCACGTACCATTCTGGTCAAGAGCATCAAGTTGTTTGTCCATAGCCTCACACCAATGAGGATATTTAACCGCTTCTCCAAAATGCTTTGGTTCATGGCCTATGTCAACAACATCCAAAAAACAAAGATGTGCCATAGAAAAGTAAGTGCAACTAATAAAGTGTGATAAAGGATAGTGAGTACCTGAAGATTTCTTTTGGGCAGATGAACACGACGGGGAGGGACTTGAGCAACGTGAGCCCAGCTCATATTCAGTCGATGGACACCTTGTAGAAGACATTTTAGCTCTCTGACCTCGACCCAAATTCTCTGTTGTAGTTGTAGTTGCAGATTATTCAGGCACTTGCAATTGTTCAAGAGGTTATTCGAGCATCTGAGCAGTATATGTAACCTATTCAGCCTGTTGTGCCGGAACTTGTTCAGTAGGTTGTTCAAACAACTGTTCAGACAACTTTTCAGGCAACTTTTCAGGTAACTGATGCCCACATAAGCATTGTATTCCTCATAAGCAACTTCATTAGTAGGTGCACAAAGAAATATATCTGAATCTGTATAGGCCTTTTATGGATCAATCCTGTTACTAGCAAAGGGAAACTCCTTTTCCACAAAAACAATATCCCGAGAAATGAGCATTTTATGCTCATCAAGATTATAAACTAACCAACCTTTCTTCCCAAAAGGATAACCCAAAAAACACATTGTCTGCTTCGACTAGCAAATTTATCATTATCTCTTCGGGAATAATGAACACAACATAAGGATCCAAACACCTTAATTTTTTTGTAGGAAGGTGATTTTCCAAAAATAATTTCATAGGGGGTTTTTCCATGCAACAATTTCGAAGGGGTACGATTAATTAAGTACCCTGCTGCTAGTACACACTCTCCCCAAATTTCACCGATAGTTTTGCTTGAAATATTAAAGCACGAGACACATTCAAGATATATCTATGCTTTCTTTCCTCACTTCCATTTTTTTGGGACGTACGAATGCAAGTGATGTGATGCTCAATGCCATTTTCAATAAAATATTTTTCTAAACAAGTAAATTATGTCCTATTGTCACTCCTAATATTCTTAATATGTTTATTATGACAATAATTTTTTTCAAGATTTGAGAGACATCACTTTTTGATTTAACCAAGTAAACCCACACGACACGAGAACAATCGTCCATAATTGTCAAAAAAATAAATGGCTCCACACATTGCAGGCTTTCGATAATCACCCTAAATATCGCAATGAATTAAATCAAAAAATTCAATAGTTATTCTCACTAAGAAAAAAACTTGTCTCTACTTTGTTTAGCTTGGCAGCAAATTCCACATACGTCTTTATTAATGCTATTATGACTAATAAAGGCAATAAACCAACCACTTTACTTGGTGGATGTCCAAGTAGCTAATGCCACAACTGATAGCTCCCAGATTCTCTCATATTGTTAGCATGCATCCCTGTTGGTCCCCTCAAGTAGTATAATCCCCCGTCTTGTTCACCCGTTCCAATCAAAATCTTCGTGGTTCGGTCTTGTACAATACACAATTTATCAGGAAAATGCACTACATGATTGGAATCATTAAGTAATTGGGAAACAGATAACATATTGCAGTTGAATGTGGGAACATATAAAATATTTCTCAAAATTAGATGTGATCTGATGGCAGCATCGCCTTCTTTTGGGGCGATCATATATCTTCCATTGGGCAAACCTATGAGGTTAGCCTAAATCTAATGCATATTTTTCAGCAAAGAAATATTGCATTTTATGTGTCAATTAGCTTCACTATCGACAAGCCAAGACTCATTATTTGTCTTACAATTCATTCAACCAGTTGTCTGATCAGTTGACTACACCTGTGGCTGCTCTTACTCCTTGAAGTGGCTCCACTGTTCAGGCGTGAAACCTAGCATTGCCAACCCTATCATCATCCGTTATTCCAACTGTTACCTCTCCACTGGTATGCACCGTGTTAGCTCATGGATTGGATATGCTTGAGTGTTTTCCCGTAGCCGAAGTGATTTGTCTCCGCTTCTTCCCTTCGTGTTCTTCAAATGTTGTTCTCCCCATCATTCGGGATACCCCACCAGACTGTAGCACGTATCTGCATCATGTCCCTTCCTCTTGCAGTAAGAACAAATAACACTGCTCATATCCTTTCCTTCCTTTGAACCAGTTGTGATCACACCTGTTCACACAACTGTCTGAACAACAAAGCTGGCAGGGGCAGGATAATCTTCATGCATGCTGCATCGTACTCTTTCTTCCCGTGCAACCATAGAGTATGCCTTATTAACATTAGGCAAGGGTTCCGTGTTCATTATGGAGGACTTCACATTCTCTAACTTCGGTGTTTCAAGGCCTATAACGAATTGATGAACCCTTTCTTCTTCACATCGTTGGACCAACTTCGTGCTAATATTGCACCTGCACCCAACACATGAGCAAGTCAGGAGTGCATCAAAATCATTCAGATCATCCTACAGTCTCTTCACGCGACCAAAATAGGCTGCCACGCTTTTACCTTTTTATTGTTTGCAGTTTGCTAGATCCGCCTTCAATTGTTGAACCCTTGATCCGTTTCCAACTGAAAAACTTTCCCACAAATCATCCCACAACATTTTTGCATCATCCACATAGCTCATAGTGGAACGAAGGCTTGGCTCAATGGTGTTAAAGATCCATGAAATAACCATTGAGTTCACAGTTTGCCAGAGTTCCAGTTTATTTCCTATGGTGGTTTTTTTAATCGTTCCATCAATGAAGGCGGTCTTTGTATTGGCTCTTAATGATCCCTTAAAAACCCTAGCCCATTCTTCATAATTCTCCCCCCTTCAATTGGAAATGGGTGAGAATCATTCCTGGATTGTCACTTGTCGACAGAAAGTATGGAGAGTGCCTCTCATGCATGACTTTCTTCTCGCCACAAGCTTCGACGGTCATGGTGGCTGGACCTTTGAAAGCTCTGATACCAAGTTAAGAATTGATATATGTGAAGGAAAAAATATTATTTATTTCCTTTCTTGATTAAATTGATTACAACTCTATATATACATGAGTGTCCTGCTTGGAGAAGGATTCTATCAATATCATAACTAATGCTTAGAATTAAGATAATCATATATCCTACCTAATTTAAATATATCAAATAAGGAAACGATAATCATGTACAAAAGGAAAAGATATTGACGATATTTTCGTCACTATCTCAACATTTCCCCCAAACTCTTTGCCCCTTCTCCCTCCCACCTTTCCATTGGTGCTCCACCATCTCCGTCCCTGGCATCATGAGCAGCTGGATGCGCGAAGAGCGAGGATAAGGAAATTGGTCGCCGGAGAGGGAGAAAATGGGCATTATAAGTGCAACTAATCTAATATGCGCCGGATAAAGTCAGGTTTCATATCTTTTGAGGCAAGAATCGAGGGAATTTTGAATCAAGGATTTGGATTTTTTTTGTCTCCTCTCTTCTGTCTGGTGTTGTGCATTCCCCTCTAATCCGGATCTTAGTGATCTACCCCTTCTTACGGAATTCAAATTAGCAATATCCATGAAAAATTCACCAATTTATGTCTTCGAATACAGATTTGCAATATCCACGACAAAGTCACATTTCATATATCCGCGAATGATATGATGACATTGTTAGTAGGTAATTTTGGGTTTTGGGGTTACAAACGCAGCGGAAGTCTTTATCAAATAACACAAAAACCCTAGCCTTGAATCCATTTAACACGAATAGATTAAAACTCATGAAATAGATTTATGTACCTTAATAGCGATTTTGTTGCTCAAAATGAATCTTCAAAATCGAATCTTTGAACCGTTGACGAAACTTTGATCTTCTCCTTGTTCTTCCTTGGTGATGAATCAACAATGGTAGATCTTCAAGCTTTAGGTAATAAAGCAATCACCCTCTATTGGTAATCCACACGAACAAACCAAGATCTATATCTTGTTGGATTGCTAGATGATCCTCTATTGTTGAAACTCTTTTTAACAATCAATGCCTGTTATGGAATGAATCTATGAGTTTTTGATATTTGATTTGTAATCAAAATCAATCAATTAGTGTTTCTCAAACCCTAATTTTCGTGTGTTTTGACCAAGGACAAAGGATCTATTTATACTTATAAATATTCCTAACTTTTAGGAAGAAAACCCTAATTTCCAAGTCAAAAACGGCCTTCCAGCACAAGCGGGATGAGTCGTCCCCTATAGCCAGCATCCTGATACACTCGTCCCCCTTATGGGGAATAGTTAGTGCATTTGGGGACGGGTCATTTCGTGACCCCAGATTTCACATTTGAGTCATTTTTCAATCTGTTCTTTCTGTGTGACCCTTTAGGAATTATATTTTATATTGGTAGTGAGTTGAAACATCACCCTCACAAGACATAAGTGGTCTCTATCAATCCATTATGTTCACCCAATTAAATATAACATCAAAGCTTGATTCCTTGATAGATCAATGTCACAATCCCTTTGTCACACGATGTCATATTGAACATAAGTCATGGTCCACATCAACTTATATTGTTTAATGCTTTCTCGATTTCGAATATGTTGATAATCCAAGTGCATTTGATCTCTATCAAATTTCTTGAGTGTGGCCACACATTTCATCAACATCATTCATCGAGGGGACCAAGCAAACATCTCTCTCTCGATCGAGAGGGACAAATCCCATCTTGACTTATCATTCTTTCCTACAACAAATCCAATTGTGCCAACATAGCTTTTATTGCTACCCTATTAAAGATAGTGTTAGACTACATCAAACACAATGTTCATCATGTGGAAGACGATGATAATCTCAAGTACAAAGGATTCTAATGACATGACTATCATGAGATTTAATCATGACATATATGACTATAGACCATGTCATAAATCTCATAGGTAGGTCATGTCCAGTACCTTGTTCTCTAGTAAGTACCCATAAGTGTAATGTGCATCCCATGCATATAATCATCTCTATGCTTATCCATTACCAACTTATACTAGTTATTCACGACAACTAGGGACGCAGGTTATTATAATAAACATGCAAAACATATAATAAATCAAATAAATATTCTCCATAATAAACAATAACGACGATTACATAACGCTATTAAGTTATAAGTCAAACATAACTAAACTCCCAGGGCATTACACCAACAATCTCCCACTTGCACTAGGTTCCATCACTTATGTATCGTATACCCATAGACCTAACATGACCATCATGCTTTGCTTGTGCGAGAAGCTATGTAAGTGGATCCTCTATGTTATCATCGGTTGATACTTTGCATATCTTAATGTCTCCTCTTTCTATGAATTCTCGAATGAGGTGGAAACGTCTAAGTATGTGTTTGGATCGCTGATGTGACCTTGATTCCTTTGCTTGCACAATGGCACCATTATTGTCACAATAAAGTTCCACAGGATTAGTGATACTTGGAATAACTTCTTGATCACTAATGAACTTCTTGATCCAAACTGCCTCCTTAGCTGCATCGAATGCCGCTAAATATTCGGCCTCAGTTGTAGAATCGGCTAAGGTACTTTGCTTGGAACTCTTCCAACAAATCGCACCTCTGTTAAGCATAAACACAAACCCTGATTGCGATCTAAAATCATCTTTGTCAGTTTAGAAGCTTGCTTCTGTGTAACCTCTTACAACAAGATCATCTTCCATCCCTCCAAAGACCAAGAACGCATCTTTAGTCCTTCTTAAGTACTTAAGGATCGTCTTAACTGCCATCCAATGGTTTTCACCAGGATCAGATTGGTATCGACTCGTCATGCTTAAAGCATATGAGACGTCGGGTCTAGTACTAATCATGGCATACATGATAGATCCAATAGCCGAAGCGTATGGAACTTCATTCATCCTCTTTCACTCACCAGTTGTCTTAGGACACTGAGTCTTACTAAGAGTAACACCATGACCCATTGGCAAGTTACCTCTCTTAGAATTTTTCATTTTGAATCTTCTAAGAACCTTGTCAATGTAAGTACTTTGACTCAAACCAATTATCCTTTTAGATCTATCTCTATAGATCTTGATGACAAGGATGTAGGCGGCTTCACCGATATCTTTCATTGAGAAATATTTCCCTAATCAAGACTTGACAGTCTAAAGCGCAGGAATGTCATTTCCAATGAGTAAGATATCATCGACATACAATATTAGAAATATCACTGTGCTCCCACTCAATTTCATGTATACACAAGGT
Organism: Adenophora triphylla var. japonica; assembly: GCA_022495995.1. Classification (NCBI taxonomy): domain Eukaryota; kingdom Viridiplantae; phylum Streptophyta; class Magnoliopsida; order Asterales; family Campanulaceae; genus Adenophora; species Adenophora triphylla. The sequence continues at coordinate 151,789 of JAFEMH010004466.1, read as the reverse complement.
TCATCTTCATTCTTGATGAAGCCAAACTCTTTGATCAATTCATCAAAATGAAGATTCCAACTCCTAGAAGCTTGCTTCAACCCATATATGGATCTTTACAACTTGCATACTTTATTAGAATTTCTTGGATCGACAAAACCTTCGGGTTGTGTTATATACACATCCTCAAGTAACTTTCTATTTAGGAAAGCTGTTTTGACATCCATTTGCCATATCTCCTAGTCATAATACGCGGCTATGGTAATTAAAATTCTAATAGACTTCTGCATTGCAACAGGCGAAAAGGTTTCTTCATAGTCAATACCGTGAACTTGCCTAAATCCCTTTGCTACAAGCCTATCCTTGTAAGTATGCACATTCCCCTCTTGATAGGAGGTAGGTCGTCATTCACAATGACTTCCACTTCATTACTTTCCGAAATGAGAAAACCATATCTCTCGGGTTTGGATCGTAACCTATCCGATCTACGATGGACTTGTGGATCTTGAACCGGTTCCACAACTTCTTGTGAATTTGGTTCCGTCTCTACTATTGGTTCCATGTTATTTTTGAGTTCTTGAATTTCTTCAAGATTAATTTTACTCCCACTAGATTCTTTATTGAGAAACTGTTTCTCAAAAACGAACCATATAGAGCAACAAACACTTTGTTCTCATTGCGGTTGTAAAATTAATATCCTTTAGTTTCCTTAGGATAACCAATGAAAATAACCTTGCCAGATTTTGGTGCTAACTTATCAGAGACAAGTCTCTTCATATAAGCTTCGCTGCCCCAAATCTTCATGAAAGACAAACTAGGTTTTCTTTCAAGCCACATCTCATGTGGTGTCTTAGGAGTCAATTTAGTAGGGACTCTGTTCAGTGTGAACGCAACAGTCTCTAATGCATGTCCCCAAAAGGAAACAGGAAGGTCAACTTGACTCATCATCGAACGAACCATATCTAACAAGGTTATATTCCTCCTCTCGGACACACCATTCCATTGTGGTGCTCTGGGTGGAGTCAACTCTAAAACAATTACACAGTTTTTGAGATGATTGTCAAACTCTTGTCTTAAATATTCACCACCACGATCGGATCGAAGTGCTTTAATAGTTTTGCCAAGTTGATTTTGTACTTCATTTTGAAATGTTCTAAACATCTCAAACGATTCACTTTTGGACTTCATCAGATACATACTCATATCTAGATAAGTCATCAGTGAACGTAATGAAATACCAAAATCCTCCCCGAGCAATGATGCTTAATGGTCCACATACATCTGTATGTACTAGGGCCAATAAGTCACTAGCCCTTTCACTATTCTTAGTGTAGGATGGTTTGGTCATTTTTCCCAATAAGCAAGATTTGCATACCTCATATGATTCATAATCATGTGAGTCTAAAAGTCCATCCTTATAGAGTTTAGATATGCATTTCTCATTTATATGACTAAGCCGGCAATGCCACATGAACGTGTTGTTCACATCATTCGGTTTAGATTTCTTACTTATATTATAGATATCTTCAATATAATTTTGTTTCTCAACATCAAGGATATAAAGGCCATTAAATGAATTTGCAATACAATAAAGAATATAATTTAAATAAATATAAAACTTCTTATTCTCAATAAGAAACTTATATCCTTCATCATCCATATAAGATACGGAAATAATACTCCTACTCAAATTCGGAACGTAGTAACACTTGTTCAAAACAAGTACTAGTCCACTAGGTAAAGTAACTTTATAAGTTTCTACGGCTAATGCAACAACTCTTGCTCCATTCCCCACACGTAGGTCCATTTTACCTTCTTTGAGTAGCTTTCTATTCTTTAGATCATGCACATTTAGACAAATGTGGGATCCAATCCGGTATCCAATACCCATGAACAAGAAGTAGAAAGGAAAATATCTATCATATAGATACCTGAAGTAGTAGCAACCATATTGCCCTTCTTCACTTTTTAGGCCTTCCTTATAAGCCTTGCAACTTTGCTTCCAATGACCAATCTCATTGCAATGGTAGCATAATGAATCCTTTTGAGACACTTTGGATTTAGCCTATTCGGCTTTGGCAACCTTTGTTTTACCTACTTTGTCTTCCTTTTTGAACCTCTTTCTTTTGTTAACCATTAACACAACATACCTCTCTTGCCTAGCCTGCACTTGGAACATTTCCTTTGTGCACTATGCTAGGTCAAAAGAAGTTACCATGTGTTCAAGGTCCTTCATAAGAGCCTTACACATGGTGGCAAGTATAAGGCAAGCAACATCATTAGAATCATCAACATGTTTCTTATGTTGCTCCTTATCTGCCTGTTGGGGTGTTAACCTAACGGTTTATTTAATATCCGCAAGCGCACGGGCTATTGTAATATAGCGGGTGCAAGTACGGGTTGATCCCACAGAGACAGGATTTACTTAGGAAATATTTTTGTCTTTAAAGTTATAGAAAAGATTGGGGGAAGATAAAGTTTGATTTTAGAAAATAGAAAGAACATAAACAGAAAATACTTTAATAAAACTCTTATAAAACGAAGCATTCTCGGGATTGGAAATCATACACATAACATTGTTCATCCAATTGTCATTGTCTTAGAAATATAGGTTTTCATATAAATCAAGGATGGTATGTTAGGCTTACACTACTTCTCACGGTCAAGGCAGTAGAGTTGTATTTTTCACTAATTATGTCCTAACTGTTTGAGATTTCCGTTTATGTTACTCCCGCCCTGTCATAAACGGGCATTCCGGCTTATCTCTAGCTGACCATAATTAGTAAGAATCCATTATGAACGAGATTCAACATACTTTCCATTAAAGGAACATCCCTAGGCCGTTGAACTACTTTCGTGATCAATAAAACCTAGTTTCTTTATATGGTTCCGTCAATCGAGATTCTCCGCTAGGTACTTCTCTCAATTGACTGAATCATACAAACTGGACGTCTTCAAAATGTAAGACATTTAGAGAATGATATAGAGATATTGTTTAGATGAAGATAGAAGACAAGACTTTTCATTTTTAGATGATGAACAAGTTATGCTTTTGAGTTTCCAACCCCAAGAACAAGGGGGATTTAGTCACTAGCCATCTAGAACATATAAGCAATTAAAAATAGAGAATAGAGTAAGAAGACTTATGATGAAAATAGAAGGCAAATGGCTGGAAAATATGCTTCACTTTATTGCTTTTCTCCAAAGTACTTCAAGAACAAAACATGAACTTTGATCTTCAAATAATCTTTGGAAATTGATATCACAAGTATTGTATTTAATCTCTGATCACTATACTATGGAATATCAGTAAATTTCTGTCTCTAAGACTGATTACAAAGGGTCTTTTTATAAGGGGGAGGGAACTCTTCAAGAAGGTGCTTCCAAAAAGTGTCTTTTAGTCTGCAGTCACGACCTTGCACGGCCGTGTCAAGGGTTTTGCATGGCCGTGCACCCTTGGCGCCAGATTTGAATTTGAGTTTGGAAGACTTGCACGCCCGCTCCGAGATTAGATGCACGGCCGCTCCAAGGTTGACACGGCCAGGGCCAGTTCAAGGCTCGGCCACTCCATGGTTTGGGGCCAAAAAATGGCCTGTTATGGCCTTAAGTGCACGGCCGCTCTACCATTAGCTGCACGGCCGCTCCACCTGGATTTGGCTTTGTGTGTTCATTTTGTTCGGTGCTCCTCCATGTCTTTTATCTTAAAGTACCCAAGCATCCTTTTGACATAAAAAGGCCCTAAAACCTGTCTAAAAATGCATAAAACATACCAAATGCGTAAAATCTAATAAATATGAAAAAGTAAGTAAAAAGTACTTAAAATGAAATGAGAAATGATGTTTTATCCATGTAAAAGTATATAAAACTTAGGATAAATGACTATATAATAGTCACTTATCACTGCCCTTGCAACATTTGCAGCGGGTTTAGCAGGAATGGGTTCGTCAAGAACGTACGATTTTCCTAAGAACAATTCTTAAGCTTCTGATCCAATCAGAATAGTCTGTACCGTTCTTTTCGAGCTTGTCCTTCTCAAGGACGGATCGCAGTAACAAGGGTTAATTATAGTTTAATACTATTTCTACAATAAGATATACATACAATATGAACACATATAAGCATCAAATCATTTACCATCTAAGAGACAAATAATGTATTTCAAAAATACTTTCACTAAATTATACACCTTCAAATATAAGTATGTATCATATAATTATAATGGGCTAAGATCCATATTTCACTTGATTTTGGTTTAACTGAGTCAATGCCCGAAATCAAGCTATTTAGGTAGATAACATCAATCATATCATATATGACTCTTAGATCTTTTATGAGATTTCTAACATCATATGTCAATACATGTTTCAATCTCATCTATGCCTTGGATCAAATCCCATTTGAAAGCACCAATTAAGTTCAAACTTTTTCAAACGTATGAGACACGGATCGATGTACCTAACTGAGTCAAAACTACATCAATCGTTATCTCATCTTGATCACAAATTAAGATATAATGATGCACCCACCTGAGTCGAAACTACATCAAAATACCCTAAAATTTCACAAGTGTTCTAATCAAGGGGTGGCATAAAACTTAAATATTTAGAAGGTTTTACACATAGTAACAAACATCGCATTATTGTATCATGAAACTTATGTGTACATAATTATGAATATAGGACTTCACAAAATATCATAAACAAACAATTTGTTTCAAATCTAAGAATTTACTAATCTTAATTAATCAAATTAAATAGATCAATACCCATGTAGAAGATTAATCATATTAATCAACTATTAATCATAATCATGTTATATATCATATAATTGTTTTTCTCAAAACAACACATATAAAATCATAGATCTATTTCATATAGCATGTAAAGCATTTAATCAAATTAAATTTAGCATGCCAATTTTAACCTAATCATGATAAAACGCGACTCTGATATCCCTATTGGATTTTGGGGTTACAAATGCAATGGAAGTCTTTATCAAATAACACAAAAACCCTAGCCTTGAATCCGTTTAACACGAATAGATTAAAATTCATGAAATAGATTTACATATCTTAATAGCGATTTTGTTGCTCAAAACGAATCTTCAAAATTGAATCTCTGAACCGTTGACGAAACTTTGATCTTCTCCTTGTTCTTCCTTGGTGATGAATCAACAATGGTAGATCTTCAAGCTTTAGGTGATAAAGCAATCACCCTCTATTAGTAATCCACACGCGAACAAACAAAGATCTATATCTTGTTGGATTGCTAGATGATCCTCTATTGTTGAAACTCTTTACAACAATCAATGGCTGTTATGGAATGAATCTATGGAGTTTTTGATATTTGATTCGTAATCAAAATCAATCAATTAGTGTTTCTCAAACCCTAATTTTCGTGTGCTTTGATCAAGGACAAAGGGTCTATTTATACTTTATAAATATTCCTAACTTTTAGGAGGAAAACCCTAATTTTCAAGTCAAAAACGGCCTTCCAGCACAGGCGGGACGAGTCGTCCCCCAGGGGACGAGTCGTCCCCTATCGTCCCCTATAGCCAGCATCCTGATACACTCGTCCCCCTTATGGGGAATAGCTAGTGCATTTGGGGACAAGTCGTCCCGTGACCCCAGATTTCACTTTGAGCCATTTTTCAATTCGTTCTTTGTGTGTGACCCGTTAGAAATTATATTTTATGTTGGTAGTGAGTTGAAACATCAACCTCACAAGAAATAAGTGGTCTTTAGCAAGCCATTATGTCCACCCAATTAAATATAACATCAAAGCTTGATTCCTTGATAGATCAATGTCACAATCCCTTTGTCACACGATGTCATATTGAACATAAGTCATGGTCCAGGTCAACTTATATTGTTCGATGATTTCTCGATTCCGAATATGTTGATAATTCAAGTGCATTTGATCTCTGTCAAATTTCTTGAGTGTGGCCACACATTTCATCAGCATCATTCATCGAGGGGCTCAAGCAAACATCTCTCTCTCGATCGAGAGGGACAAATCTCATCTTGACTTATCATTCTTCCCTACAAGAATTCAATTGTGCCAACATAGCCCTTATTGCTATCCTATTAAAGATAGTGTTAGACTACATCAAACACAATGTTCATTATGTGGAAGACGATGATAATCTCAGGTACAAAGGATTATAATGACACGACTATCATGAGATTTAATCATGACATATATGACTATAGACCATGTCATAAATCTCATAGGTAGGTCATGTCCAGTACCTTGTTCTCTAACAAGTACCCATAAGTATAATATGCATCCCATGCATATAATCATCTCTATGATTATCCATTACCAACTTATACTAGGTATTCACAATAACTAGGGACGCAGGTTATTATAATAAACATGCAAAACATATAATAAATCAAATAAATATGGTCCATAATAAACGGTAAAGACGATTACATAACGATATTAAGTTATAAGTCAAATATAACTAAACGCCTAGGTCATTACACCAACAGGTAAGGTAAGATGTGTGCTCTAGCTTGCTTGCTGAAATCACAAAAAATTAAGGTTCTGAGGCCATAGAGCTCAACGAGTTATTAAAGACCTTTTGAGATGGTGGCCGTCTTTCTTATCATTCATGCAACAATCTCTTTCCCGTCTCTAGAATTTAGATTTATGCTTTGGACTTTGAATGATATTTAGTTGGTTTTTATCTGTTTTTTTATTGAATTTAGGACTCCAATAAAAAATAAACATTAGGATGAGGGGCCTTAGGGTCAATCACCCTTTGGAGCTATTGTATTAATTTGATTGGCTTGGTACATTTGTCTTGATTGATTTCCATAAGACATTCAAATTCAAATGATCTGAAGTGAAATTGAATTTTAATTCGACCCCTTTTGTTCTTAAACTAGTGCTGGCTCCATGCCAAGGCACGATCCATATTTTATACCTCAATTGTTGTGTGTATGGTTTATTTCTTAAAAAAATTGAGATTATTTAAAAATATGATAAAATAAGGAGAGCCTAAAAATATAATGCATTATTTTCGTCTCAAAATTTATATAAGCTAGAGTACTCATATTTGTACTCACAGTATATGAGTCCTGATTATATTAGAATTATCACAAATCTATTCTTATTAAAATAGAAAATATATACTCCCTCCGTCCCAGCCTAAAAGGCAAAAAATGGAGAGGGAATGCAAATTAAGGAAAGTGATGTAGGAAAGAAAAAAAATTTAAATGTTGTGAGTATGAAAAATTAAATAGGAGAGAGAATGAGTGGGAGGTGATGTAAGAAAGAGAATGTTGTGAGTGTAAAAGTAAAGTAGGAGAGAGAATGAGTGAAGAGAATAGTGATTTAAGGTTTCCTTTTTGGAAAAGTGTCTTTTTAAATGGGACGCCTAAAAAAGAAATTTGTGGCTTTTAGGCTGGAACGGAGAGATTATCTAATTGGAAATATAATTAACTAAGGTAACTTTCATAAATTGGATCAATACCAAATTAGGTATCTTAATTGAAAATATCTTTCAATATCCTAACACTCTCCCTCAAGTTGGAACATATACAACGTGAATTTCCAACTTGCCAAAAAGAAATTAAAAATTGGAAAATGTACATAATAATAATAATAACTAAAAAAATCCGCAGCAGCAAAAATTTGATGTTGTAACTTGTGTTGTGTCAGATGTTGTGATATTTGAAAAGACATCCGCATCGCGTCTTCTTTTTCTTCAATCTAGTGCACAACTTGTGCACGCACAAGTCTTCTTTTTCTTCAATCTCCGTTTTTACATCAAACGACACTTAATTATCGTTTTTAAAGTGAATGACATTTAAATCATCGTTTTTATAGTGAACGACACTTAATTATCGTTTTTATAGTAGACGATACTTAATGATCGTTTTTAGAGTGAACGACACTTAATATTTTAGAAGATGGAAGTGATTTTAATATGGTTAATTATTGTTTTTAAAGTGAACGACACTTAATCATTGTTTATATAGTGAACGACACTCAATCATCGTTTTTATAGTGGACGACATTTAATCATGTTTTTAGAGTGGGTTACCACTAATCACGTTTTAGAGTAGACTATCACTAATTACGTTTTAAAAGCGGACTACCACTAATCAATGTTTTTAGAGTGGACTACCACTAATCTCATTTAATGATGTTTGTGTCAACGCGCTTTTCATGCATATTTCATGTCGCGGATACACCATAAGACTAATTTCATATGACATACCCTAACCAGTTGATCACCACGAAAACACATACCATATTTTATTTTTATCTTAATCAACATTTTTAGAATGGACTACCACTGATCTCATTTAAGGTTGTCTGTGTTAACGCGTTTTTCGTGCATATTACATATCACGAATATACCCTCAGACTAATTTAATATGACATGCCCTAACCAGATTGAGTTTATTTTATTCTCATAAAATATACATCGAAATTAATTTTGATAGGAAAATGATACACATAGATAGACAAAGGTTAAAAGATAATGTTGATTACTCATTTGTAATCGTAAAATTTTCTTAAATAAGGAAATAAATACATTTATATGACTTGACATAAATATGTAAGTTTACATAAATAAAACAAATATTCCTATAACTATAGAAGTAAATAGGATAAAGTAAATTTAATAAATACATTGATTGCCTTATTTAAAAAGCTTAATATATGTCATTAGAACACACGTTAGAAAAATCGTTAATTTAATAGCAAATGATCTAAATAGTTAACAAATGTTAACTTTTATAATGGACATTAATTTCTATTAATAAGAGTTAGTTTGTATAAATGGATGTTAGATTTCGTTAATAGTAAATATTTTATTTTATCAAAGACTTGATAAAATGTCATAAAAAATATAAAATAAAATTTGAAACAGAAGTCTACCCTCTTGCAAATAATAGTAAAATATTTTAGTTAACTTGATAAAATATCATAAAAATATAAAATGTTATTTGAAATTGTTGGGGTTTGATTATATCTAACTTGGGAACAACTTAAAGTATTAAATAAGGGGCAAATCAGTAATTCATGTGACAGCACCTAGGGACCGACCACGCCAAGTAAGAAGCGCGATCGCGCAGAGTTTCTGGAATTTGGGGCGATCGCGCCCTAAAAAGGGGCGATCGCGCGGTGCATGTTTGGGCGGACGGTGTGATCGCGCCCTAGGAGGTTTCAGGCCTGATTAACGGCAGATTTGATGCAGGACTCTAAAACTCTACATGGTTAGGAATAGGCAGTATAAATAAGTTTTATTCCCTAGCAGTTTTTGATGGTTGTAATTTCTAGTGTGATAGAGATCAATAATTATAGGTGTTCCAAGAGTTTTCTAGTCTCTCTGTTTCTCTAGATATGTGGTTCAAGATTGATTGTGAATTCTTGTGATCAAGAATTCGTGCATTAGATTAGAGATTGTATTTGGTGATTGCCAGTTGATATAATATTTTTGCCCTCTCCCAGTGGACGTAGCCAAGTTGGTGAATCACGTATATCGTTGTGCTGTGTGATTGATTTATTTTCTGTTTTCTACATAGATATGTTATAACAAACTGGTATCAGAGCCGGTCAGGTTGAGTAAGGTCTAGGGTTGTTCCGCTGCAGAAGAAGATGGGATCAGGAATCGAATCACCAGTTGACAAGTTCAATGGGAAGAATAGTTTTACTCTTTGGCAAATCAAGATGAAGGCATTGTTGAGAGACAAGGGTTTGTGGGCTCCAGTAGCTGCTGCAATCAGGAATTGTCAGGATTCAAAGGGCAAAGCGGTAGCAGGTTCAATAGGTGCTGTAACGGCTGCAAAAACAAAGGGTTCGGGGAAGGCAGCTGGGAAGGAAGAAGCAGATCTGATCGCGCTAGATGAGAGGGCCCACTCTAAAATCATCAGTTGCCTTGATGATAATGTTCTGGCGGATATTGCAGATACTGGTTTCGAAGGTGCTCTATGGTTTGCGTTGTAATATATGTATCTAATACGATCATTGACCAACAAGTTGTATCTGAAGCAGAAGTTGTATTCTCTCCGAATGATGGAAGGTGAGCCCATTAGGGATCATACAGATCGGCTTACATATTTATTACTTGAGTTGTGTAATACTGATGTTAAGGTTGAAGATAAGGATGCTGATATTATATTGTGTGTTTCCTTACTACTGTCATAGGAGGGATTTGTGGATTCCTGCATTAATGGTAAGGATACGATTACTTTGAAAAAGGTTAAAAATAATCTCAAGACCAGAGATCTGCGCCGCAAGGCGAGCGGTTTATCTACAGAATCTCAGTCAGCAGGGTTGGTTGCCGAAGGAAATAGGGGCCAAGGTAGGAGAAACAAGAGTTATTCTAAAAGAGGTCCAAAACTTGGAGATGTCTGTAATTATTGCAAGGAAAAGGGGCATTGGAAACGTGAATGCCACAGGTTGAATAAGAGCGACCAAGTTGGGTTTACTGCATCTATAGCAGAAAACGATGGGGAGAACTATGCCCTAGTAACCGAAGAAGACAAAGGTATGATAGATACATGGATTCTAGATTCTGGGGCTTCTTATCACATGTGTTCGCGAAGGGAATGGTTTGCAACGTACGAGGAAACGGAAGGGGGTAATATTTATATTGCTAATGTTATGTCTACAAGGTAGTTGCCAAGGGTTCCATCAGGGTGTAAACTTTGGGTGGTATGTTTTGTAGATTGAACAATGTCAGACATGTTCCTGAAGTAATGAAGAATATGATATCGGTTAGTCAGCTAGACAAGATGTGATACAGTTTCAAAGGTGAAGGTGGAGCAATAAATTTCTGCAGGGGTTCAAATGTAATTCTGAAAGGGTAAAACAAGGTTCCTTGTATGTCCTCCAAGTAAGTTTTTGGGTTTAGGTGTCAAGCATTGTACAACGGAGGGTATGTTAGAGACACATCTGAAGGAAGCATGTTGCATGGCTACGTGTGGGAAGGTTGAAAAACAGGTGGAGAAGGAAGTTACTCAAGGTGGAGTTGAACTGGGCAAGCCACGTTAATAAATTAACGCACAGAATTGGGAAACGAGAAAGGAATCGAGGAAAAGGTACGTACTATTGAGGATTTCACGGATATGGCCGCTTCATTTGTTTGGGTTGGCAAGATCCAATGTCGACTGGATTTGCCCAATTGCCGGTTGGGGAAATTTTTAGTGCCTACTGCAGTGGTACGTTTGAGTGTCATGGAGACACATTCGTATGCTCGGCGCAACACAATTTGAGTGTCCAGGGGGATACGTCTGGGTGTCTGACAGACACGTTTGTTTACTTGTTGAACGAGCCTGATCAAATTTTGTAGCAAGTGTTTTGGTGTTCGGCGTAACACATTTGGATGTATAGGAAGATACAGTTTTGGTTGTTCGGAGGACAAGTTTGGTGTTTGGCGTAGTACATCTTAGGCAGAGGGGGTTCTGGTTTTGTGATCAGAAGGTTAGATGTCAAGGTGGAGATTTTTTTGGGTTTGATATATCTAACTTGGGAACAACTTAGAGGATTAAACAAGGGGAAAATCGGTAATTCCTGTGACAGCACCTAGGGAGCGACCGCGCCAGGCAAGGAACGCGACCGCGTGAAGTTTCTGGTATTTTGGGGCGATCACGCGGTGCCTGTTTGGGCGGACGGAGTGATCGCGCCCTAGGCGGTTTCAGGCCTGATCAGCGGCAGATTTGATGCAGGACTCTATAATCCTGTATGGTTAGGAATAGGCAGTATAAATAAGCACTATTCCCTATCAGTTTTTGATGATTGTAATTGTTTTGGTCAAATTTCAACAAGTACAACCAATGACAAGAAAAATGACAAAAGAGATAAGAATCAGGGTACAATGATTATTGGATAAAATAGAAATGAACGCTAGAAATTTGTTGACTAGGGAAAGCCCTTTAACAACTTGTTCGCCGGCACAAAACCCTGGGAGGTTTAGGAACCTGCCTTGACCAAAAGGTATATTAATGATTGAGTTCGAGTACAAAACTAAGAGCGTATGTAAGGGAGCTTATGCTAGTGAGATCGTGTGTGCAAAATACAGGTGTTATCCCCCTTTTATACCTCTAATAACGGCTAAAATACAAAGATAAGAACATGCCTATAATCTCGGAAATAAGTTGAGCTTGTTGAGATATTCTCGCCACATTGTTGATGGGGGAGAGAGTGGTCCATTGCTGGATACTTTGATGAAGAAATGACGTTGAATCAGTCTCCTAATCCGTTGGCACGTTCCCTGAAAATTAGGTTTTAATGTAACAATAATTCAACCTGCAAGATGATCAAGATGTAGTAGGAGAACTCAAGTTGTTAGTACCAAGATGTTATGTGCAAGTTGAAAACAAGTTGACTGAAAATGTAGGGCCTAACAATTGCCCCCAAACTTTTTGAATTTTAAAATAAATAATATAAAGAGACAAAAATTTTAAAAATTTGCCAAAAATGGATAGAGTGTACGGCGGTTTTTAATGAAAAAGGTTTGATGGGACGGTTTTGTGTATTTCCAAGGCAAAGGTCAAGATGGTTCTTTAGACTTGCAACCGTTTACTCTCCCTTAATAAATTAGAATCCTTCCCCAACTCTCCCTTTCACAGAAAAGTCTTTAACAAAAGGATTTTCTTTGGAGAGAAATCAAGGAGGAACGCAAGAAGAAAAACAAGTAAAAATTCTGGTGAGTTCTTCGCCCCCTTATCAATTTTTTGTTGGTAATTTTCTCAAGTTGTAAAAAATGGGAAGAAAGAAGTTAAGCATAATCGAGAGTGATGAAGGTCTTCCTGAGGGTTTCGTAACCCAAAATCTGTTGAAAGAACCTGATAAGGAAAAGTGCTTGATTTCTGAGGCAGATCTGGAAATCATTAAGAAGAATCATGCACTGCCATCCGAAACTATTTTCTTCACCCATCCCAACTTAACTTCCGAGTGTTATTCCCCTGAATGGGTGTGTTTCCCAGAATACCCTTTCATCATTGGTCTAAAATTCCCTTTCCCGGACTTAGTTACTAGGTTCTTCACTTCTGCCAAACTTAACTATGCCCAGATTATGCCTCAAGGTTGGAGGTGTTTACAAACCCTAGTTAGGTTAAAGGAGGAAACTGGTTTGGATGTGGGTCTAGAAGAGTTGGCTTATACTACCGATATAAGGGGATTTGGTCTTGGGAGGTATTGCTTTAGAGTTAAGAGTGGTGGTGATCCCATCTTGAATTCCAACAATGACTCTGCCGATAGAGGATGGAGAAACAAGTTTTTCTTTGCTAGGAAAGATAGCCTAGGTCAAGAGGCTGGTGTAATTTCGAAGTGGAGGTCCCAAGGTAGTGGAAATTTCCTTTGATTTCACACATTCTTAAAATTTACACACCTAATCTTAACCAACTTAAATTTTCCTTTGTAGAAGTCGCCAAATTGCACGTGCTCTTCCCAAAACAAGAAGAGACAGAAGAGAACGTGAAGAAGATTTTCGAGTTGGATCCACTTGTCAGGTCTTTCAAAGCGTTCCCTGTCCTATTTTCTGCAGAAAAGGTTGAGGGTTTGGAAGAAGAAGTTAACCCAGAAGAGTCTCTGCCAGGTTCTATCAAGATGTCTACAGGTTTGATTAACATCTTTAAAGTTTTTTACTATCTTCAAATTATTCTAATCCTTCAAATTGTTCTAATTCTATGTCCTTTATTGCAGCTACTCGTTCTAAGACCAATGTGAGTGCTGCGGACCTACTTGCTGATGCTAAAGCAAAGAGGACTGTAAGGAAAGAGGGCAAGCCCCCAACTCCCAATTCCATGGCATCCAATTCTAAAGTGAGTGCATCCAAGAAGAAGGAGGAAACAAAGAAAAGGAAACTGACGGAGGCTGAAGCCACGAAAGTGAGTGATGTTTTGAATGTGGAAAAGATGAGAGAGAAGTTTGGTGTTTTGATGACAGATTTTGTTGACAAGGTAAAACAAGGAAATTTTGAACCTTGTACCGAAGAATTTTACAAAGTATTAATACTTCTTTTACGCAGGGTTTGGAGATGATGGGTCCTATTATGGATCAAGTCAATGTTTTGAAAATCAAAGCGGCTAGATGCAGTTATGAGGCTGATGAATCAAATAAAGAAGCCAAAATAAGTGCTGGTGAGGTAGAGAAACTGAAGAAAGTCATTGGGACTTTGAAAAAGGAGTTGGCAGATGTTTGTACTGAGAGGTGAAGGAAAACGAGGCTCATTTGAAGGAACTTGAAGCAGCAAAGGAAGATTTCAAGTTTAATGCAACCAAGACACTGTTGGAGGCTAGGATTCAACTCATGGAAGAGTTCAAGAATAGGCAGGCTCCAAATTGGGATTTGGAGGAAGAGAAAAGAACTCTAGAAGACTTCATTAGCGAACCGGTGGATGGAGAGGAGGTGAATTCATCGGACCTCGAAGCTATTGTCAAACTGGTTGATGATGCCAACAAAGTTTTTAGTACCGTAGTGGTGACTCAAATTGAAGAGAAGAATCAAGAGAAGGAGACAAATGCAACACCAGCGGCAGCGGGCCAAGATGTTTGAACAATTTGAATGTTTTAAGTAGTTTGGAAGGAAGGGTAACAAAAACAATTTCTTTTCTGTTTATTCGGTTATGTAATGGTTCATAAGAGCCCAGACAATTTATTTGGGGGTACTAGGTTGGTCTAGTACTCCAAGCTTTCCGTAGGTTTTAAGGGACTTGTTGGCTTATGCAACTTATCCACTAGTTGTGAAACCTTTTGGGAATATTTTGAAGTTTTATAGAATTATTTGAGGTTCTTCAGAAATACTTGCGTTTGTTCAATAGATAAAATGTTGATGTTATAAACAGTAGGTAACATGTCAATGTTACAACCAATAGTCACAACTTGAATAAGTGTGAAATCGTGCGCACGGGCGAAGGTGTCATAACCTTAATTCTTTAGAAAAGATGTAAATCTTTTAACCATAAGTAAAATGTACCTTTGATCAAAGGTAAGTCGTTTGAAGAAATAAAACAAGTCTAAGCCGTCCTGGCGTGTCAACATGTTCCATCCCTCTCCAGCTAAAGTTTCAACATGTTGGAGCCGTACTGGCGTGTTAACATGTTGAACTTCTTTATCTCAGGTCCAAACATGTCGGAGCCGTACTGGCGTGTTAACATGTTCAACCTGCTCCATCTCAGGTCTCAACATGTCGGAGCCGTACTGGCGTGTTAACATGTTGATCCTACTCCGCTTGTTCAAGTCGTATACCTTGCAAAACAAATTCATGTTAGGATCGGGTGTTAGCGTAGCTAACACCCCTCCGATGCTTAAGTTAGTAAGGATTTCCAATAAAATTGAGAATTGAAACACCCGAATGAACTTGACATAAATTAAATCATACCTGAGAGTTGTTAACAACTTGACTTACATAAAATAGAGCTTTAAATGAATGGCATTCCAACTCCTAGGGATCCTATCTCCACTTGGGGTTGACAACCAATATGCCCCTTTGCCAGCTTCAGCATCAATAAGATATGGTCCCTCCCACTTGGGAGCTAATTTACCTGCATTCAGTTCTCTTGTATTTTGAAATACTTTTCTCAAAATTAAATCACCAACCTGGAATCTTCTTATTCTGACATTCTTGTTGTAAGATCTAGCAATCCGTTGTTGATAGGCTGCATCCTTATCTTGGCTAAATCCCTGATCTCATCAATTGTATCTAGATCTTGGGTTAGCAAGAGATTATTTTCATCTTGAGTTAATAAACCATACCTTGCTGTTGGGATTGTCACCTCGTTGGAATTCTGAGCTCTTGCTCCAAATACCAAGAGGAATATGGAGTTCTACTGTGGCCCCTTTTGTAGTGGTCCTGTCTGCCCAAAGTACAAGTGGTAATTCTTCAGCTCATTTTCCTTTCTTTTGATCTAGGCGTTTCTTCAAGTTGTTGACAATCAACTTGTTGCTTGATTCAGCTTGACCATTGGCTTGAGGGTGGACAGGCGTAGACATGATCATCTTGATGCCCCAATGAGCACAAAAATCTCTAGTCTTCTTACTTATGAATTGGGATCCATTATCACATATGATCTCTGATGGTACTGTGATGATGTGCCACCGGATTTTCCTTTTTTTGAAAAATCAAACAAAACGGAGTCGCCACGCCATTTTTGTTTTAAGGGCCAAAACTTTGAAAAATGCCCGAGATTAGAGATTAGAGTTCGGAGGTCACGTTACACTCTGGGAAGAACGTTAGGGTTCACCCGGAATGCCTCGTAAAACGAGTCTTCCTAATTTCAAACCATTTGTGTGTGTGTGTGTGTTTCTTTGTTTAAAATAAATGTAAACTGAGAAAAATAAAAATTGAAAACTCTTTGTAAGACATTAAAAAAGTCCCATGATTTTTGGCATGATTTTGGGGTTGAGTTTTGGTACTCAAAAGAATCCTTGAAGTTGAAAATCAATTCTGCCAGAATGAAAAAGGCAGTGGACACTTGATTTTGAAATGGATTTAATAACTTTAAAACTTCAGAATCTGAGGAAAGTCAGAGAATGAAAGTTGTTCAAAACATCTTAAATAAGGTGAATGTAAAATATTTTTATGATTGGAGATGATTTGAGGGACCAAAACCTTCTGGAAATCACAGATGTGAAATCTGGATTTCCAGAGACTGATAAACTGACCTTTGGAAAATAATTTTAAAAAGGGAGTTATACTCACGCAAAAAATAAAGTAAAAATATTTATGGAATTATATGGATGTTGGCTACAAAAAGTATTTTGTAGTCAACTCCAAATTCCAATTTTTTCTGTGTCCAGAAAATTAGACAATGGACAGAGGTCTCAGAACAATGCTACTGGACTGCAAGATGTTCTTGAAGGAAAATGTGATTTAAAAGGGGTTTGCATCCATGCTTTGTCCCCATTTCCTTAGGCTTTGATTATTGATCACTAAACTTGTTTAGTGGTGATCTACTATATCAAGCCATCCTTAGGGTACATTAGGACTTGAAGCATTTCATTTGCTTGGGAATGGAAGATTTAACTTGAAATCAAGATTTTATGTATGAAAATGATTTTAAGAAAACACTTTCAAGGAAGTAAGAAACAAATTAGAAGGAATGTTGATCCTTATAGAAGATCATCCATGGAGATGAACTTCCATGGAGATCCTCTTGGATCTAGGGCAAGGGATGGACAACAAACAAGTTACATCTTTGAAATGTGAGATGCATGCATGGATGAGGGAGGTTTAAGGTGAGGAGAAGGAGGGTTTACCAATGGTGATACCCTATCTTCCTTGGTTTGGGGTTTGACTTGAGGAGTATCAAGATTTAGTGTTTGAATTTGTGTTTGAGGTTTGTTAATAGAGTTGGTCAAAGAGAAAACAAGTAGATAACACTTAAGTCCTCTATGTTTTCTCTCTAATCCTCCTCTTTAGTGTTGATTTAAGCTTGAGCTTATATGTTTAAGAGAGTTTTGAGAGTGTTTAGTGAGTGAGAATTTTTGAGGATTGCTTAAGAGAAAATGGAGACAATTTTCTGGAAATTCTCTCTGTTTTCTCCCAGCTTCTCCCCAGTGCTTGATGTTGTATCCTAGACTGAATCTGGAGGGCTCTATTTATAGGCCACTGGAGAACTCAATTTGATCCGCGCGGATCTGTTCGTTGGCGTGCACTTTGTTCATTTCATTGCGAGGCTTTTGGACAGGAGGAATATTTTTTCAAATAAGTAACCAGCTGTTGTTCCAGCAGCTTCCAGTTCCGGAAATTCAACCTTTGTGAGATTCCTTTACTTGTTTAACTCCAAATAGCAATTCCTAATTTATCCTTGCTTTGTTAGAAAAGTTAGAAATGTTAGGGATGTTAGGGCTTTTGTTAGTATTCTAACGAAAATACTAACGACTCAAATTGGAGCACTTACAGTAGCCCCTCGGCGACGGCGCTTTCGAAGGAAGTGGGGTCGTAGATAAGAGTAAGGCTCCATATTTGATAAAATGAAAGGGGTGACCAAAGTGGTCGAGTGGCTGGACCTGGTGATAGGCTACCTACGTATCCCGAATGGGAATCAAGCCGGCCGTAGTTCGGGTCTTTGACCCTGGAGTGACTATTTTAGGATGTCAACCTGGTGAGCGAGTTCTACAGTCGGTCGCTGAAAGAAACTCTGCTGGGGATAGGATATAACCATTTTGGTCTGATGGCTGAACCTAATGATAGGCTACCTACGTATCCTTAAGGGGAATCAAGCCAGTCGTAGTTCGGGTCTTTCGACTATCTTCAGACGTCGACCCTAGAGTGACTATTTTAGGGAAGTCGCCCTAAGATTTGACTATTTTTGGGAAATTGCCCTAAGATTTGACTATTTTTGGGAAGTCGCCCTATGTTTTGACTATTTTGGGGAAGTCGCCCTAAGATTTTGACTATTTTTGGGAAGTCGCCCTATGATTTGACTATTTTTTGGGAAGTCGCCCTAAGATTTTGACTATTTTTGGGAGGTCGCCCTATGATTTGACTATTTTTGGGAAGTCGCCCTATGATTTGACTATTTTTGGGAAGTCGCCCTATGATTTGACTATTTTTGGAAAGTCGCCCTAGTAATGATTTCGGTTTGTCGAATTAGGGGATGATTGCGATTTATCGCTTTCCTCGTGTTGTGTGTCGAAATCGAAGTGATAGCGTTTTAGGAACCTCAAATCTTAATGATGGCGTTTTAGGTGCCTCGAACCTTGATGATGGCGTCTTAGGTGCCTCGAACCTTGATGATGGCGTCTTAGATGCCTCAAACCTTGACAAATGGTGATCTAGAGGTATTAACTTGTTTTGAAACAATTTCCTTCGGTGTTCGTATCCTTTCATTGGGGATGGACTCTGAGGGGATAGATAGTCTTTTGGTGGACTTCATTTGAAGGGATCGATCTTACGTTTGCTGCCGGAATTCCGTTGACTTTCGTCGGGGATGAACCTAAGTTGAGATTTAGTTCCGAAGTATGAACTTAAATGAGAACTCAGTTCAGGAGTATGAACCTAAGTGGGGACTTAGCTCAGGAGTATGAACCTAGGTTTGAGATTTAGTTTGAATGGGGCCTTAGTTCAGGAGTATGAACCTAAGTTTGAGATTTAGTACCTGAGGGAGACTATTTGAGGGTGTTCTCGCTGGGGAAGATTCGGGCTTATGAGAACTATCGGGGAAAAGGGTGACCGTGTTGGTCAAGCGGCTGGACCTATGGTAGGCTACCTACGTATCCCGAGTGGGAATCAAGCCTGGACGTAGTTCGAAAACTGCTGGACCGTTAGGAACAGTTCTAGGATCCTGGGCCTTTTGATAATTCGGAGGTTGTCACCTTAAGGAACTAAAGCTTACGTCGCTATTTGCAGAGATAGAGATAGCTAAAGTTATGGGTAATCATGCAACATTTGTGAATGTATGCATATTTTTGAGATATGTTGAGGGACTAACATACCTTTGTTGTGCTTACCTGCAGGAGAGCAAGTCGCGGGGGCTGTGTGGTAGTTTGATAGTGTTGAGAGTCTTGATGTATCTGATCGAGATGTTGAGACATTTAGGGGCGTGAGGTACCTCTGATCGATTGGCATTTGAAAACTTGGCGTCCCTGACCTACTTGCCTTTGAGAACTTGGTGTCTCTGATCGAATTGCATTTGAGAACTTGGCGTCCCTGACCCATTTTCATTTGAGAACCTGGCGTCCCTGAGCGATTTGCATTTGAGAACTTGGCGTCTCTGACCGATTTGTATTTGAGAACTTGGCGTCCCTGACCGATTTGCATTTTGAGAACTTGGCGTCCCTGACCAATTTGCATTTGAGAACTTGGCGTCCCTGACCAATTTGCATTTGAGAACTTGACGTCCCTGACCGATTTGCATTTGAGAACTTGGCATCTCTGACCGAATTGTATTCACTGGAGGCGGTCTTCATATGTTCGTGGATGTTGGGGGTTGTCTTTATCAAGTTGCAGACGCCGGAGCTTGTCTTTGCCAAACTGTAGATGCCGGGAGGCCGTCTTCATCCATTTTAAGCGTGGACATTGGAGGTCGTCTTTAGCAAGTTGCGACGCCGGAGCTTGTCTTTGCCAAGCGTAGATCTTTGGAAAATTTGTCTTCATCCATTTGTGGACATTGGAAGTCGTCTTTAGCAAGTTGCGAGGCAGCCGGGAGCTTGTCTTTGCCAAGCTATAGACATGGGGACTATCTTTGCCAAGCGTAGATCTTGGAAATTTGTCTTAATCCATTTGTGGACATTGGAGGTCGTCTTTGGTGGAGACCATCCTCGGCTGCGGAGAGGCTTCGGGTAGTGATGGAAAGCTGGTCTTTCGTGCTTGAATTGCTACATTTGTTAGTAGAGGGACAAATGCACATATGACATTCGTGATGATGGATGCATGCATGGAACTAAAATGATTCACGATCGCTTAGGTTTTTTTTTTTTTATTGATTCATGTTACGCATGCTACATGAGCCACAGGGGAGATTTTGTGGGGATGCATGTGGTGAGAGGGGATGTATGTGTCAGGAAATTGTTTGGAACATATTTTGAGCAAGTGGGGGTGGGAGCCCCGATCGCGATTTAAACAAATGGTCCGTTAATGAGGTTTTGTTAACGGTATCACATGGACCTCAATTTTGATGAGATTGGATTCGGATCCTAGGTCTTGGTTGAAATTTTCCCTCTCAATCTTGATCATTTGAAGCTGATGCCGACAGGCTCTAGAGTACGTCGATATGAGTGAAACTTCTTTCATTTGGGTGAGCTGTGACTTGGCCGAAACCTTGTTCGGAGAATGATTTGATGAAATTGCTAATGCCGGAAGAAACCCAGATCTTAAATTCCGATGCTACGGGAAGCTGCTATGTATCAAGTTCTGAAGCTGAAAATCTAGTTGTTGATGTGACTAGACCTTTCTTGTGACTTGATAAAATTCGAGTCGAAAGGACCGGCAATGACAAAGCCCCTCGAATCCTATTAAAGCGAGGAAAGATCCCTTCTTTGGCAAAGCCTCGGCTTGAATAACTGAGTAGGCAAAGTCCGTATTTTGAAGAAGTGACTTGGCGAAGCCCCAATCTCATAACCTCGTTGTGATTCCGACATAATTAGCAGAGTCCCAATCTGATTGGTAATGCAAAGCGATCCTGAAAATAATCCGATAAAGATCAAATCTATATCGTAGTGAAGAACCCAATGTGGACCCAAAGATGTCTATAGAAGTCCCAGCTTGAAGAGCTGATATAGGAGAACCTGGGAGAAACGCTTAGCAAAGCCCCAGCGTGAAGAAATTCAGAGTAGTCTTATTGCAGACAAAGGAGGCACCCATCTTTTCAGACCTTAGTCAATCAGTCACTGGACAAGACTCGGAAATGTTTACGTGCAGGGGCATATCTTTTTGAAAGGTGGGAATGTCTCCCGAATTTGTGTATGACACTCTTGCTTTTGGGTTTGACTCTTTTGAGAGAGTATAAACATAACAAGGCGTGGAAAAGTGTATGGAAGCCCCTGCTGACAGAAAAACAGTGTTTGGCTCTATCTTCCTAAAATGTAGAAAGAGAAGACTTGTCGAGACATTTGAAAACATGTTTTATTCAAAATGATCACAAGATTGCTTAAAACCCTTTATTAATGCTCGGGTTATTCAACCCCTAAACCTGATATGAACAAATATTTTGATTAATCACGAGGAGAAAGTCAACTTATATCGAGAGTTAAAGAGGATTTGTGTATGGGGACGATCCTTGATGAGACCGGATTTTTTTTTTTTTGAGATTTGTTTGTGATTTCGACCGGACCAGTGATGGTTGCCTACGTTCCCCTCCTGACGAGGAGCTCAGGTCGCCGTAGTTCGGGCTTAACCCGATTGAAGAGAGAATGAATGTGAAAATTCGAGATTTCGAGGACCTTTGAGGATTTTCTGGGAATTGGAGAGTTGAAGAACATGTCCCCTTGGAGTGTCGATGAAAGACACGGATGCGGAGCCCCAGTGGGACATCCACGGCAAGTGTTTGCGGAGGGGAAATGAAATATGCTCACATGAAGTGTCGAAGGGAAGGGTTGAATTTGCACAATCTTTGATTGAGGATCATTTGAGCCGAGATGGATTTGGCTCCAATTTAAGCAAGCAATGAAGCATTAATTTGATTTAGCTCCTGAAGATACTGGAATGAAATTACTATCCGGTAGGGACTGTAGCTGGGTTTCCGGGCTTCGATCGGCCGTCGGGTGATTTTGGAAGTCATGACCTCTTAAAGTGAGAGGTCGGCTGGGCCTTTTGCTGACTGAACCTCTAAAGATGAGAGGTTGGCTTGCAGGGATGTGTTTGGGAAATCTATGGCGGGGAAGATTGATTGCCTCTAAGAATGAGAGGTCAAATTTTGACTTTGGCCAAAGGCGAGGGTAATGGTAACGGGAATATCCTCTAAAAGCGAGAGGATGGCTTGGGATTGATTAAGGTAATGGTGAGAGGAAGTCCAAGCTATCGAGAACTTTTGCGAATCTTTCGAGAATTCGGGCTCCTTTTTGATCATTGGAGAGCTTCTTGAGGAGTCGGGGACTTTTTACTGAATTGTGAGGATCGACAGTCCTTTTTGTCTCTCTTTTTTTTTTTTTTTGATTTTTGACTTGGAAAGCCTCCTGAGGAATTGAGGATTATCTTTGTCCTTCCTTCATGGCTCGAGATATTTTGCGCATTGCCGACTCTCGAAGTTAACTTCTTGGCCTTGCTTGGACTTGCCGATCTTGAAATGAAAGGTATTGTTTGGTGAGGGTGAGGTAATGGCTTTCCTATGGGTGAAAGGCTTCAACCGCAATCCCTACCGGATGACCTAATTGAGATTAAGTCTTCATTGCTTGCTTAAGCTTTAAATGAGAAAAGATCCGTGCAAATTCATCGAGCAACGAAATGACGAGGATGATGTGAGCATATGAGATGCAAGATGGGGAGTTGGTAAGCCCCAATTTGAGAAGGATATCAATTGATTTTCTCACTCCAATTAATTTGAATATTAATCATTTCAAAGAATTAGTGGTTGAGCAGCACAAGTGATCATCTAGGATAAAACCATTTCAATTAAGTGTAACGTGGGTGCGCAAGTGATGTCTCGAGTCTAGCAAGAAAAGAAAAAAGACTTATATAAAAGTTAGACATTTAACTACTATGTCCAAAATGGACTTACAACGACAAATGTCCAGGAAGAACTTAGGTGAAAGAGAAGTACTAGAACCTACGAAGGTTGACTAAAAGACTATTTTAGAGATAGGTAGCCCCTAGTCTAGCCGCTCTTTGCTGTTGGACCATGCATCTACTCTTCGACGCTGGAGATGGGAGCTATTGCAGATCTTTCCACCAGGATTTCTTTGGCAATCTCTTGCTCAATCCATCCATTTTCATTGCCTGCGATGACTGGTTCATCGACCTCACAAAAGGGCGAGTCAAATTCCATTATGCCCACAAGTCTTGAATCACCAAACTCGACCATGTTGACACTCATATTGTTATTTATAGGGAACGGGTTACTGATAGTATTGGGCCCTTCAGGCACCTCTAACTTCCCTTGCTCAATCAAACTTTAGATGGCCTTTTTCAAGGGGACACAATCATCTGTCAGGTGCCCATGGTACTGATGAAAGGCACAATGCTTGGAGGTATCCAAAGGAGCATTGGGGTTTCTTGGCTGATAATTATCTAAAGGCCGGAGCAAACCTTCTTTTACCAAACCTCTGAAGATATCACACAAAGGCATCCCATAGTTTCTCAAGTCTTGGAGTCGGGATCTGGACGCATCAGGTTTCTTGGGAACAAAGGGAGTGGCATTGTTACAGTCCTGTCCCGAATAGGGCTGGGTAGGAGTCGTGTTGGAGGTGGAAGAAGCCCGGTATCTGTAGGTAGGTGCAACAATATGCTGTTGATTGTGAGCCCTCTCAAATTTAGCCCCGGAATTAACCATTGCACGCAAGTCCGCGTAAGGGAAGTGGCTGAGGGAAGTTCTCAAATGAGGTTTCAGGCATGACTGGAAGATGTCCAACTGTTCCTCTTCAGAGGGAGGAATTGCCATTTCGCTAAGTTTCAAATTCCAACGCTTGTAAAAATCCCCGATGTTCTCGTCGGAATATTCCCTTGTTATTGTCTGCTTGAGATTAACTCTATTTGTTTCCCATTCCAAGTTAGCTTTGTACTTCTCTGTGAAAGCACTAGTGATTTGGTCCCATGTAGCCCTAGCCTCGGGTTTTAAGCGGAAGAACCATTTCAAAGCCCCTGACTTCAAAGAGAGACTGAAGTAGTCGGCCAACTGCTGGTTTGTGCATCCCTTAGCTTTCATTGCCAAAGTGTATGTATCCAGGTGAGTTTTCGGGCATGCAGTCCCATCAAACAGGTCTAGATTAGGCATCACAAACTTGTGGGGTAGGGGTACAATGGAGTCCGGATCTGTAGGCCGAAGGGAAATTTTCTTAGCAGTCAATTCAGCAATTTGTGCTATCATCTCTTTGTGTTGTTCCATGAACCAGGCCAGGTGAGGGTCCTGTGGTGGAGCCATAGCGTTCAAACCAGTGACTGAGCTGGAGAGAGGAGTTACCACTGGCGGCACACTGGTGGAAGGGATACCATATCCCGGGACATAGGTAAAAACCTGTCCTTGGTCCAAATTACCCTGGGGGGTGTAGGTAGGAGCTTGGGCAAAGGGATAAAACCCAGCGGCTTGCTGTTGGCTTCCCATTGGTAGAGAAGGTGGAGGCAGACCTGAGGTAGCCGGATAGCTCGGGTTTCAAGAGTGAGGCTTAGATGCGGGTTGCTGTCCCTGGTTGTTGAACTGCATGCCTGGCTGAGGCGAGGGTGTATAACCGGGAGGGTACTGCGGTCCTGGTGATTCCGATGAGATTGGGACAGGGGCCTGTTGGCCCATTGAACCCTGAGTGAGGAATGGGTTTGTGAAAGCTGTGAGAGGAGCAGCTGAGCTAGCATCATTCTGAGGAGGGGCTCCTGACTGTTGTCCCGAACCAATCTGTGGTGGCATTTCAAGCTGTTGCTGTGGAGGTCCGGATTGATCGGTTCCAAACTGAGGCGGGATCCCAATTTGTTGTGGCATTCCGGGGTACCCCCAACCTTGAGAAGACATTCCGTACTGATTTTGTTCCCACTGGGTCGTTCCGTCAGGCTGCATAGATCCAGTAGTCTATAGTTGGGGAGCTGGCTGACCCAGAGATCGAGGAGCATGGGCTCTGGTAGTAGTACCGTAGGAGGTGGATGGTGGCATCCTGGAGTAGTCAGGACGACCGAGATTGGGATTGGGGTCTTCCTCTTCTTCCACGGTGAAGGTGCCATCAGGATTGAGGCTAGCGGCCAAACCATGGCTCCTAATAGCCTCCATAAGGCTATTCAGTTGTGCTTCCTGTCGCAATTTCATCTGTTCGGCCAACTGATTCCACTGCAGTTCTGTTTGAGGAGTCCCAGGAGGCGGAGTGATGTTGTCCCCATCGTTACCGGCTGATGTAGACATTCTGAAACCCGGAGTCGGAACAAATGGTGAAGCTGACGATGCTCTTGACTCTTCCCAACTGATCAAACGGTGACCCGGCGCCCGAAACCAAGCTTTGTGAGGAGCTGCGGGGGGAAAGACACGAAGGTTCAGATGTTTGGGAGTGGAGAAGGGTAGGTGTTTGGGCTTAGGGCTCATGCAACATGCAGTTATTTGTTCTTGTTTACTTAAAACGTATTTTATTAGACCTAAGCGGTTGAAAAAGATTGCTCTCCTTTTTCGCAAACTACTCTGATTCCTGGATCAGTGGGCCCCATCCTACGCCTGCGGACCTTCAACCTGTAACCCCGAACAAGGGTTCCGTAGGGCAAGCAGGTCCCACTGACTGAAAAGAAAAACGATCCTAAAGTCTGGCGGGTAATCTAGTCTTAACGAGCATTCGATGTAAATTACGGACAAAGCTGACGCCAAAGGTCAAGATCATGTCCGAAGGGCTCGACGAAAGGTCGGCATGGCTCAGACTGATAAATGTCCATAATTGATCTTGACCCGTCGTCAGTTAGGCCGTAATTAGACATGGAATAATCATTAATCCTTGATGACTCAGTGTCATGCCGGGAGTCGGTGCATAAGTTGTGCCAGTCAAAGTCAAAGTCAAGGCGCCAGCCAATATCTGGTCAAAGTTTGCGGCGGAAAGCCGGCATGACTTCGACTGATTAGGGTCCCCGAAAGATATTGACTTGGTATGCCGACTAAGGCTTGACAGGAAAGGTGTATACACAGACCGGGCATGACAGAGACCAAACTAAAAACCAACCGGGTCTCGAACAAAGTGTGTCACGGATAAGTGCATGGTCGACACGAGGCTTCAAGGGATGTTTGGGTAGTCCCGTGCTCGCACCGAGAGGCGTAATAAGGCCAAACATGCTGCTACTGAGATTTCCCCGGGTTAAGGACCTAGTGTGCAGTGTAAGGCCAAGTGCGCGTAGTGTGCAAGCAGTCTATCTTCTTTTTCTGAGTAAAATAGAAATTTTCACATGTGTCTTAAAGAGAATGATGCATGCAAAAATTTTGAAAATGATTTTTTTTTTTTTGATTTTTTTTTTGAAAACTTTTTTTTTGAAAAAAATTTTTTTTGATTTTTTTTTTTTTTTGAAAATTTTTTTTGAAATTTTTTTTTGATTTTTTTTTTTTTTTTTAAATTTTTTTGTTGAATTTTTTTTTTGAAAGCAAATGAGCACATAAGCACATAATTCAAACAGTTAAGGAAACGAGTCCGACAGTCAAGATACCGATTCTTTCGGGACGGTTAACACGAAATGTGCAAAACAAACACACACACACAGTACAAATGGTTTCAAATGCCGGGACGAAAGTTTGACCCACAGAAGCTTTTCTTTTTTTTCCTTTTTTTTAAAAAAAAAACAATGATACCGGTACGTGGCTTTGTTAGACCATAATTTATCCCAAGCCCCGGGTTAGGGAGCGGTACAGGAAATTTAATGGTTTCCACCTATATACCAAATACCATTTTTTTCTTATTATTTTTTTTTTAAAAAAAAAGATAAAGCTTATACATTCCTCAGCGGAGTCGCCACTGTGATGATGTGCCACCGGATTTTCCTTTTTTTGAAAAATCAAACAAAACAGAGTCGTCACGCCATTTTTGTTTTAAGGGCCAAAACTTTGAAAAATGCCCGAGATTAGAGATTAGAGTTCGGAGGTCACGTTACACTCCGGGAAGAACGTTAGGGTTCACCCGAAATGCCTCGTAAAACGAGTCTTCCTAATTTAAAACCATTTGTGTGTGTGTGTGTGTTTCTTTGTTTAAAATAAATGTAAACTGAGAAAACTAAAAATTGAAAACTCTTTGTAAGACATTAAAAAAGTCCCATGATTTTTGGTATGATTTTGGGATTGAGTTTTAGTACTCAAAAGACTCCTTGAAGTTGAAAATCAATTCTGCCAGAATGAAAAAGGCAGTGGACACTTGATTTTGAAATGGATTTAAAGTTGTTCAAAACATCTGAGGAAAGTCAGAGAATTAAAGTTGTTCAAAACATCTTAAATAAGGTGACTGCAAAATATTTTTATGATTGGAGATAATTTGAGGGACCAAAACCTTCTGGAAATCACAGATGTGAAATCTGGATTTCCAGAGACTGATAAACTGACCTTTGGAAAATAATTTGAAAAAGGGAGTTATAATCACGAAAAAAATAAAGAAAAATATTTCTGGAATCCTATGGATGTTGGCTACAAAAAGTATTTTGTAGTCAACTCCAAATTCCAAGTTTTTCTGTGTCCAAAAAATTAGACAATGGACAGAGGTCTCAGAACAATGCTACTGGACAGCAAGATATTCTTGAAGGAAAATGTGATTTAAAAGGGGTTTGCATCCATGCTTTGTCCCCATTTCCTTAGGCTTTGATTAGTGATCACTAAACTTGTTTATTGGTGATATACTATATCAAGCCATCCTTAGGGTACATTAGGACTTAAAGCATTTCATTTGCTTGGGAAGGGGAGATTTAACTTGAAATCAAGATTTTATGTATGAAAATGATTTTAAGAAAACACTTTCAAGGAAGTAAGAAACAATTTAGAAGGAATGTTGATCCTTATAGAAGATCATCCATGGAGATGAACTTCCATGGAGATCCTCTTGGATCTAGGGCAAGGGATAGACAACAAACAAGTTACATCTTTGAAATGTGAGATGCATGCATGGATGAGGGAGGTTTAAGGTGAGGAGAAGGAGGATTTACCAATGGTGATACCCTATCTTCCTTGGTTTGGGGTTTGACTTGAGGAGTATCAAGATTTAGTGTTTGAATTTGTGTTTGAGGTTTGTTAATAGAGTTGGTCAAAGAGAAAACAAGTAGATAACACTTAAGTCCTCTATGTTTTCTCTCTAATCCTCCTCTTTAGTGTTGATTTAAGCTTGAGCTTATATGTTTAAGAGAGTTTTGAGAGTGTTTAGTGAGTGAGAATTTTTGAGGATTGCTTAAGAGAAAATGGAGACAATTTTCTGGAAATTCTCTCTGTTTTCTCCCAGCTTCTCCCCAGTGCTTAATGTTGTGTCCTAGACTGAATCTGGAGGGCTCTATTTATAGGCCACTGGAGAACTCAATTTGATCCGCGCGAATCTGTTCGTTGGCGTGCACTGTTCATTTCGCTGCTGCAGGCTTTTGGACAGGAGGAATATTTTTTCAAATAAGTAACCAGCTGTTGTTCCAGTAGCTTCCCGTTCCGAAAATTCAACCTTTGTGAGATTCCTTTACTTGTTTAACTCCAAATAGCAATCCCCAATTTACCCTTGCTTTGTTAGAAAAGTTAGAAATGTTAGGGATATTAGGGCTTTTGTTAGTTTTCTAACGAAAATACTAACGACTCAAATTGGAGCACTTACAGGTACGCCAAACCTGCTAATAATATTTTTCTTTAAAAATGAAACTACCTCCTTGTCTCTTACTTGCACATAGGCCTCTGCCTCAATCCACTTTGAGAAATAATCAGTCATTGCCAGCATGAACACTTTGCCTCCATGGGCTTTAGGCAACTTGCCCACAATATCCATGCCCCATTGCATGAAAGGCCAAGATGAGACGATAGAGTGTAGAGGTTCAGCAGGTTGATGCAAGATGTTATTGTGTCTCTGGCAGGCATCACATTTCTGCACATAGCTCATGGCATCTTAACGCATGGTTGGCCAGTAATAACCAGTCTTGAGGGCCTTCGATGTCAATGCTTTCCCACCAGAATGATTTCCACATGTTCCTTCATGGATTTCACTTAGCACGAGCTCAACTTGCTAATTGTCAATACATCTCAAATAGTGTCCTGCAAAAGATTTCTTAAACAACACATTATTTATTAAAACAAAAGTTGAAGTACGCATTTTAAAAGATCTAGCATTCTTAATATCAGGTGGAATAGTTCCAAGTAGAAGGAACTCAATTATAGGTTGGGTCCAAGATGAACTTGTATCTTGTGCCCCATTGGATTGAGTAACTTCTTGAGTTTCCTCCACTTGGTCTATTGCCAGGTACTTAACATAAATAATGAAAATATTAGTATGCAACATAGACTTGCAAGTTGAACCCAAGTTGGCCAATGCGTCCGTGTAGACACCCCGATCTCGCACCCTCCGACAAACCTTGTTAATTGGTCTAAACCTTTGCAATTGACCTAGAACCTCGATTTGGCCACGCGGGAAGTCCGTTCGCCTTATCGGTGCATGATATGGAAAAACGGAGTCCAAATTCTTAATCAGGACGAAAAATCGAGTGAACGGACATATTTACAAAAATACGGACCTCGGAACCCCGGACCGAGACCCGGAACGTCAAAATCGTCCTTTACCGACCATTTTGTGCATTAAAAATCATATTATGATATTACTTGCTCATTAACGAATTTCAGATATACTGTTGCGACCGCAAAATTATTTCAAGCAACTTTGACGTTTGGCTCGCGGACAACTGAGACATCGAAGTGCGTGCATCGAAGCAGTTGCGGAGCCAAATAATGAATGATTTGCTGTTGAATCAAAGATGGGCAAACAAAAGCACAAATCAAAGCATCAATCCAATGCATGCTGACTTTGCTTTTTTCCAAAATCAAGTAAACATGGGATTTTTCCCATTTTGCTTCCCAAGGATTGCCACATTAGTCCTACCTTTTCTTGTTTGACTTTCAATATCATTTCATGGTCACATGGTCAGCCTTGGTTGAAAGGACCACCCCACGTTTTACTTCCCAACTCTCTCTCTCTCTCTCTATTACTATCTCCTTCCTACTCATTTTAAAAAAGGACTTTGGACAACCATTTTCATACATACTCCTTTCTCTACAATCCAAACACTCTCCACTCTCTCTCCACCAATTCTCTCTTACACTCCAAACAAAACACTTTCCACTCTCTCTATAAACTCTCTCAATCTCAGCCACTACACCACAATCAAACCACCTCAAACCACCACAAACAAACACTACTTCAAACACAAACACAACTTCAAACACAAACACATTCAAGTACACTCAAACACTCTCAAACAAACATAAAAAAAAAGCCTTCCCTTGGAAGCAAAGGAAGCACACCCTCACCCACCTAAACTAGGTAAGAATCCTCTATGTAAGTAGTAAGAAATGTAAGTCTTTGCATGGTTTAGTTTGGGGTCTAGTCATTAGATGGCTAGATCCCCATTTTCTCTTGATGTAATTCATGTTTAAGGCTTGTAATCTCCATGTAAATATGTTGTAAATGCTCAAACTTCTGATCCATCTTGTATATATATGTTGCATGTTCATTTCATGATCATCTCCAAGCTTTAAATGAAGGTTTCAAGCATGCAAATGGAATTTCTTTCAAAGTGCTCACAATCTGTCCACTTCATGCTCTCTCATGATTATCTGAGTTTTGGTCCACATTTGTTCATAAATAAACACTTGATAATATTCATAACATGTTAGAGTACTTGCATACTCAGTTTCAAGGTCCAATTCCATGTTTAAATCATGTTTTGAAGCTTGTTTCCATGATCTATGTCTGCTGTCCAGTAGATTCTGTTGCTGACCACTTTGTCTTTCCATGCAATGAACATGAACTACACTTGATTTCTGGGTTTGAGTTATAGAACGAAATTTGTTCTTAACATGATAAGGAAAATACTCATGCCTTTTAAATAATTTTGTGACCTCAGGAAAGACCTTTTTCCATTTTTATTCAAGTGCATGCTCTCAGAATTGAAGCTGTCCTGTTTCTGACATTAGATGTCAGAGGTGTTTTGAAACCTTTAAACTTGTTTTCTAGACTTCAAACTTCCCATGATTCATATTTGATGTGTGTTCTTCAACTTTCATGTTTTGAGTTTTCCAGGATTTGCATGTCTTCATAATGTAAATTTCGAATCAAAATGAGATGTGCTCTGTTTTCCTGTTCTGGGCAGATTTGACTTCTGTGTTCATGGCATGATTTCAGCTTCATGAATTAATACATAAATCCTACAAATATTCATATGTGTTCTCTAACATGTTGGGAGTCAATCCCAAGTTTTGTTTCTGGATTTGGATTAGTTTTGGACAGGTACATTAACATGAGAATCTGCAGCAGTCCTTGAACCACAACATGTCTTGGCTTGGACATTCATTTATTCATGGGATTTGTCTCCCATCTTTTGTGTATAATTTGTATAGTTTGTACGTAACCCCCTCTCCCCTTTACCTGTTTTCTTTTTCTTAATGTGATTCAAACTATTTTCAAAACCAATTGTGAATCCACCCAAACTGATTCCCGGCTGCGATCAAATGAACATACCTAGATTAGGAGACTCCCGTGTACATAAACACATATTTTCTAAAGTTAGGGCATAAAAGGCATTTTGAAAAGGCAAATTAAAATCAATCTAGGACGGCGTGCATGCTAGAGACCGAAAGGGCGAGGAGGGTGCCTAACACCTTCCCTTCTCGTAACTTAGCCCCCGAACCCACTTCTTTTCAAAACAAAGGTTTTATCTTCATTTTTCCTAAAATAAAATGGGGTGGCGACTCTTCTGATTTTCAAAACTCAAAAGGGTAACCATTATGAGAAACCGAGTGCATTCGATGCACATTAGCACGAGGGAAACTCGCCGTTTTCGCACGACGACGGGATTCGTTCTCGAGTGCGGGCTCTCACAGTGGCGACTCTGCTGGGGCTCTCATCAAATGAGGTCAGACGGCGGCGCGAATCATAACTCTTGCCCAACAATGTTCTCATGTCGATTTGTCACGGTCTAATTTGTGTTCAAATGATTTGTGAAGCTCTAATCAAAACTAAAATACCAATCTGATTCAAGAAGGGTCCATTTGATTTTGAGGCACTTAACCATTAATGCTTGTTCAAGTCTTGAGTCTTTGATTTCAATGTGTGAGCATACTTTTCTCGAGTCTAGGGGCTTTCCCCTACGCTCGTCTTTTCATCATTCTATTTCTGCGCAAACACCATGTCGAGGATCCCACGGGATTTTCTTTTGCTTCCAAGAATACAGGCCTCGTTGCCTTCCCCTGCCAACTCCTCGTGACATCACAGCAAAAGAGTCAAAGACGCAATTCATTGGTCTCTAGAATCCCAGATTGACGTACAATCTCATGATGAATGGACATGACCCTTGATGAAATGAACTGAGGCTCCGCATGACCGAGCACCAAAACTGGGGCTATTCGAAGATAATAATATGGGTCCTCAACAAAGCCTCGAATCAAAAGGTCAAGATTTCAATCAGTATCGAAACATTAAACCAAAAATAGGGGCTGCGATTAGGAAGACAATTCAGTCCCTCAGAGATGAACCTTTATTCATGGAAACGATCTTCAGATTACATCGAACTCCATACAACTCAAGGATAAGATGAGAGACCACTCTCAAAGACAGTCCGGTCATTAACGAGGAAACATCGAATGCGGGAACAATATTTGTAAATCATAAATGATTTCAGCAACAAGACATCAAATCATCGAGACAACTCTCGAGGACAGTTGCATCCTCATCAAAGGGATCATCAAATGTGGCAACGACCATTGGTCAACACTGGGAATTCCTCAAATCCCAACAGCAAAATATCAAGACAACTCTCAGAGACAATTAGGTCCCCAATACTCAAATGATCAAAATGTGGGGCTGCTTTGAATCATTAGTTCACATTAAGAAGCGTAAGGCTCACTCTTCGACAATACCAGGGGCTTTATATGATTTAACATCAAGATACATCATATGATTTAACATCAAGATACATGACATCTCTCATAGACAGATGTGTCCTCAACAAGGAATATTGGGGCTAGCACTGGGCTTCCATCGCTGTCACCCGAAGCAATTTTGAGCATTCCCTTCGAGAGACACCGTCGAGTAGATTTGATCAAATAGGCGTAGGGAATCGACCTTTGAGTGTTTATCATGGGCCTTCAACCCCGATCCACTTTACACCTTGCCATTTTCCCCATTTTACAGTCTGGCCACAAAAAGAAACTCACCAAAGATTCACAATTTGTTTCATGGCACATTCTCCCTCTTTAAACATACATTCATAGTACATTCACTCATTCCTCGTAAATGAAGTTTGAAATGCAAGCAATGCAAAAGTGTCAAAAAAAAAAACAAATAAACAAAATCAAATCAATTTTTTTTTTTTTTTGCAAAAACAATCATCACAAAAGATGTGTTTTGTCCATCATCAAAACATGCATTTTTTTAGTTAAATCTCTCAATCGTTCCTGTTGCTTGATCTCCAAGCACCGCGCATGTATGAGATCCCAAATCCTAGCATTGCACGTGTATGTCACTACTTTTGATCATTGCACATCACCGCACATGTATTATATTTTCAAAAGACATGAATGCCACAATATATATCTTGCATACTTGTGAAAATCTTTCTGCAGGTACATCTCCAATAACATTCTGTTGCGCCTAGCCTTTCATTAGGCCCAACCATTGCCTTCGACTGTCTCAAGATACTTTTCCTCCCAATGCTTTGGCTTAGGGAATTTGAATTCCCAACGCCCAAAAATCTTTCTCTTTCTCAAAAAATATTTTTACATGTTTTGGCTTAGAGAATTCGAATTCTCGATGCCCCAAAAATCTTTCCCTTTTTCAAAAAATCAATTACATGCTTTGGCTTAGGGAATTCGAATTCCCGACGCCCAAAAATCTTTCCCTTTTTCAAAAAATATTTGTTACATGCTTTGGCTTAGAGAATTCGAATTCTCGATGCCCAAAAGGTCTCCCCTTGTTTCAAAAAAAAATCAATTACATGCTTTGCTTAGGGAATTCGAATTCCCGGCGCCCCTGTTTCTAAAAAATGTTTTCATGATTAAGTGAATCGAACTACGTTTGGTCTGATTCCCATGTGGGATACGTAGGCAACCTGTCACATCAGGTACGACCACACCTTTTTCAAAATCTCAATCAATCAAGTTCCTTCTCGAGTCTTAAGTGACTCGAACTACGTTTGGTCTGATTCCCATGCGGAATACGTAGGTAGCCTGTCACCTCAGGCACGACCACACCTTTTTCAAAATCTCAATCAATTAAGTTCATTCTCAAGTCTTAAGTGGATCGAACTACGTTTGGTCTGATTCCCATGTGGGATACGTAGGCAACCTGTCACATCAGGTACGACCACACCTTTTTCAAAATCTCAATCAATCAAGTTCCTTCTCGAGTCTTAAGTGACCCGAACTACGTTTGGTCTGATTCCCATGCGGGATACGTAGGCAGCCTGTCACCTCAGGTACGACCAGACCTTTGTCAAAATCTTAACCGATCTCAAACGCCTTTTTTCCTTCTCGAGTCTTAAGTGACTCGAACTACGTTTGGTCTGATTCCCATGCGGGATACGTAGGCAGCCTGTCACGTCAGGCACGACCACACCTTTGTTAAAATATTAACCGATCTCAATCACCTCTTTCAAAATCTCAATCAATCAAGTTCCTTCTCGAGTCTTAAGTGATTCAAACTACGTTTGGTCTAATTCCCATGCAGGATACGTAGGAAACCTGTCACATCAGGTACGACCACACCTTTTTCAAAATCTCAATCAAACAAGTTCCTTCTCGAGTCTTAAGTGAATCGAACTACGTTTGGTCTGATTCCCATGTGGGATACGTAGGCAACCTGTCACATCAGGTACGACCACACCTTTTTCAAAATCTCAATCAATCAAGTTCCTTCTCGAGTCTTAAGTGACCCGAACTACGTTTGGTCTGATTCCCATGCGGGATACGTAGGCAGCCTGTCACCTCAGGTACGACCAGACCTTTGTCAAAATCTTAACCGATCTCAAACGCCTTTTTTCCTTCTCGAGTCTTAAGTGACTCGAACTACGTTTGGTCTGATTCCCATGCGGGATACGTAGGTAGCCTGTCACCTCAGGCACGACCGCACCTTTGTCAAAATCTTAACCGATCTCAAACACCTCTTTCAAAATCTCAATCAATCAAGTTCCTTCTCGAGTCTTAAGTGATTCAAACTACGTTTGGTCTGATTCCCATGTGGGAAACGTAAGCAGCCTGTCACCCCAGGTACAAAGCTGGAACCCGAACAACAAATCATGTCTCGACCTGCAAGAAGCTTGTTCCCGGCGATTGAAGCATAGGAATCAAAAATCTCATCACACGGCATTCATGGCAAATCAATCGCCATTCATCATCAACAATGACTTGCAGCGTATCCTCGAATTTATTTTTAGTAAGGTTACATGCATGTAGTCTGTTTACTTTGAGAAACACTTGGATACAATTACTTTGTCATCTCTTCATGCTACAACTTCCGCCATATCATAATCATCATCATAAATCATAATTTCAATCATCCTCTCATGTTACTCTTGGTCTATTCGGTTACCCCGAATTTGACCCCTATCATGTTACTTTTTGTCCGTTCGGTCACCCCGAATTTGACCCTTATCATGTTGCTCTTGGTCCGTTCGGTCACCCCGATTCCGACCCTCTCGTGCTACTCTTGGTCTATTCGGTCACCCCGAATTTGATCCCTCTAATGTTTATCTTAGTTACCCTTGGGTCCTCTCGAGCAATTGGGATGGACCCCCTTCGAACTACGTTTTGACCTGATTCCCATGCGGGATACGTAGGCAGCTTGAGAACTCGAGCTCGGTCGCCATTTTTGTCTAAAAGCTTGTCACTTTGGTTACTCTGGCACATCTCATTCGGTCACCACGAATTTGACCCCTCTCATGTTACTTTTGGTCTGTTCGGTCACCCTGAATTTGACCTCTCTCATGTCATCACGGTCCGCTTCCACCCCGAATTTGACCTCTCTAATGATTACCTTGATTACTTTGTTGAACTACGCGACTGGTCTGATTCTCATGCGAGATACGTAGGCAGCCTGTCACCTCAGGCACGACCACCCCTTCTGTCTAAAAGCTTATCACCTGAAATCCCCAGCAAAGATATCATGATCTCAATGCATCTTGAGACTTGACCCATAGGACACTGAGACGCCTAGAAGTCTTTTCCTCTCCAACAGTAAGCCGAACTATGTCTAGTCTGATTCCCGCACGGGATACGTAGGAAACTTGGGCGCCCAAGTTCGACCATGCTTGTGTTTGAAGTGTGATTAAGTAGAACTACGAAGGCTTGATTCCCGCATGGGATACGTAGGAAGCCCTACTTTGGGCCCAGCCATTAACCTAGACGAGATCGTTGTCTCTTAGTGATCGTCGAATCCCCTTTACTTTACAAGGAGATTCGCCGAGGGGCTCTGTAGACACCCCGATCTCGCACCCTCCGACGAACCTTGTTAATTGGTCTAAACCTTTGCAATTGACCTAGAACCTCGATTTGGCCACGCGGGAAGTCCATTCGCCTTATCGGTGCATGATATGGAAAAACGGAGTCCAAATTCTTAATCAGGACGAAAAATCGAGTGAACGGACATATTTACAAAAATACGGACCTCGGAACCCCGGATCGAGACCCGGAACGTCAAAACCGTCCTTTACCGACCATTTTGTGCATTAAAATCATATTATGATATTACTTGCTCATTAACAAATTTCAGATATAATGTTGCGACCGCAAAATTATTTCAAGCAACTTTGACGTTTGGCTCGCGGACAACTGAGACATCGAAGTGCGTGCATCGAAGCAGTTGCGGAGCCAAATAATGAATGATTTGCTGTTGAATCAAAGATGGGCAAACAAAAGCACAAATCAAAGCATCAATCCAATGCATGCTGACTTTGCTTTTTTCCAAAATCAAGTAAACATGGGATTTTTCCCATTTTGCTTCCCAAGGATTGCCACATTAGTCCTACCTTTTCTTGTTTGACTTTCAATATCATTTCATGGTCACATGGTCAGCCTTGGTTGAAAGGACCACCCCACGTTTTACTTCCCAACTCTCTCTCTCTCTCTCTCTATTACTATCTCCTTCCTACTCATTTTAAAAAAGGACTTTGGACAACCATTTTCATACATACTCCTTTCTCTACAATCCAAACACTCTCCACTCTCTCTCCACCAATTCTCTCTTACACTCCAAACAAAACACTTTCCACTCTCTCTATAAACTCTCTCAATCTCAGCCACTACACCACAATCAAACCACCTCAAACCACCACAAACAAACACTACTTCAAACACAAACACAACTTCAAACACAAACACATTCAAGTACACTCAAACACTCTCAAACAAACATAAAAAAAAAGCCTTCCCTTGGAAGCAAAGGAAGCACACCCTCACCCACCTAAACTAGGTAAGAATCCTCTATGTAAGTAGTAAGAAATGTAAGTCTTTGCATGGTTTAGTTTGGGGTCTAGTCATTAGATGGCTAGATCCCCATTTTCTCTTGATGTAATTCATGTTTAAGGCTTGTAATCTCCATGTAAATATGTTGTAAATGCTCAAACTTCTGATCCATCTTGTATATATATGTTGCATGTTCATTTCATGATCATCTCCAAGCTTTAAATGAAGGTTTCAAGCATGCAAATGGAATTTCTTTCAAAGTGCTCACAATCTGTCCACTTCATGCTCTCTCATGATTATCTGAGTTTTGGTCCACATTTGTTCATAAATAAACACTTGATAATGTTCATAACATGTTAGAGTACTTGCATACTCAGTTTCAAGGTCCAATTCCATGTTTAAATCATGTTTTGAAGCTTGTTTCCATGATCTATGTCTGCTGTCCAGTAGATTCTGTTGCTGACCACTTTGTCTTTCCATGCAATGAACATGAACTACACTTGATTTCTGGGTTTGAGTTATAGAACGAAATTTGTTCTTAACATGATAAGGAAAATACTCATGCCTTTTAAATAATTTTGTGACCTCAGGAAAGACCTTTTTCCATTTTTATTCAAGTGCATGCTCTCAGAATTGAAGCTGTCCTGTTTCTGACATTAGATGTCAGAGGTGTTTTGAAACCTTTAAACTTGTTTTCTAGACTTCAAACTTCCCAGGATTCATATTTGATGTGTGGTCTTCAACTTTCATGTTTTGAGTTTTCCAGGATTTGCATGTCTTCATAATGTAAATTTCGAATCAAAATGAGATGTGCTCTGTTTTCCTGTTCTGGGCAGATTTGACTTCTGTGTTCATGGCATGATTTCAGCTTCATGAATTAATACATAAATCCTACAAATATTCATATGTGTTCTCTAACATGTTGGGAGTCAATCCCAAGTTTTGTTTCTGGATTTGGATTAGTTTTGGACAGGTACATTAACATGAGAATCTGTAG
Source organism: Adenophora triphylla var. japonica (assembly GCA_022495995.1). NCBI lineage: Eukaryota > Viridiplantae > Streptophyta > Magnoliopsida > Asterales > Campanulaceae > Adenophora > Adenophora triphylla. The sequence goes on along the minus strand of JAFEMH010004466.1, from coordinate 113,136 downwards.
CAGTCCTTGAACCACAACATGTCTCAGCTTGGACATTCATTTATTCATGGGATTTGTCTCCCATCTTTTGTGTATAATTTGTATAGTTTGTATGTAACCCCCTCTCCCCTTTACCTGTTTTCTTTTTCTTAATGTGATTCAAACTATTTTCAAAACCAATCGTGAATCCACCCAAACTGATTCCCGGCTGCGATCAAATGAACATACCTAGATTAGGAGACTCCCGTGTACATAAACACATATTTTCTAAAGTTAGGGCATAAAAGGCATTTTGAAAAGGCAAATTAAAATCAATCTAGGACGGCGTGCATGCTAGAGACCGAAAGGGCGAGGAGGGTGCCTAACACCTTCCCTTCTCGTAACTTAGCCCCCGAACCCACTTCTTTTCAAAACAAAGGTTTTATCTTCATTTTTCCTAAAATAAAATGGGGTGGCGACTCTTCTGATTTTCAAAACTCAAAAGGTAACCATTATGAGAAACCGAGTGCATTCGATGCACATTAGCACGAGGGAAACTCGTCGTTTTCGCACGACGACGGGATTCATTCTCGAGCGCGGGCTCTCACAGTCCGCTTCTGTATTCTCTTCTCTAGGGACCTGTTCCAAAGAGAATGACAGGAATTTTGAAGCCAAAGCTTTAACATGTTGGAGATACAGAGTCATCTTGGAATGCTTCGCTATATAACTGCCATTGAAATGGTTAGCGAGCAATTGAGAATCAACATATACATTTATATGAGTAATATTTAAACTTAAAGCTGTAGTTAAACCCATGATTAAAGCCTCATACTCAGCTTCATTATTCGTCGCATTGAATTCACGAGATACAGCTTGAGGTATGATATCACCTTGAGGGGATTTCAGAACTATTCCCAAGCCAATTCCTTTGGAATTTGAAGCTCCATCTGTATACAGTGTCCAAAATCTAGGAATTGTTTTACCTTCAAGCTGTTCTACTTCCAGTTCCACCTCGGGCTGCAAACTTGGACTAAAATCTGCTTCAAAATCGGCTATAGCTTGAGATTTGATAGTTGTTCTTGGCTCATATGAAATGTCATACGTGCTCAACTTGACCGACTACTTGGCCAATCTGCCTGACATCTCTGGAGTTCTCAACACATTTCTCACAGGGTAGTTAGTTCTAACAGTTATAGAATGTGTTTCAAAATAATGACGCAGTTTTGTAGCAGCAGTAGTTAAGGCTAAAATTAACTTTTCAAGATGAGAGTACCTCGTTTCACCATCTAGTAAAGACTTACTTATATAATAAACAGGATGCTGTTCACCTTGGATTTCTTTCACCAATGCTGCACTAACTGCATTCTCAGATACAGCTAAATATAAATAAAGGTGTTCACCACGTTCTGGTTTAGCAAGTAGGGGTGACATCATCAAGTATTCTTTAAGTTGTTTAAAAGCTGCCTCATGTTGGTCAGTCCATTGGAAGAGTTTATTCTTTCTTAACACTTCGTAGAATAACCTGCACTTATCAGATGATTTAGATATAAATCTATTTAGGGCAGCTACTCTACCTGTTAACCTTTGGACGTCTTTGATATTCTTGGGAGATTCCAAGTTGAGAATAGCTTTGATCTGTTCGGGACTGGCTTCAATTCCTCTCTTAGTCACCATATAGCCCAAGAACTTTCCTACTTTAACACCAAAATTGCACTTTGCTGGATTAAGTTTCATGTTGAAAGCTTTCAAGATGTTGAACGCCTCAGCAAGATGCTCCACGTGATCTTCAATATGCTTGGATTTTACTACCATATCATCTATGTAGACTTCCATTGTCTTGCCAAGTTGATCTTTGAACATCTTGTTCACCAGTCTTTGATAAGTTGCCCCTGCATTTTTAAGACCAAATGGCATAGCAATATAACAATATATACCTTTCGGAGTCATGAATGCCATATCCTCTTGATCTGAGGGCTCCATTTGAATTTGCTGAAATCCTGAGGACGCATCCATGAATGTCAAGATATCGTGGCCAGCTGTCTCATCAACTAGAGAATCAATATGAGGAAGAGGGAATGGATCTTTCGGGCAGGCCTTGTTCAAGTCTGTGAAGTCCACGCATACTCGCCACTTGCCATTCCTCTTCTCTACCACCACAACATTAGCTAACCACCTTGGATATTGAACTTCCTTAATCATCTTGGACTTCAAAAGCCTCTCAACTTCATCCTTTATAATCTGGTTCCGCTCATGGGCAAATTTTCTTCTTTTCTGGTGGACAGGACGGATGGTTGGATCAATGTTCAACTTGTGAGTAATGATGTCCTTGCTTATTCCTGTCATATCCCCATGCTTCCACGCAAAACAACATTTCTGACTCTTCAAGAACTCAATCAGCTCCTCCTCAATTTCGGATGGAAGATATGTACCAACTTGCACTTGGGCCTCAGGATTTGACTCATCAACAGAAATACTTTTCGTCTCTTGCTCCACTGCTTCAAGAACATTCTGGGCCTTTTTCTTTAATTGCTATGCTTGACGAGGGACTGAACTTGCTTTCATATTAACCTTGTAGCACTCTTTAGAAACCTGCTGATTTCCCTTCAACTTGGCCACACCCCAAGGCGTTGGAAATTTGACGCACTGGTGATAAGTTGACGGCACAGCCTTCATGTTGTGGATCCAAGGTCTTCCCAAAATGACATTGTACGAGGATTAGCATTCAATCACACAGAACCTTTCCATAGAATTCATACCCTCCAAATAGATAGGCAACTTGATTTCTCCGACTGTTTGCTTTACTTCACCACTGAACCCTACCAGTACGGACGAATTCTTCACAACTTCGGACAAAGGAATGCGCATCTCTTCCAGAGCATGAGTCAAGATTATATTAACTGAGTTGCCGCCATCAATCAGAATTCTCTTGACCACACAATTAGCAATCTGCACCTGGACAACCAGACCATCATGATGGGGGTCCAACATGTTATCCTTATCCTCATCTTCGAAGGAGATAACTTGACCATCTGTGAAGTCGCGACACCTTGAGGGAAGTTCTGACTGATCCTCCTTAGAACTCTTGGCATGACGCTTGGCTGCAGAATAAGTTGTACCACAAATATGGGATCCACCTGAAATAACATTTACTACCTTGGTGGCTGGAGGAGGTGCAACTTTCTCCGGTGCAGTGCGCTCCCGGAATCAGGCTCTTTGGACTTATTTCTGACCCTCTTATTACCCAACAAATCCTTAAGAAGACCCTTTGAAAATAGATGAGCAATCTCCTTCCTCAAGGCAAAACAATTCTCAGTGGTATGCCCAAAATCCTCATGAAACGCGCACCACTTGGACTTATCCTTCCAAGTTGAGGGCTTGTCACTCTTCTTAGGCCATCTTGCTTTGTCTCCAAGATTTTCCATGGCGCAAAGGACTCCTGCAATGTCCATAGAAAAGCAGTAATCAGAAATTTTAGGATAGTCATTATCATCCTCATCTTGATCATCATCTACAAAATGAACTTTAGAAGATTCAGATTTAGCAGGAGGTTTGCCCCTGTTAGACTTATAGGAATCTGATTTTCTGTCCGAGGGCTCAAATAGAGGAGTAGGGGTCCTCCTAGTTGACTTCTCCATTGCCAGGCTGTCATCCTCCAATCTGATGAAACGCAAGGCTCTGGTTCTGATTTCTTCAAGTTGTTTCGCAGGAGTCATCACCAACTCATTATAAAATGGAGAGCTCTTCCTCAAGCCTATACGGAATGCTTCCGTAGCTGTGGACATATCCAAGCTGGGTATGGTCACTACCTCCTTGTTAAACCTGTGCAAATATTCTTTAAGACTCTCGTTAGGTTGTTGCACAATTCTGTAAAGGTCACTAGTCAACTTGTCAAATGCCCTGTTGCACGAAAATTGATTAGTAAACATGTTGACAAGTTGAGCATAAGAAGAAATAGAGTTTAGAGGAAGTCCTGTTAGCCATTTTAAGGCTGGTCCTGACAAAGTTGAGCCAAAACCCCTGCAAAAACATGCTTCTTTAAAAACAGGGGGGATACTTATAATATCCATCGATTCCTGATACAGGAACACATGCTCTGCTGGATCGGTGCTCCCGTCATACTTTTTCATATGAGGGACTGAAAACTTCTTTGGGATCTCTACATTAGCTATTGCTGGAACAAAACAAGATTCGTTATAGCAAGTTGGAGAAACTTGGTGATAAGGCAAGTTGACTCTGTGCACGCTTCAAGCAACTCTTTTATAGTCCGCATTTCCTTAACAAGTTGATTCTCTCGCGAAAAGAGGATTATTATTAAATTGAGATGCGAAGTATCAAAAGCATTAAAGAAACTCCTGTTTGCCCCATCGAAGGTGTGGCATAGGTATAGCAAGATGACAACACAGGTTGGCTAGCCGTAAGGCCGAATCTCGGTTGTGTGATTGGAATGGACGCCATGATTGTGCTTTCTGCTGGCAAGGTACTGGACATAGGGATATCTCCAAAATGGCTTGGTCCTGTACCTGCACCAAACAAAGATCTAGGATGCAAAGGTGAAAATGGGGTAGATACTTGAGTTTCAGTTTGCTTCCCTTTACGCATGGTATCAATGGCATTGAATATCATGGTGTTCGTATGCTCCTGAGCATCCAACCGGTCATTCACTTTCTTCAACATATTGACCATGTTGGACATTAGCTCCAAATTGACAGCTTCCGAATTCGAAGATGGATTGCCTTGGGTGCCGGAACTAGGAAGCGCCTGACTCCTCTCACCTTGACTGCCGAACGACGGATTGGTCATTTATACGCAAATAATCAAAGTATTCCCACAGACGGCGCCAAATTGTTTTGGTCAAATTTCAACAAGTACAACCAATGACAAGAAAAATGACAAAAGAGATAAGAATCAGGGTACAATGATTATTGGATAAAATAGAAATGAACGCTAGGAATTTGTTGACTAGGGAAAGCCCTTGAACAACTTGTTCGCCGGCACAAAACCCTGGGAGGTTTAGGAACCTGCCTTGACCAAAAGGTATATTAATGATTGAGTTCGAGTACAAAACTAAGAGCGTATGTAAGGTAGCTTATGCTAGTGAGATCGTGTGTGCAAAATACAGGTGTTATCCCCCCTTTTATACCTCTAATAACGGCTAAAATACAAAGATAAGAACAGGCCTATAATCTCGGAAATAAGTTGAGCTTGTTGAGATATTCTCACCACATTGTTGATGGAGGAGAGAGTGGTCCGTTGCTGGATACTTTGATGAAGAAACGACGTTGAATCAGTCTCCTAATCCGTTGGCACGTTCCCTGAAAAGTAGGGTTTAATGTAACAATAATTCAACCTGCAAGATGATCAAGATGTAGTAGGAGAACTCAAGTTGTTAGTACCAAGATGTTATGTGCAAGTTGAAAACAAAAAAAAAAAAAAAAGATGTTATGTGCAAGTTGAAAACAAGTTGACTGAAAATGTAGGGCCTAACAGTAATTACTGGTGTGATAGAGATCAATAATTATAGGTGTTTCAAGGGTTTTCTTGTCTCTCTGTTTCTCTAGATATAGGATTTTGCACAGTTGTGAATTATTGTAATCAAGAATTCGTGTATTAGATTAGAGATTGTATTTGATGATTGCCATTTGATAATAATATTCCTGCCCTATTCCCGTGTACGTAGTCAAGTTGATGAATCACGTATATCGTTGTGTTGTATGATTGATTTATTTTCTATCTTTTAAATAGATCTGTTATAACAGAAATAGAAGTTTGCCCTTTTGAAATAAATTAACTTGACAATTTGATTCATGTTTCAATTAGGGATAGCAACGGGTAGGATTGCCCTTTATCCGAACCCGATGTGAATCTTACATTCATGAGTTGACCACGATCCAGTCGGAATATTCAATAACCCGTGACCGCTCCGATCCAACCTGACTAAAAATCTATTTTTAGCTCAAATTTGTTTGAACCAAATTTATTTTTAAGCACAATGTTGAATGTTGTATAGAAAATAGTACAAAATTATCACAATCTCACCCACAAACATAAATAAAGAAGAGTTGGTCTTATAAAAAATGCATTTTTTCTAAAATTAATGAAAAATCATTTTTACACTGGCACTTAATAATATATGCACCGATGTGATGTACCCGATTTTTTGAAATCAAACGGAGTCGCCACGCCATTTTTGTTTTAAGGGCCAAAACTTTGAAAAATGCCCGAGATTAGAAATTTGGGTTCGGAGGTCACGTTACATGCCGGGAAGGACGTTAGTGTGCACCCGGAATGCCTCGTAAAACGAGTCTTCCAAACATTTGAAATCCTTTTGTTGTGTGTGTGTGTGTGTGTTTTGACCAAAATAATTTGAAACTGAGAAAAGCAAAAATTGGGATCTCTTTTGAAGACTTTAAACTGATCCCATGATTTTTTGGATGATTTTTGGTTTGAAATTTGGTACTCAAAAGACCTTTTGAAGTTGGAAATTATTTCTGCCAGAATGAAAAAGGCAGTTGACCCTTGACTTTGAAATGGACTTTAGGGCTTCAAAAACTCAGAATCTGGGAAAAGTCCGAGAATGAAAGTTTCTTAGAACACCTTAAATAGGGTTTCTGCAAAGGAACTTTCCATTTTGGTGGTGATTTGAGGGGCCAAAACCTTCTGGAAATCTCAGATATGAAATCTGGATTTCCAGAAACTGATGAACTGACCTTTAAAAGAAAATTTGAAAAAGGGAGTTTTACTCACACAAAAAATAAAATAAAAATATGTCTGGAAATATCTGGATGTTGGCTACAAAAAGTATTTTGTAGTCAACACCCAATTCCAAGTTTTACTGGGTCCAAAAAAATAGGAAAATGGACTGAGGTCTCAGAACAATGCTACTGGACAGCAAGATGTTCTTGAGGGAAAATGTGATTTTTGGGGGATTTGCATCTATGTTCACCCCATTTTCATCCCTAGACTTGATACCACTACTTTTTGTTAAGTGGTTATAATATTCAAGTCATCCTTGGGGAATTTATGGGGTTTAAACATGTCCTTTGCAAAGGGAAAGGGGATATTTTGTAGAAATGAAATTAAAGAGACAAATCAACTAGAGATTTAAAATGTGGACCATTTGAGATGGTCATTCATGAAGATGAACTTCAAGATGACCATCTTGGGTCAAAACATAAGTTAAACTAGACATCAAGTATATCCAAGTAAGAAGAACAAGATGAACAAGAAGTTAAAAGAGGATTTTAGGGTTTTGAGAAGGAGGGCTTTACCAATGGTGACACCCTATCTTCCTAGGCTTGGAATTTGACTTGAGGAGTATCAAGATTTGGTGTTTGGATTGAGGAGTATCAAGGTTTGGTGTTTGAATTTGTGTTTGGAGTGAGATTGGGAAAGATTCAAGAGAAAATGGTGGCAATCTAAGGATTCCCACTGTTTTCTCCCTATTTTTCGCCAAAGTGCAGCTTCTATGAGCAAAGTGTGTTGTGTAGACTGAGAGAGGAGGGTTTAATTTATAGCCCTATGTGATTTACATAGATGTCCGCGCGGAGGGGTTCGTAAGCGTGCACTGTTCATCTGCTACGGCCGGCTTTTGGACAGGAGGAATATTATTCAAAAAATTACAAATAGCTTTGTTTTTCAACTTGCCTAATTCGGATTTTTCCAATTTCTTTTGCTTTTTGAGATTCTTTTCTTGGTTTAACTTTAAATGGCAATGCCCACTTTACCCTTGCTTTGTTAGAAAGGTTAGGGTTTGTTAGAAATGTTGGAAATGTTAAAACTTTCGTTAATTTTCTAACGAAAATACTAACGGCTCAAATTGGAGCACTTACAGTAGCCCCTCGGCGACGGTGCTTTCGAAGGAAGCGGGGTCGTCGATAAGAGTAAGGCTCCATTTTTGACGGGATGATCAGGTGATCGAGTGGCTGAACCTAGCGATAGGCTACCTACGTATCCCTAGTGGGAATCAAGCCGGCCGTAGTTCGGGTCTTTGACCCTGGGATGAAGGCGTTTTAGGTGCCTCGAACCTTGATGAGTTCTGCAGTCGTTTGCTGAAAGAAACTCAGTTGGGGGTAAGAGATGACCATTTTGGTCCGGTGGCCGAACCTAGCGATAGGCTACCTACGTATCCTTAAGAGGAATCAAGCGTTGTGGTTCGGGTCTTTGACCCTAAGATTTGACTATTTTTGGGGAAGTCGCCCTAAGATCTCGACTATTTTGGGAAGTCGCCCTAAGATCTGACTACTTTTGGGAAGTCGCCCTATGATATGACTATTTTTGGGGAGTCACCCTATGGCTTGACTATTTTTGGGAATTCGCCCTATGGTTTGACTATTTTTGGGAAGTCGCCCTATGGTTTGACTATTTTTGGGAAGTCGCCCTGTGGTTTGACTATTTTTGGGAAGTCGCCCTGTAATCTGACTGTTTTTGGGAAGTCACCCTAAGGTCTGACTATTTTTGGGAAGTCACCCTATGGTTTGACTATTTTTGGGAAGTCGCCTAAGCAGTTGACTATTTTTGGAAGTCACATGGTTTGACTATTTTGGGAAGTCGCCAGGTTGACATTTTTTGGAAGTCACTAAGGTTTGACTATTTTTGGGAAGTCACCCTATGGTTTGTTGACTATTTTGGGGAAGTAGCCCTAAGATCTGACTATTTTTGGGAAGTCACCCTAAGATCTGACTATTTTTGGGAAGTCACCCTATGGTTTGACTATTTTTGGGAAGTCGCCCTGTAATCTGACTGTTTTTGGGAAGTCACCCTAAGGTCTGACTATTTTTGGGAAGTCACCCTATGGTTTGACTATTTTTGGGAAGTCACCCTATGGTTTGACTATTTTTGGGAAGTCGCCCTATGATCTGACTATTTTGGGGAAGTCGCCCTATGGTTTTGGTTTGTCGAATTAGGGGATGATTGCGTTTTATCGCTTTTCCTAGTGTTGTGTGTGATAGCGTTTTAGGTGCCTCAAACCTTAATGATGGAGTCTTAGGTGCCTTGAACCTTGATGATGGCGTCTTAGGTGCCTCGAACCTTGGAGATGGAGTCTTAGGTGCCTCGAACCTTGATTTGAAATGATTTCCCTTTGACGGTTTGGGATGGATGGTCCTTTGGTGGATTTTAGTTCAGGAATATGAACCTAAATGGGGACTTAGTTCAGGAGTATGATTCTAAATCGAGGTTTTGTTCAGGAGTATGAACCTAAATGGGGACCTAGTTCAGGAGTATGATTCTAAGTCGAGGTTTAGTTCAGGAGTATGAATCTAAATGGGGACTTAGTTCAGGAGTAGGATTCTAAGTCGAGGTTTAGTTCAGGAGTATGAATCTAAATGGGGACTTAGTTCAGGAGGAACGAACCTAAATGGGGACCTAGTTCAGGAGTATGATCCTAAGTCGGGGTTCAGTTCAGGAGTATGAACCTAAATGGGGACCTAGTTCAGGAGTATGATCCTAAGTCGGGTTTCAGTTGGAGTACGAACCTAAATGGGGACCTAGTTCAGAGTATGATCCTAAGGTTGAGGGAGACCTGCTTGAGGGCATTCTCAGGGGAAGATTAGAGTTTATGATGATTATCGGGGAAAAAGGGTGACCGTGTTGGTCAAGCGGCTGGACCTAGGGTAGGCTGCCTACGTATCCTGAGTGGGAATCAAGCCTGGACGTAGTTCGAAAGTTGCTGGGGATGGTCTTTGATGGTTTGACAGTATTTGGGAGATACCCGAGTTTTTGATGATAATGTTCTTTTAGAAAAGTAGTATGCTTTCATACTTGTGCTGTGCTTACCTGTAGCTGCCGGAAGGACTGAGGCTACGGCTGATGTTGATGAAGAGTTGTTAGGTTGCTGCTCGTGGACGGTTTCGCCGACGATTTGTCGCTTTGAGGCATTTTGACCCGAAGGAGGAGTTTGGTTGAGTCCGTATCTTGTCCGGGTGATCGGCAACCTGGTAGAGGTTGTTGAGCTTGTCTTCACATTGGGACTTCTTGCTTTTGAGAACTTGGTGTCTCTGACCGCATTGTATTTGAGAACTTGGCGTCCCTGACCGATTTGTATTTGAGAACTTGGCATCCCTGACCGATTTTCATTTGAGAACTTGGCGTCCCTGACCGATTTGCATTTTGAGAACTCGCGTCTCTCGACCGAATTGTATTTGAGAACTTGGCGTCTCTCGACCGAACCGTATTTGAGAACTTGGCGTCCCCGACCGATTTGTATTTGAGAACTTGGCGTCTAGAACTTGGCACGTCTGACCGAACCGAGTATTTGAGAACTTGGCGTCGAACCGTATTTGAGAACTTGGCGTCTCTCGACCGTTGACGTCTCGACCGATTTGTATTTGAGAACTTGGCGTCTCGACCGAACCGTTTGAGAACTCGCATCTCGATGAGAACTTGGCGTCTCTGACCGAATTGTATTTGAGAACTTGGCGTCTCTGACCGAACTGTATTTGAGAATTTGGCATCCCTGACCAATTTGTATTTGAGAACTTGGCGTCTCTGACCGATTTGTATTTGAGAACTTGGCGTCTCTGACTGATTTGTATTTTGAGAACTTGGCGTCTCTGACCGAATTGTATTTGAGAACTTGGCGTCTCTGACCGAACGGTAGACACTGGAGGTGGTCTTCATTGGGGGCTATTTTCATCCATTTGTGGACATTGGAGGTCGTCTTTAGCAAGTTGCAGACGCCGGAGCTTGTCTTTGCCAAACTGTAGATTCTGGAGGCTGTCTTCATCCATTTGTGGACATTGGAGGTCGTCTTTGGTGAAGATCATCCTTGCCGAAAAGGGGGATTACGTTTGAATTCCTGCATTTGTTAGTGAAGAGGAAGATGCATATATGGCATTCATGATGGCGGATGCGTGCATAGAACCAAAAATGATTATTAGATGATGCATTTACTTGCTTTCGAAGATGCACTTGGCCTAAGCTGGGCAGGAAATTATGATTTATGATCTTCAATCACTTAGGATTGTTCCTATTGACTCAAGTTTTGTGCATGCTACATGAGCCCTTGGGAGATTTTTGTGGGGATGCATGGGTATGGAGACTGCTTGGAACAGATTTTGAGCAAGTGGGGGGTGAGCGCCCTCGATCGCGATTAAAACAGCGGATGTTGATGAGGTTTTGTTAATAGTATCACATGGACCTCAATTTTGATGAGATTGGATTCGGATCCCGGGTCTTGATTGAAATTTTCCCTCTCATTACTTTGGCCGAAACCTTATCCGGAGAATGGTTTGATGGAATTGCTAATGCCGGGAGAAACCCTGATCTTGAATTCCGATGCTACGGGAAGCTGCCGTGTACCAAGTTCTGAATCTGAAATTCTTTCTTGCGACTTGATAAAATTCGGGTCCAAAAGACCACCTTGACAAAGCCCCCGGATCCTGAGTAGGCAAAGTCCAGATTTTGAAGAGGCGACTTGGCGAGTCTATCTCGTAGTGAAGAACCCAGCGTGGACCCAAAGATGACTATATAAGCCCCAGCTTGAAGAGCTGCTACAGGAGAACCTGGGAGAACCGCTTAGCAAAGCCCCAGCGTGAAGAAATTCAGAGTAGTCTTATAGAGGGGGCACCCATCTTTTCGCACCTTAGTCAACCAGGCCATCGGACAAGACTCGGAAATGCTTACGTGCGGGGCATATCTTTTGAAAGGTGGGAATGTCTCCCGAATTTGTGTATGACACTCTCGCTTTTGGTTTGACTCTTTTGAGAGAGTATAAGCATCACAAGGTGTGGAAAAGTGTATGGAGGCCCCACGTAAAGACAAAGTTGTTTGGCTCTATTTTCCTATGATGTAGAAAGAGAAGACTTGTCGAGACACTTGAAAACTTGTCTTATTCATGATGATCACAAGGCTGCTTAAAACCCTTTGTTAATGTTCGGGTTATTCAATCCCTAAATCTGATATGAACAAATATTTTGATTAATCACAAGGAGAAAACCAACTGATATCGAGAGTTAAGCTCGGAAAGTGTATAGGGACGATCCTTGATGAGACCGAATTTTTTTTTTTTTTTTTTTTTTTGGGATTTGTTTGTGATTTCGACCGGACCATTTATGGTTGCCTACGTTCCCTCCATTATGAAGAGCTCAGGTCGCCGTAGTTCGGGCCTATCCCGAATGAAGAGAGAATGAGTGTGAAAATTCAAGACTTTGAGGTTCTTTTGGGAATTTTGAATTTGCACAATCTTTGATTGATAATTTTGAACCAAGATGAATTAGATTCCGATTTAAGCAAGCAATGAAGCATTAATTTGATTTAGATCTTAAAGATTTTACGATGAAATTGCTATCCGATAGGAATTGCAGCTGGGTTTCCGGGCTTCGATCGGCCATTGGGTAATTTTGGAAGTTATGACCTCTTAAAGTGAGAGGTCTACCGGGCCTTTTCACGACCGAACCTCTAAAGGTGAGAGGTTGGCTTGCAGGGATGTGTTTGGGAAATCTATGACGGGGAAGATTGATTGCCTCTAAGAATGAGAGGTCAAATTTTTGACTTTGGACAAAGGCGAGGGTAATGGGAGTATCCTCTAAAATCGAGAGGATGGCTTGGGATTGATTTAAGGTAATGGTGAGAGGAAGTCCAAGCTATCGACAACTTTTTGCGATCTTGCGAGAATTCAGGCTCCTTTTTGATCATTGGAGAGTTTCTTGAGAAGTCGGGGACTTTTGAGTTCTTCTTTTTTTTTTTTTTTGATTTGACTTGGAGAGCCTCTGAGGAGTTGAGGATTATCTTTGTCCTTCCTTCATGGCTTGAGATATTTTGCGCATCGCCGACTCTCGAAGCTAACTTCTCGGGCTCGCTTGGACTTTCTCTCGCATGGAGCAAAAATGACGGCTAAACCGGGTTTCAAAGCACTCCGATCTTGAAATGAAAGGGTAGTGTTTAGTAAGGGTGAGGTAATGGCTTTCTTATGGGTGAAAGGTTTCAACTGCAATCCCTACTGGATGACCTAAACGAGATTAAGTCTTCATTGCTTGCTTAAGCTTTATATGAGAAAAGATCCATGCAAATTCATTGAGCAACGAGATGATGAGGATGAAAGGGATGTGAGCATATGAGATGCAAGATGGGGAGTTGGTAAGCCCCAATTTGGGAAGGATATCAATTGATTTTCTCACTCCGATTAATTTAAACATTAATCATTTCAACGAATTAGTGGTTGAAAGGAAAGACAAGTGATCATTTTGGATAAAACCATTTCAATTAAGTGTAACGTGGGTGCGCAAGTGATGTCTCGAGTCTAGCAAGAAGAGAAAAAAGACTTATATTAAAAGCTAGGCATTTAACTACTGTGTCCAAAATGGACTACAACGACAAATGTCCAGGAAGGACTTAGGTGACGGGGAAGTACTAGAACCTACGAAGGTTGACTAAAAGACTAATTTAGAGATAGGTAGCCCCTAATCTATTTGCTCTTTCTTTGTTGGATCATGCATCTACTCTTGACACTGGAGATGGGAGCTATTGCGAGATCTTTCCATCAGGATTTCCTTGGCAATCTCTTGCTTAATCCAACCACTTTCATCGCCTGCGATGGCTGATTCACCGACCTCACAAGGGGGCGAGTCAAATTCCATTATGCCCACAAGGCTTGAACCACCAAACTCGATCATGTTGACACTCATGTTGTTAGGGAGCGGGTTATTGATAGTATTAGGCCCTTCAGGCATCTCTAACCTCCCTTGCTCAATCAAACCTTGGATGGCCTTTTTCAGGGGGACGCAATCATCCGTCAGGTGCCCATGGTAATGATGAAAGGCACAATGCTTGGAAGTATCCAAAGGAGCGTTGGGGTTTCTTGGCTGATAATTATCCAAAGGCCGGAGCAAACCTTCTTTTACCAATCCTCTAAAGATATCACTTAAAGGCATCCCAAGGTTTCTCAAGCCTTGGAGCCGAGATCTGGATGCATCAGGTCTCTTGGGAACAAAGGAAGTGGCGTTGTTCTGATCTGTCCGCGTAGGCGATGTCTCTTTGCCTTTAGCGGGAGCGAGAGCAGTGTTGGAGGGAGGAGCCCGATATCCGTGGCGGTGCGGCGGTCGGCTGCGATTGTAAGCCTTTTCAAACTTAGCCCCGAATTAACCATTGCACGCAAGTCGGCGTAGGGGAAGTGGGCGAGGGAAGCTCTCGAGATGCGGCTTCAAGCATGGCGAAAGATGTCTAACTTGCTCCTCGTCGGAGGAGGAATGGCCATTTCACCGAGCTTTAAGTTCCACCTCTTATAGAAATCCCCAATATTCTCATTAGTGGCGCTTTGCATCGTTGTTTGCGGGTCAACTCTGTTTGTCTCCCATTCCAAGTTGGCTTTATACTTATCTCGTAAAAGTCCTGGTAATCCGTTCCCAAGTATCCCTAGCTTTGCAATCGGAAAAACCATTTCAAAGCCCACGACATCAAAGAGAGACTAAAGTAATCGGCCAAGCTGCTGGTTTGTGCATCCCTTAGCCTTCATTGCCAAAGTATAGGTGTCCAAGTGAGTTTTAGGGCATGCACTCCCCGTCAAACAATTCAGTGGGCATCACAAACTTGTGAGGCGGGGGACAATCGAGTCGGGATCTGTAGGCTGAAGAGCGGTGTTCTTTTTGGCGGTCAATTCGGCAATCTGTGCTTTCATTTCCTTGTGTTGCTCCATAAACCAAGCCAATTGGGGATCCGAGAGGTGGAGCGGGAATTCTGAGCCGATATTTGAGCTAGGAAGAGGACTAGTTGTTGGTGGTGCATTGGTGGAAGGAATACCATATTCCGGAGCATAGGTGAAAACCTGTCCTTGGCCCAAATTACCCCGGGAGTGTAGGTAGGAGGCGGGGCAAAAGGATAGAACCCGGCGACTTGTTGTTGGCTTCCAATCGGCAGAGAAGATGGAGGCGAGATCTGAGGTAGCCGGATGGCTTGGATTTCGGAGTGAGGCCCATAAGTAGGCTTAAGTGCGGGCTGTTGTCCTGGTTATTGAATTGCATGGCTGGTTGTGGCGAGGATGCATAGCAGAGAGGATCTTGTGGTCTGGTGATTACGATGAAATCGGGATGGAGGTTTGGTAACCCATCGAACCCTGAGTGATAAATGGATTTGTGAAAGGCTGTGTGAGGAGCAAGCGGGCAGTACCATTACGAGGAGGGCTCCGGCGTGGCCCCAGAACCTGTGTGGCGGCATTCCAAAGCTGTGGTTGTGAAGGTCGGATTGATCGGTTCCGAGCTGCGGTGGGATTCCAATCTGCTGTGGCATTCCGAGGTATCCCCAACCGTGAGAGGACATTCCGATCGACTTTGCCCTCACCGAGGAGCCGTGAACCGATTCGTCCCATCAGCCGCAGGGATCCGGTGGTCTCGACCCGCAGATCGAGGAGCATGGGTTACGGTAGCACCGAAGGAGGTTGGTAGTGGCATCTTTGGAGCGATCGGGCGACGAAGATTAGGATTGGAGTCTTCCTCTTCTTCCACGGTGAAGGTGCCATCGGGGTTAAGGCTAGCGGCCAGACCATGGCTCTTAATAGCCTCCATAAGGCTATTCATTTGTGCTTCTGTCGCACTCTCATCCGTTTCGCTAGCGATTCCACTTTGCGGTTACGTGCGAGGAGTCCGGGAGGCGAAGTGACGTTGTCCCCTCGTTACCGGGTGATGCGAGACATTCGAAACCGGAGTTGAAACAAACGGTGAAGGCGACGATGCGCTTGACTCTTCCCAACCGATCAAACGGTGACCCGGTGCCCGAAACCAAGCTTTGTGCGGAGGCTGCGGGGGAAAGACACGAGGGTTCGGATGGTGGGATTTGAAGGAAGGTAGGTGTTTGGGCTTAAGGCTCACGCAACATGCGATTATTTGTTCATGTTTACTTAAAACACGCTTTATTAACCTAATCGGTTGGAAAAGATTGCTCTTCTTTTCGCAAACTACTCGATTCTGGATCGGTGGGCCCCGTCACTACGTCTATAAGCCCCTCGTATTTCACTGTATTTCGACCTCCCGGGGTGGGCGGCCCGGGCGAGGGTCCTATAGGGCAGCGGATCCCACCAGGCCAGAAGAAAAACGATCCTAGAAGTCGGCGGGTAATCGAGTCTTAACGAGCATTCGATGTAAATTACGGACAAAGATGACGTCAAAGTCAAGATCACGTCAGGAGGCTCGACAAAAAGTCGGCATGATTTGGGTGGTAAATGTCCACGGTTGACTTTGACTTGTCGTCGGTTAGGCCGTAATTAGGCATGGAATAACCGTTAATCCTTGATGACTCGGTGTCATCTTTGGGAGTCGGTGTATAATTTGTGCCGGTCGAGCCAAAGTCAAGGCGCCTGGTCAATATCTTGGTCAAAGTCTGCGGCGGAAAATCGGCATGACTTCGGCGATTAGGGACCCGAAAGATATTGAGTCGGTATGCCGACAAAGGCTTGAAAGGAAAGGTCTATACACAGACAGGGCATGACACAGACCAGACTAAAAACCAACCGGGTCTCGGACAAAGTGTGTCACGGACAAGTGCATGGTCGACACGAGGCTCCATGGGATGTTTGGGTAGTCCTGTGCTCGCACCGAGAGGCGTAATAAGACCAAACGGGCCGCGACAAGGATTTTCCCGGGTTAGGGACGTAGTGTGCAGTGTAAGGCCACGTGCGCGTAGTGTGCAAGCAGTCTATCTTCTTTTTCTGAGTAAAATAGAGATTTTTTATGTGTCTTAAAAGGCATGATGCATGATTCTTTTTTTTGAAAATTTTCTTTTTTTGAAAATCCTTTTTTTTTTTTGAAATTTTTTTTTTGAAATTTTTTTTTTTTGAAATTTTTTTTTGAAAATTAATGAACACATAAGCACATAATCACAAAAATTCCAACAGTTAGGGACATGATTTCCGACAGTCAAAATTTTGACTTTTTCCGAGGCGGCCAAAACAAACACGAAAATGTGCAAAAATCAACACACACAAAACAAAGGATTTCAAATGTCGGGACGGAAGCTTGACCCTCAAAAGTTTTTTTTTTTTTTTAGAAAAGATAAAACTTGTTTGTCCCCAGCGGAGTCGCCACTGTGATGTACCCGATTTTTTGAAATCAAACGGAGTCGCCACGCCATTTTTGTTTTAAGGGCCAAAACTTTGAAAAATGCCCGAGATTAAAAATTTGGGTTCGGATGTCACGTTACATGCCGGGAAGGACGTTAGTGTGCACCCGGAATGCCTCGTAAAACGAGTCTTCCAAACATTTGAAATCCTTTTGTTGTGTGTGTGTGTGTGTGTGTTTTGACCAAAATAATTTGAAACTGAGAAAAGCAAAAATTGGGATCTCTTTTGAAGACTTTAAACTGATCCCATGATTTTTTGGATGATTTTTGGTTTGAAATTTGGTACTCAAAAGACCTTTTGAAGTTGGAAATTATTTCTGCCAGAATGAAAAAGGCAGTTGACCCTTGACTTTGAAATGGACTTTAGGGTTTCAAAAACTCAGAATCTGGGAAAAGTCCGAAAATGAAAGTTGCTTAGAACACCTTAAATAGGGTTTCTACAAATGAACTTTCCATTTTGGGGGTGATTTGAGGGGCCAAAACCTTCTGGAAATCTCAGATATGAAATCTGGATTTCCAGAAACTGATGAACTGACCTTTAAAAGAAAATTTGAAAAAGGGAGTTTTAATCACACAAAAAATAAAATAAAAATATGTATGGAAAGCTCTGGATGTTGGCTACAAAAAGTATTTTGTAGTCAACACCCAATTCCAAGTTTTACTGGGTCCAAAAAAATAGGAAAATGGACTGAGGTCTCAGAACAATGCTACTGGACAGCAAGATGTTCTTGAGGGAAAATGTGATTTTTGGGGGATTTGCATCTATGTTCACCCCATTTTCATCCCTAGACTTGATACCACTACTTTTTGGTAAGTGGTTATCATATTCAAGTCATCCTTGGGGAATTTATGGGGTTTAAACATGTCCTTTGCAAAGGGAAAGGGGATATTTTGTAGAAATGAAATTAAAGAGACAAATCAACTAGAGATTTAAAATGTGGACCATTTGAGATGGTCATTCATGAAGATGAACTTCAAGATGACCATATTGGGTCAAAACTTAAGTTAAACTAGACATCAAGTAGATCCAAGTAAGAAGAACAAGATGAACAAGAAGTTAAAAGAGGATTTTAGGGTTTTGAGAAGGAGGGCTTTACCAATGGTGACACCCTATCTTCCTAGGCTTGGAATTTGACTTGAGGAGTATCAAGATTTGGTGTTTGGCTTGAGGAGTATCAAGGTTTGGTGTTTGGATTTGTGTTTGGAGTGAGATTGGGAAAGATTCAAGAGAAAATGGTGGCAATCTAAGGATTCCCACTGTTTTCTCCCTATTTTTCGCCAAAGTGCAGCTTCTATGAGCAAAGTGTGTTGTGTAGACTGAGTGAGGAGGGTTTAATTTATAGCCCTCTGTGATTTACATAGATGTCCGCGCGGAGGGGTTCGTAAGCGTGCACTGTTCATCTGCTACAGTGCTGGCTTTTGGACAGGAGGAATATTATTCAAAAAATTACAGCAGTTTATTTTTCAACTTGCCTAATTCGGATTTTTCCAATTTCTTTTGCTTTTTGAGATTCTTTTCTTGGTTTAACTTTAAATGGCAATGCCCACTTTACCCTTGCTTTGTTAGAAAGGTTAGGGGTTGTTAGAAATGTTGGAAATGTTAAAACTTTCGTTAATTTTCTAACGAAAATACTAACGGCTCAAATTGGAGCACTTACAACCGACACTCTTCAAACTGACACTTTTTTATACTAACACTGACACTTTTTTGAGTAGGTCTGCTGAGAAATGCGTTTCTCCATAACTATGGAGAAACGCATTTTTAATAGCCAGAAGCTATACATTTGATAACCAGAAGAAAATTTCTGGATATCAGTCTCAAAGGGTTCTGGACATCCAGAAGCTTTGGAACGGATATCCAGAAGCCTTTGGGCGGATATCCAGAAAAAATAGATTTGAAGCCAAATCCAAGGCCAAGACCAGAAATGCTTATTGAAGGTTTTACGGATATCCGAAACCTTCAAATGTATATCAGAAACCATCAAATGAATATCCAGAAACATTTTGAAGCCAAATCCAAGGCCAAGACCAGAAATTGCTTATTGAAGGTTTCTGGATATCCAGAAACCTTCAAATGTATATCCAGAAACCATCAAATAAATATCCAGAAACATTTTGAAAAGTTTCTGGATATCATTTTGAAGGTTTCTGGATATCACTTTCATAAGCTTCTGGATATCCTTTCAAAGGGTTCTGGATATCCAGAACCTTTGAGATTGATATACAGAAGTAACCATGGGACAAGGTCATGGCCAATACAAAAAGTTTCTGGATATCCTTTCAATAGCTTCTGGATATCCGTAACCCGTTTCTCCATAACTTATGGAGAAACGCGTTTCTCCCTAGATTTTACGCACTTTTTTATCCTACACTGACACTCTTTTATAATGACACTTAATAATACATGTACTGACACTACATTGATATTTGTTTACACTAACCTGCACTTTTTAACACTAACACTGACACTTAATAATACATCCATTGACACTTTTTACACTGGTCTGGCACTCTTTACACTGATACTTTGTTACACTAACACTAGCACTTTTTTACACTAATACTGCATTTAATAATATATGCACATGACACTCTTTACACTATCACTTTGTTACACTAACACTAACACTTTTTTACACTGGCACTTAATAATACATGCACTGACACGCTTTACACTTGCACTTTGTTACTCTAACACTGCCACTAGCAGGGGAATCAAAACATATTTTTCCCAATATTAAGAATAAACGTGTTTTTTGTAAGATTTTGACAATAAAGAAATACTATTTAGGAAAATATTAAATAAATTTTACTTATATTTTAGATTAACCTTTTATTTAGGGT
Organism: Adenophora triphylla var. japonica; assembly: GCA_022495995.1. Taxonomy (NCBI): domain Eukaryota; kingdom Viridiplantae; phylum Streptophyta; class Magnoliopsida; order Asterales; family Campanulaceae; genus Adenophora; species Adenophora triphylla. The sequence goes on along the minus strand of JAFEMH010004466.1, from coordinate 93,291 downwards.
TCAGGTCGAATTGGGTCGGGTTTCGATCCGGTCAACAGCATGATCCGAAATCGATGGGGTTTTAAAAATTCCAAACAAATTCTATTTTTATTCGGATTAAATTCGGTTCGTATCGAGAGTTCGGTCAAATTTCATCATCCCAATCCCAAGTTTCAATTATAATATCAAACAACTCTTTAAAGGAATATTTACCCATCCCAATTTTAAAATATGTACAATTATATATTATCAAAATAAAATAAATCCGAGAGTAGATAAACTGAATCCAATTTTATCACATTAGAAATTTGACGTGTGAATTTTTACATAGAATTACATGCAGCACAATGTCGGAAAAATAGAATAAAATCATGTTTTTTTATATAGTATTAGTTTCTCAAATTCAAATTGAATTTCTATTTTTTTCCCAAAAGAATGTCTATGTTTTTAACAAAAAAAAAACTTTGTTTCCGAATGATTTTTTACGAAAATAAAATAAAATTATATTTCATTATATACTTACAAAAGTAAATGTTTAAAAATTTAATTGCAAGAGTATTTATTCATCTTTAGCATTAAACTTTATAAAAAGTAAACATGTCTCTTGAATTAAATATTAAATAATTGTTTTTGGGAAAGATGGAGTATTATATTATGTTCCATAATTATACTTTTGGGAAAAGAAAATTGATAATAATAAATGATACTCCCTCCGTCCCACGTGATAGTGGACTAACTTTTTGGGTGTAGGAATTAAGGAAAAGTGATGTAAGAAAGAGAAAAAGTTAAATGTTGTGAGTATGAAAAATTAAATAAGAGAGAGAATGAGTGGGAGGAATAGTGAGGAGAGAGAATGTTGTGAGTGTAAAAGTGAAGTAGGAGAGAGAATGAGTGGGTGAAATAGTGAATATTCTTTGCCATTTTGGGAAGTTTGCATTCACGTGGGACGGACCAAAATAGAAATAAGTTTGCATTCACGTGGGACGGAGGGAGTATATTTTTTGTTTAATTTAAAAGAATATTTAAAACTCCAATAATTATTTCAAATCCCAAAACTCTAAGAATTATTATAACTTTTAATTAGATATACTCATTGCATCCTATTTGAAAAGGCACAAAACACCCTTTTTAATATCCCATTTGAAAAGACACAATTCAAAAATGAAAATTTTATAATACTTCTTAATTCATACAACTTACACCATACGTCTAATTACAAAAGGCACAAAATCTCGTTTTGATGTCACATTACAAAAGACACAAGCCCAAAAAAAAAAATTTAATGCTTGTTTATCCATGGGACTCACTTGGCCGACTCTTATCATCTACACTAACTATTCATTATCTCACTTTCTCTCTCATACCTGACTTTTCATGCTCACACACTCACTGCACTATACACTTTTCTTAATTTTGTGCAAAATATATTTTGTGTCTTTTATAATGAGACAGAGTGAGTATTTGTTGTACTCATAATTCACAATAACTATTCACTTACTATCTCATACCTCACTTTCTCTCTTCTACCTCACTTATACTCACAATACTTGCTCTAGTTACACATTCATTAATTTTCGTGTAAAATTAATTTTGTGTATTTCAAATGGGACAGAAGAAGTATTATGTTTTAAATTTATGATATCTACTCTACTAATTATGCAAATTCAATCACATAAATAATTACTCCCTTCGTTCCGTTCGACTTAGGACATTCACTTTCGACACGGAGATTAAGGAATACTATTATAATATTAGGAGAGAGAATGAGTGGAGGATGTGTTGTGAGTATGAAAAATTAAATAGGAGAGAGAATGAGTGGGATAAATAGTGATGGGATTATTGTTGTGAGTATGACAAGTGGGTCTCATTTAATATAAAAATAATATAAACTTTCCATTTTGGGCCGTCCTAAGTCGGGTGGGACGCCCAAAATGGCAAAACGTCCTAAGTCGGACGGGACGGAGGGAGTACATATTACTCCCTCCGTCCCATAATAATATAAACTTTCCTTTTTGGGCGTCCCACAATAATTTACACTTTTCTAAAATGGAAAGGAATCTTTACTATTCCCTCCACTCATTCTCTCTCCTACATTATTTTAATACTCACATCACCATTATAATTTACTATTCTCTCCACCCATTCTCTCTCCTATTTTATTTTCACACTCACAACACTTTCAATATAATATTTCCTCCTTAATTCCCGTGCAAAACCCAAAAGTGTATAAAAAGATGGGACGGAGGAAGTATACGTTACATGAAAAGTGTTTTTCGAAAAGCATAAACACAATATATGAAATGTAGATTTTTGGAATTTATAAGAAAATATAAATAAGAATATGGAAAAAATATATATTTTGAAATAAAAAAAATATGGAAATTTAATTTTAGAAATGATCAAGTTCAGTGTGTGAAATTAGAAAAACGGAAAAAATAATAATATATGGTAATGTAATATATGATAATTATTAAATACAATTTATGGAGTATTTAAATTTAAAAAATTAATAAACACAATTTACAGAAAGCTAGACATGAAATTAATTACATACAAAATATGTAAAATTTAGTTTTTGAAATTATAATTCAATATATAGAAAGTTAGTTTTGAAATTATAAATACAATATATGGAAATGTATATTTTTGGAAATTATAAGTACAATATATGAAAAATTGATTTTTCAAAATTAAAACCAATATACAGAAAGATAATTTATGGAATCAAATTATTATATAATTATACATAAGATATGAAAAGTTAATTATAGGATTCACAAACACAATACATTTAAATATTTATTTTAATTATTTAATAAATTGACCGAATTTTAAGGCTTGAGGGTGAAAATCGAATTTTTCCCAAATAATCCCGTTTTACTTTTTTATTTACCAAAATGACTTACTGTTCAAACTATTGCCCAGATTGTCCTCTTTTTTGAAACTCGCTACACCGTGTAGCGAGTTTGACTAGGGTTGGTCAAAACTCGCTACACCGTGTAGCGAGTATAGGGCAATTAATTAGGTCGTTGAAAAATTAATTACAGCATTTAATTAAACATAACTCGCTACACCGTGTAGCGAGTTTTGACCAGATTTAAGTCAAACTCGCTACACCGTGTAGCGAGTTTAATATATTCCAAACCCCTACATAACCCCCTCCGTCCGTCCCAACAAAACTTACCATTCTCTTCCTTTCTCAGTCCAAGTCCAGTTCTCCCTTTTCTTTCTTTCTTTCTTTCTTAAGTCCATCTTTCATCTATCTCTCTCATAATGGATCCATCAAAACCCTGCTGGTATCGTGGACGAAAACCTCTTCCAGTACAACCCGGTCAAACCTCCAATCGTCTATCTAATCTCTCTCAAATTGAACGAGAGTTTCAATCTCCACCGTCTCCACCGCCTCAAATCGAACGAGAGAGAGAATCTCCACCGCGTCATATCATACCTGGTCCCGCTGGTGAAGCACAGTTAGCCAATGCGTCAACATCACACGCGGAAAAGCTCATGTCTCGGGGACCCCAGCTCGGTCGACCCAAGAGGCAATACGTAGAAAGCTTGAAGAGCGGAGGACGATGATGAATTCAGGGCAAAGCTTGGCTTTCGCAATGGATTATCTCGGAGAGGGTACATTTTATCCGTTGAAAATGATCAAGGAGAAATGCAAACAACATGAAAGGGTGGAACAGGTATAATATTTTACATTAATTATAGTTAAGGTTGAAATTTACAATTAATTGGTCATAATATTTTTGTTCTATTAGGTTGTAGTTGTTGTCAAGAAGTGCACACCAACTGAGAATGGCTCTTTTCACGTGATTTTGAAGGATCCTACTGACACTATTGAAGCTTACTTAGGTGACAAAGTGTTTAAGCAAACTGAGGGCGGAAGTGACATAGGTGAAGGTCTTTGTTACGATACTTACTCAGGTATGAAATATTTTCCTTAACATTACACTCCCTAAATATATCCTTACCTTTTTGTTCTAAATGTTTTGTTTTGTTCATCTATTAGGTTGTTGTTTGGGCCATATCACGCTCAAAAAAACTACTTAACATTGTTCCGTCCAATGTTTCTAAGGTCTTCCCTAAGGATTGTTAATTTCATCTTTGGACATGTATTATTTGAATTTCTGTCGGATTTAATATGTACCTGAATTTATGTAATATTTTTCAATGTGACCAGGAATGTAGTCACCGAATTTATTTATTTATGTAAGATTTCCTATGTGGCCGGGATGTGGCCACTAACTTGACAATATTTATTTTTTGTGATTTTATGTAGATTTCCTATGTGGCCGGGATGTGGCCACTAACTCGAAAATTTTTATTTTTTGTGATTTTATGTAAGATTTCCTATGTGGCCGGGATGTGGCCACTAACTTGAAAATATTTATTTTTTGTGATTTTATGTAAGATTTCCTATGTGGCCGGGATGTGGCCACTAACTTGACAATATTTATTTTTTGTGATTTTATGTAGATTTCCTATGTGGTCGGGATGTGGCCACTAACTCGAAAATATTTATTTTTTGTAATTTTATGTAAGATTTCCTATGTTATCATTTGTTTTAAAATATGAAAAAAAAATATTTATAAAAAAAAAATTCAGCCACATCTCATAATTTTTTTAACACATGTAATTTTTTTTTTGTTAGTACGAAGCTATTTTGAGCAACAATTTGAAGCTGATTTAATTATCGAAATTAAAATTTAAAAGTTGTTATTGTTACACCATTATATGTACTTCAAGTAACAATTTTTAGATATTCATTATGATATCTAAATTAACCTATAATTATTGCTCAAAATAGCTTCGCGAACGATTTTTTTTTTTTTGATGTTACTACGAAGCTATTTTGAGCAAAAATTTGAAGCTGATTTAATTGTCCAAATTAAAATTTAAAAGTTGTTATTGTTACAACATTATATGTACTTCAAGTAACAATTTTTAGATATTCATTATGATACATAAATTAACCTATATTTATTGTTCAAAATGCCTTCGCGAATGAAAAAACAAAAAGAAGTAAAAAAATTTGAAATTTTGTTGCTGTAAAGGGATTTGTTTTTACTTAAACTCGCTACACCGTGTAGCGAGTTTCAATAAAGCTGAAATCGCTACACGGTGTAGCGAGTTTAATTCAGCTTTATTGAAACTCGCTACACGGTGTAGCGAGTTTAAGCAAAAAAACAAACCACTCGACAACAAAGTAGCGATTTTCACGTGGTTACGTGAGAGAATCTCATGACCTTCTCTTTTTCTCTTTCTCTCAGCCTTCTCTTTTTCTCTCAGCTCAGTTTTGTTTCTTCTCTTACCTTTCTCTCTTTTTCTCAATCAACTCTCTCAATCACCATTTTCTAAATTCCCTTAATTCAAAATAAAACTTCTTCACGTTATTTTATTTCATCAGAATTGTTGAAGATCAACAAGAATCAAGGTAAATTAACATCATCTTAATTATTATTTTGACTTGTGTTTAGATATAAAATTTAATGATTTAACTGTGTTTTATTATATTGTAGATATAATAAATGTAAGAGTTTTGTTATGTAGTAGGTTTTAACACTTTGATTTCATAATGTAGGGTTAAATATGAACGGGGGTCCAATCATTTTTATGTGTTATTGGGGAGGTGATGATGAACAACCGTTTGATGGTCCTCATTTCAAAAAGGGGCCAAAATGTGCAATAAGGGGTAATTGCCAATGGAAATACAATGAGTTGATTGATGAGTTATATAAAAAGGCGAACTTAGATCGGTCTCAATTTGATTTGAAAGTCATTTACAGATGCCCTCATTCTTTTGATAGCGAGATTGGTGAGTACTTTCTTTTCCGTATTGAATATGATGCGTGTGTGGAAGTAATGTTCGATCAGTTTGCTAAATTTGGGGGGATTGGAAATTTGCAGCTGTATGTTGTTGTAAAATTAATTGAAAATCGATCCAATCCAGAGTTTGAAACACAGCACACAGAGAGTACTTTCGGGTTTTCTCCGGCGGTAACCGTGATGATGGGGTTGGTCCAAGTTCCCAAACTCTTGTATCAACTCAAACACCAAATTATGATGATGGGGCATTTGGCCATAATTATCATGTTCATGATGATGATCGGGCATTTGGGCATAATGATCACGTTAATGATGATTATGATGTTATTTGTGAAGAAGAGGAAGTGCACTGATGTAGATGCAATGCTAGAGGATGATGATGATGAATATGAGGAGGGTAGTAGTGATTCTGATGTCGATTTGGGAGCCGGTGATGATGGGCCGATTGATGATGATGTGGAAGCACCTCTTGTTCACTATGAAGTGCCGCAAAATCGAAGATATGAGAGAGCGAGTTATCCCTTTTACAGTGATATTGGTACATCTGCTCGACAAGAACAAGGCTTGATTGATTACGATCATGCACATAGTTTTCCAGTTTGGGATCCGGAACAACAGCCGATTGCTAAAGGGATACGCTTTCCTGGCAAGAACGAGGCACAATTTGATATGAAAAGGTTCCATATTAAAAACAATCGCGGAGTTCGGGGTAAGAAAGAGCACACCGAACACATGGGTAATTGAGTGTACGGTAAAAAATTATCCATGTCATTTTTATGTTCGTGTGAGTAGGAAGAAGTTTGGCTATTGGGAAGTGACCAAGTATAAGGCTCCTCACCGCTGCTTATATTACGGAGCAAGTCAAGATCACCCCAATCTAGATGCCAAGTTTATCGGTCGGGAAGTCGTTGGTCTTATTAAGGCCGATTCGGATGTCAAGGTTGGAGTCATTATTGCACACATCTCTAGTAGGTTCGACAAGGTAATTACTTACAAGAAGGCATGGTGTGGAAAGCGAGAATGGCATTGCGAGAGGTTTTTGGAGATTGGGAGGAATCTTATAAGAGGTTACCCCGCGTCCTAGCAGCCATTCAAAATACAATCCGAGGACAATTGTTGAGTACTCTACACCTCCTCCTCCTGTCGGTGAAGCCTCCTATTTCGACAGGTATTACGGGCATTTGGGCCTTGCATTGAAGCTTTCTCTCATTGTCGGCCGAGTCATTTTACGTGGATGGAACATTTATGCATGGTAGATATAAAGGGGTATGCGGATTGCCGTATGGGTGTTGACGCCAAGACGGCATACTTCCGCTTGCCTTTGCCGTTGTTGAAAAGGAGGGCGGCGAGCTGGCGTTGGTTCTTATACCTGGTTTGCAAGCATATTATCAAGAGTCGTGAAGTATGCTTGATATCTGACCGTCATTGGGGCATTAGAAGGCGCCAGGCGAAGATACGTGGTGGCCAAACGTGCATCATCGATATTGCTTGAGACATATGCGAGCAAATTTCTTGGAAAAGTATAGAGGGGAAGGGTTGAAGTATACGTTCGGAGAGCGGGTAGAGCAACTCAAGATAGAAAATTGAAATCTATCTTAGAGAGTATCCGTGGAATTAAGCCCGAGGCAATTGCATGGTTTCGGCATTTGGATGCTAGAAAATGGACATTGGCACACGATGGTGGTTACGGTATGGCATCATGACTACCAACATGTCTCGAGGTTTTCAATGGTGTGATGAAGGGAGCTCGTGGGATGCCAATCACAGCAATTGTTGAAAGCGCCTTCTATCGTTGTGTGGAGTACTTTCAAGTAAGGCATGGATTTTCAATCAATGCCTTAGGAGGTAATCTGATAACCCTAACATCAATCCCCGACACCAATTCAAAGACGAAAGTCGCTTATCACTACTTGAAGAACACCGGAAAAGCGGCAACACATCACGTCGGGAGGTTCAACAATCACGAAATGGGGGTGTATCAAGTGACAACAAGACGCCGGGGTGATCACGGAGGAAATATACGAGATTGTCCGACTTAATGAGCGTACCCGCACATGTGGTAAATGGGTTGCCTATCGCATGCCTTGTTCCCATCTCCTTGCTTGTTGTTCTGCACAAAATATTGATGGTCGAGATTTCGTTTCGAATATTACACCGTTGGGGAATACTACAAGACATGGAAGGGAACATTCGAACCAATCGAGCATGAGGACTATTGGGCGTGGATGGTTTGGTGCCTAGTTTCTTCCCTAATCCCCTACTTCGACGTTCGCGAAGTCAGGACGACCTAGATCAAGACGCTTTCGTAATTCTATGGACTTTCAAGCGGATAAACGAGAAGAGTATGTGTTCATCATGCCATCAGGAAGGGCACAATCGTCGTAGATGCCCGAACCTTAGGGAGTAGAAGAATGTTTTTAATGTAATTTATGTTTGGCTTGAATTGGATTCAGTTTCAGTTTTATTTTATGTCGTTTTCATTAAACTTGAAAAGTCCAATGTAATTTATATTTGAGTTGAATGTAATTTTTCAGTTTCAGTTTTATTTTAATTAAGTTTTAAGTTTTAAGTTTTAATTTATGTTTGGCATAATTACAAAAAAAAAGTTACATATTACATTACAGGCAGCTTGGGAGCGGACGCTCCGCCACATTGGGAGCGGACGCTCCTTTTACAGAAACTTATGCTGGAATACAAGGAAGAGATGGAAATGTACATTTATAATCGCTACACCGTGAAGCGATTTTCACTATACTCGCTACACCGTGTAGCGAGTTTAGTGAAAATCGCTTCACGGTGTAGCGATTTTAAAGAACTTGGGCGCCCACCAAAGCTGGCCGAAGAACAAGGGCGGCCACTCCAATTTTGGCCCAATAAATACAATTTTTTGATTCGTCCCGCAATAATTACACAAGAGCACATTTGAACATTTTTTTTGGAATTATGCTAAACATAAATTGAACCTTAAAACTTAAATGGAAAATAAACTTTTCTTTTATTACTCCCTAATCTAATAAATATCATCAATTATAATTTTTTAAATATTCATTAAAATAACTAAAATCATTTTTAGAAATTGGAAAATTACATTCAAATCAAATATAAAGCTAAACTACTAAGAAAAAGTTACAAAGTTTCAATACAAATAAAAAACATTCAAATAAAAAGTAAACTAATAGTACAGTTCAATACAAATAAAAAACATTCAAATAAAAACTAAACCAATACAACAAAGTTTCATTACGTAATAATAAAAAAACAAAAGTGAACTCTCTACCTATTATCATAGTAAGACGGGGTGTAGGGATCAGGCGGATTCGGAGCCGAGACCCTCTTCTAAGCATTTGTTCCCGAAGCTCTTGTTCGGGGTCATCCGAGCCGGATCGACGAAACCATGGAACCGTGCATGTGATAAAGGAGTCCTCAACCCACTTCCACTCGTATAAGCGCCGAAGCCCATAGTGGATGGTCCAGTGGAAGGGTCCGCCCGGGCACTCCCACTGCCACCCCCCCAGCCACCCCCACTGCCACCCCCCAGCCACCCCCACTGCCACCCCCCCAGCCACCCCCTCCGGCACCCCCAGTCCCACCCCCCACCCACTCCCTCCGGCACCCCCAGTCCCAGTCCCCCCGAAACCCCCGCTCCAACGCTCAAAATCATACTGTGACTGTGGCTGTGACTGTGACAGCCATTCATAAGATGTATTGGTCTGGGTCTGCGCTTGAGGTTCGGGCTCGGGCTCGGGCTCATCGTGCAAATCCATTTGGGGTGGTGGTTCTGCCTGTCCACGATGTCGCCGACGTTGTCGAGGTTGTCCCTGTACGCGATCTACTGGTGGGGAGGTGCAGCGGAGATCGAAGGCGGTGGAGCTCCCTAACTCCCCGAACCCGTGTGTCACAATCTCCCGCATTTCGGCTTGGTGGGGATGCTCATCCCTCTCATTGGCGATATGCATGCGCCGAAGGGTCCGCACTTTGTTTTTATATCAAAAATATATATAAGAACGAGAGACATAAGTTAATAATTGATGTTTTCTTAAAAAAAATAATATTAGAAAAAAAACTTTAAAAATGTAAAAACTTACCATAAACTCTATGGCAGGGGCAGACGACTGGTATCCATCCACCTCTACGTGAGTGAGCTGCTGCACAAACCTACACGTTATGTCCCTATACCATACCATATATGGGTCGGTGTAAGTCATATCGTGGAAGCCGAACACCCCGGAAACCAAATTCTCGTGGCGCTGTCCCCATAGTGTAACAAGTGGGCGATGGTGGTCACCCCATCTCGCCGTAGGCCTTCCCCGCCGATCCGAACGGTGCAACTCCAGGCCAGTGTCGAACGGTGCTGGGACAAACTGTCTCAGGCCAAACTGCCTCATCACGCGATCAGGCAGATGCCACTCAACCCTCTCAAAGCATATGAGAGGGACCTTCGCCAACCATATCTCCTCACCCTCAGTGCAGTAGACCGGAGCGGGTCTCCCCTCATAAGGCTGCCACACCACGTGACCCTCGTTCAGCCGAGCCAGCTGATCCCGATAGCCTCGCAGGCTATGTGCAGTAACCTCTCTCAGATCAAGCGAAGCCTGCGTCCACCTGAAATTTCATAAACAAAATAATTATAAGATTTTGTTCAAAAAAAATAAAAACATTAACGACGAGAAAATAAAGTATGATATATGCATACATGCATCCGAGGGGCATGATGACGTAGTCCTGGTCTCTGAGGCGATAACGGATCTGCGGCCTCACACATGTCAACCTCTCCCAAGCCCAGATCTATATGAAATAAATGTATATCAAAAACTAAGTAATAATGCCGCAAATTTGAAATAAAACTTAAAAACATAATGAACATTAAAATGAAATAAAATACCTGTAGAACGTTTAGAAATCCTCCGCACTGTCTCGTGTGAGGGTCTGTCGCACTACATAACTCTCGATACAGAAAGCAAGCGCAGACTCCCAACTGTACTCCCTGACCCTAGAAACATCCCTAAGCGGCGGGAGATAACATAGCTTAACCTTGTTGTTCGTACGATCGTGCATGATCGTAGAACCCAAGGCAAGCAAGATATAAGCCCGTACGTGCGATCCACAATCTCCGGAGCAAGTATCATCATCGAGGTCACTAAAGTGTGGGAAACGTACGGTAATCCATCGGAGCTTCGATCGCTCCCATCTATATCTCCGTCTCCGTGGGACGGCCCCTAAATACTCCTAACACTCGGCCGCACTTGATCTATATGTACCGGAAACCCATCATCGATAAAGCATCCCCATCAATCGGCAACCCGCAAATCATGCCGATATCCCGTAGGAGTGATCGTCATCTCACCAACCGGGAGATGGAACGTATGGAGTCTCCGGACGCTTCATCTCTCGATCAAGGCCTCAGCCAATGCAAAATAAATGCGTGTCAGGCCTATGTAGTGCACTCCAGCTGAATCCGCTCTGCCGAGTCTCAATAATATGACAGGGAGCTAATACGCCCGGCAAGGCGACACCATGACGAAAAACGAGGGGACTAGAAACCGGCCACCGGACCAAATATACCTAGCCCTATGGTGCATGGCGGGTCGAACGGATGTATCGATAGGCCGGGATCAATGAACGCTTCCATCTATTTATTTCAATATCAAGGTTGGTTATTGTTCTATAAGGCAAGAAAATAAATAAAAGAATACAAAAAATGTAATTACTAGTACGTGGCATTGTAATCCAAAGTTATCCCACACTTCCAAGAAGTGCTGTGGGGAAGTTCTTGGTTTCCGGCCTATATACTAAGTAATACTTCAAGAGTAATCCTCATGCGGTTTTGAAAAATAGGATGAAGTTGTTTTTTTTTTTTTATAAAATGTTTGAACAATAAATCATATTTTAAGGGTTTAGGGTTTGGGATATAAGTATATGAGATTTAGGATGTTGTTATATGTATATTAATTCCTATTCTATTTTTCTATCACTAAATCATATTTTAAGGATTTAGGGTTTCGTGACGAGAAATTAGGGTTTAGGGTTTACAATATGGTATATATGACGCCTAATTAATTCCTTCGACGTCATGCCTCACCTTATGTACCCCTTTCACGAATTAAGGATTCCGTTCTGATTACCTATAACTTATAAGAGTCATTAGGGCACAATCCACTTGGATCTTGTTCGGACAAGCTCACGTTCCTATCTCGGTAATCAAATTTGCTATAATCTCACACAAGTTAAACTTTGTACTCCCTCCGTCCCAAAAAAATATTCAAAAATCTTTTCAAATTTGCTATTTATTTCTATTATGAGCAAATTTGCTATATACTCCCTTCTAAAATTTTCTAAAATGAATGACCCAATTTACTTTAAATTTGTTGTTGATAAAAATACATTTGTTTTTTTTTTTTTTTGAAACAGAGTTGGAGTATATAATATTTAGCATGTAGAAGCTAAATATTATTAAGTTATTTTTTTGTGAAAAATAAATAGACAGTTCATATAAATGGGAATAACAATAGTTCAACCAAAAATAAAATCCTAAATTGCAATGTCATAAAAAAAATCAAAAAAATTAGTCACATAAATGGGAATAACACTATTTCAACAACAAATCAACAAAAAAAAATCATACAAAAAATAAAAAAAAAAATCTTGGCATATAGAAATTTGTCACATAAATTCGGAATAATAATATTTCAACAACAAATCAACCAAAAAAACTAAATAAAAATTCAGAATTAAATAAAAATTAGTTACATAAATGGGAATAACAATATTTCAACAACAAATCAACCAAAAAAAAAAAAATCCTAAATTGCAATGTTCTTCTTCTTGGCAATATAGAAATTAGTCAAGAAATTCGGAATTAAAAAAAAAATCATAAATTCGGAATAAAAACTAAAATTCAACTTAATATAGAGATGTAAACTTACAATTAAGAAAAAGGTTGAAATTCTTGACAAAATCCTTGGCTTGGCTCGAATGTTCTTCTTCTTCCTTGCTTGCAGCGGCTATGGAGGAGAGGAGTAAGTTTTTTTTTTCTTTGGTTTTTGGTTGAATGCGTGAACTGAAGGGGTAAGGGTTTTTAATTGAACTCGCTACACGGTGTAGCGAGTTTGACTTAAATCTGGTCAAAACTCGCTACACGGTGTAGCGAGTTATGTTTAATTAAATGCCGTAATTAATTTCCCAACGGCCTAATTAATTGCCCTATACTCGCTACACGGTGTAGCGAGTTTTGACCAACCCTAGTCAAACTCGCTACACGGTGTAGCGAGTTTCAAAAAAGAGGACAATCTGGGCAATAGTTTGAACAGTAAGTCATTTTGGTAAATAAAAAAGTAAAACGGGATTATTTGGAAAAAAAATCGTGAAAATCATTGTTTTTTCAAAAGGGGAAATTACCAAGGGGTCCTTCGTTCCAAGTTAATCAACCAATTAATTCAATGACATTTTGGCCTTAACCACCTAATCCACAATCCTTATGAATATTCCACAAAGTCCCTCACTGCCTAAATACACCTATCCCAAAAACTAAACACTCTTTCATCCTCTCCCCACACACATACATACACCCATTTTGAATCAGCCACCTACTTTCTCTCTCTACCCTCCCCACCTCCGGCGACCTCTCCCTTCCCCACCTCCGACGACCTCTTCCTTCCCATCTCCGGCGACCATCTCCCCCTATTTCGGTGACTGTATCCTCTTCTCCGGCGACCGTCTCCCCTACTCCGGAGACTATCTCTCTCTCACTCTCCGGCTACCACTCCCCTCCGTACCTCTGGCCACCCTCCCTTCATCGGACCAAAGAAATTTCGGCCAGATCTGGAAATTCCACGATTAATTTCGGCCAGATCTAGATTAATTTCAGCTTGAACTCGAGACAATCTCCAATCAAAAATAAAGGTCTTCGAATGCGCATTGTAGTTCCTACTGCTTTGCAACTGTGATAACTAACAACTATAATTCATGTTTAGCTGCTTTACAATCCACCTCAACATGGTTGAGATCTCAGCATTATGGGATTTAACTGTTGAATTAATTAAAAAAATATTATTTCAGCAACTAATTAATTCTTCCAACTCGTTTTGCTGGAAGTGTGAAGGTATTATAGTGGAATTTGATATATTTATTGCAAAGTTTTATGTTGATATTAGAAGACTAAAACTAGGAGGAAGACATTCATTTTGGGACGGAGGGAGTAATCAACTTGTAATAACTCGAATTTATTTTTCTTTTCTCTTATTAATTAAATTAATTCCCTTAATTGATAAATTGTATTTCCTTAAGTAAAAACAACTGTGAACATAACAGATATGTCAAATAATTTCATAAAATTACAAAAATAGAGGCCATAAAGGACTAAAACAACTGTGAACTTAACAAAAAACAACAGTAAACTTAAGTAAAAACAACTATGAACTTTTTTTAATTGTTATTGGAACAAATGTAAAAAATAACTGTGAACTTTACAAATATGTCAAATAATCTTATAAAATTGCAAAAATAGAGGCCCTAAAAGACTAAAAACAACAGTGAACTTAAGTAAAAATAATTGTGAACATAAAAAAAAGTCAAGTAATCTCATAAAATTACAAAAATAGAGGTCATAAAGGACTAAAACAACTGTGAACTTAACAAAAAACAACAGTTAACGTAAGTAAAAGCAACTGTGAACATAACACATATGTCAAACAATCTCATAAAATTGCAAAAATAGAGGTCATAAAGACTAAAACAACTGTGAACTTAACAAAAAACAACAGTGAACTTAACAAATAGATCAAATAATCTCTTAAAATTGAAAAAAATAAAGGCTATAAAATACTAAAAATAACTGTGAACTTAACTAAAACAACTGTGAATTTAACTAAAAAAATATGTGAATTAAGTAAATAATAGTCAATTTCATGCAGAAATCATTAATTTAGCTAAAAACAACTGTGAACTTCTCTTAATTGTTATTAGAACAAATGTAAAAAACAACTGTGAACTTATAAAAAACAACTGTGAACTTGTAAAAACTGTGAATTTCTCAAATTTGCTCCAGATTATATGTTGATGCTGCTAGTTTGATTCGTATTGGCGATACGAACACAACGGTGGTTTCAGAATTTTTTTTTTTCATTTCTAGATCTTAAAATATTTCATTTTAAAGTTTTGAGGGGGAAAAAAAAAAGAAAGAGAGAGAAAGAGGAGATAGAAAATGACATAGATGTAGTTTCTGAACTTTATAATGGACACGCGTGTCCATATGTAGGCAAGAGACCTAATGATCGGTTCTCATATTCCAAGGATTAGTTGGTTGATTTCATTAAAATCAGGGACCAATTGATAATTGCCCCTTTTAAAAAATTAGTAAGAGATAAGAGAGGGAGAGACCTGTAACTCTCTACACTTTTCTTTCTCAGTTCCTTTAATTACTGCCTAAAATTTCTCCACTTTCATAATCTTTTAAGTCCATCGTCTTAAAGTTATTTATGTTAATAATAATTCAAAAGCATTTTAAAAAAGAAAGGAAAATAAGAATGAAACTAAAATAAATACTCATTCGGGAAAAATTAATTATTTCTTATATTTCATATTATTTATATAATCTATTTATCGTGATATTCATTTAAAATATGTTTGATGAAACCTTATACACGTATAATATACAGTGCATCATTATCATATTTAGTACTTTTATTAATTTTTTTATTAAGTTATTCTATATGAATATGATTGTCAATTATTTTATAATCGCTGAAATAAATCTTTTAATGCATTCATTATTTCAATAAATAAATATGCAAAAAAGTCTAATTTATGTAACCAAAACTAATTCCAATTTTTTTTTGACCATTTAAACTTTTAAAATTAGGATACACATAAGGATATAAAATGAATTATAATGATATTTGGCTCAACTATTAAAATAATTTAAAGTAGAATGATTTATTATAGGATTAAACCTCATGTTTAAGATTATTTTTCATTAGGTGGGTCCAACTTAGACAACTTTTGTTATGACAAAAAGAATTAAATTCATATAAAAAGAATAAATTTTGAAAAAAATAATTAGATGAGTCATTATTAATTATTAGTATAGATTATTTCGAAAGTAAAATTAATATGAACATAAATTAGGATAGCTCGTGTCTATTGAAACTTCTAAAATTAGGATATGATTTTTAACTCAAATCTTAAACTAATCTGAAATTTACTATTTTTATTTATTAAAAGAGAATACATTTCACATTTTAAAATTAATATGAAAATAAATATGATAGAAATAAGAAAGCTAATAATCATTTCCTCTTTTATCAGTTCATAGATTGAAATAATTCAAAAATTAGGAGAGATGTCTATCTAAACTCCTAAAATTTGGGTGAATTTTTAACTGATGGAAATACTAAAACTAATTATAAAATTTAACCAAATTTTGTTAGACAATAAGCTTGTTTCATGCTTGATTGCAGTTGAGAGACATTTCCTAGCTACTGATTATTACTCCAATCTATCTCAAAATAAATATTTAAATTTGCTTTTAATTCAAAATAATTTTTGAAACGAAGAAAGTATTATAATAAGAACCAAAAGAAACTTTATTGTTAAAGATAATATAAAGACAAATATTAATTAAGATAAATATATCATTTTCCCGACATAAAATTAACCATGAAAAAAAAGATTTCTCGTTTAAAAATAATAAAAGATAAAAGATTTTAGTCTAACGATAATAGTCCCTAAGACATAGGCTAGCCATACACACCATCTTTTCATTTTTTTTCCCATCTAAGTATTTCTTTCTACCAAGCATGTTAGTTTTGAGTCTTTTGACAATGGAGTACAATTATAACTTTAAATAGAATCTGCAACATCGACAACGAAAACTTGAAACTAATATGAATTATAACTAAAAGTAAAAAAAAATTAAGGGAAATTTAACAAAAACTAATTTTGAAAGATGGATATTACAAAAAAATAAAAATCACACAAGTTGAATATTACAAAAAACTCTTTAAATATTACCAAAAACTACTACTCCCTCCGTCCCAAAATGTTTGTCTCATTTGACTTTTTTGTTGAACTTTGACCACAAATTTATGAGAGATTAATCATGTTCATGAAATTCTAAAAGTTGTTGTTGATAATATTATTAATGATGAATCAATAGGAATTTTTAGAATTTCATGAACATAATTAAATTGTCATATATTTGTGGTCAAAGTTCAACAAAAAAGTCAAATGAGACAAACATTTTGAGACGAAGGGAGTATTTTTTTTTTTTTGCATTTATCTGTCAAATAACTGATAAATGCATTTATCAATTATAAACAACTAATAAATGCATTTATCAGTTGTTTAACAAAAAAAATCAAATACTACCTCCGTCCCAATCTAAATGTCTCAACCGGTCAAAATTGATAAGTTTGACTTATCAATTAATGCAAATCTAATCATCCTATTGAAATTTTAAAAATTGTTACTGATAAATAAATATTTATCAGTAACAATTTTTAAAATTTCAATAGGATGATTAGATTTGCATTAATTGATAAGTCAAACTTATCAATTTTGACCGATTGAGACATTTAAATTGGGGCGGAGGGAGTACAAAATACTCTTTAAAAAACTGATAAATACATTTATCAATGATAAATGCATTTATCAGTTATTTTAACTGAAAAGGCAAAAAAAAAAGTAATTTTTTGTAATATCACAACTTACATTTTTTTTTTTGTAAATAGCACTTTTTGAGGTAGTTTTTGATGAAAACTCAAAAAATTAAACACACAAAAAAAATTTAAATAAATATAAAATCACAATAGAGAATTATTCTCCAAAAAAGCAATTAAAATTTACTCCAAAATCAAAATAAAACAAAAATATGTGGAAAATAAGACTAAAAGATATGTAACCGAAGAATCTAATCTACAAAGACACTATCATATTCCTTTTGCATACTAAGATCAAATCATCTTCTCATTTGGATGCAATTATTTTTGAAGCTAAATACCTATAAACTCATATTTAATTCTCTGTTGTTGCTCATGCTGCTTGAAAACAGATGAAACGATTTGAGAAAAAAAAATGAACACAATGAAGGAGGTTAAAGATTGTGTTTCGTTTATAGATTATATCTCTTCGATTAAATTGATAAATTCTAGAATTTCAATTTCA
This sequence comes from Adenophora triphylla var. japonica, assembly GCA_022495995.1. Taxonomy (NCBI): domain Eukaryota; kingdom Viridiplantae; phylum Streptophyta; class Magnoliopsida; order Asterales; family Campanulaceae; genus Adenophora; species Adenophora triphylla. The sequence goes on along the minus strand of JAFEMH010004466.1, from coordinate 75,321 downwards.
ATTTCAAATAATTTTATTTTTTTGCTTAAATTTAGATAACAATTAGTCTTCAAATTATTTCATTAAATGAAATGAGATTATTTGACAACCTTATAACCGAATCAATCAATACCTAAATTAGATTAAATTTCAGTTTCAATTTAACCATCAAATTTCTACAACTACAGATGTGACCATCGTGATTAATTTAATAACAAATCTGATATCAAATGCCAATATTAATATTTTTAACAAACATTAATTTCTGCTAACAATCATTCGTTTTCATTAAAAGGCGTTAAATTTCATTAATGGTCAAATATTTTAGTTGACTTAACAAAATGTCATACAAATAAAAGTAATTTGAATTTAAAAAGTTATGATATATTCTTAGAAAAAAAATATGGCATTTTTAAAAATTAAAAACAATCTCATCGTAAAAAATAAGTTCATTTACAAAATATCACAAAAATATGTAATAAAATAATGATATTTTTTCTTTGTAAAACCACATCTTTTTCATCAAAAATCTGATATTATTTAAAATACTGAAAACGAGTTGGTCTTAAAAAAATTACTTTTTTTAAAAAAAAAGAGATTTTATGCATGCTCAATAGAGTATGCTATTGCATGTGTTATTGAGTGTACATATGTTTTGTTAGTGTCTGTGCATCTGTTATTGGTGTACATCTGTTATTGAGTGCTAGTTCATGTATAAATGAGTGTCCCATATGTTGTTGAATGACATTGCATGTCTTCGTGTATGTCAGTGCATGTGTTACCGAGTGTCATTACGTGTATTTTAAGTGTCCGTGTACTCCCTTCGCCCACTTTGAAACTACACCCTTCGGATTGAGTATTAGAACTAAGGGATTGAGTATTAGAATTAAAGAAAATAATGAGTATAATAGGTGTTGTTAGTATGAAAAGTGATTTCGAAAATAAAAAAAGGATAAAAACGTAAAATCTAAGGAGAAACGCGTTTCTCCTTACTGTATGGAGAAACGGATTTTTTAATATCCAGAAACCTTCAAAATGAATATCCAGAAACCTTCAAAATGTTTCTGGATATTCATTTGATGGTTTCTGGATATACATTTGAAGGTTTCTGGATATCTAGAAACCTTCAATATAAGCAATTTCTGGATATGCACATAACACATTTCTGGATATACATTCATATACTTCTGGATATGCACCTAACACATTTCTGGATTGCCAGTTTAAAGTTTCTGGATATTCATTTTGAAGGTTTCTGGATACTCATTTTGAATGTTTCTGGATATTCATTTGATGGTTTCTGGATATACATTTGAAGGTTTCTGGATACTCATTTTATAATTTCTGGACATGGTCAATTGTGTGTTTCTGGATATTCTATTTGGTAGTTTTGGATATTAAAAAACACGTTTCTCCATAACTTATGGAGAAACGCGTTTCTTCGGAGACCTACTCGGATAAAAAATAGTACGCGAACGTTGTTTTTAGTGTGAAAGTGGGTCTCATTTAATAAAAATGCGTGTTATAAACTTTCTCCAAATAAAAACATGTAGTTTTAAATGTGAAAGATTGCATGTACCAATGTGCATATCTTCAAGATGATTGCTCCAGATCTTCTTCAGACAATAGCAATTGTCCCATATCTTTTCATATCCTCCCATATATTTCCTTTATTCTTTATAACCATGTATATCATTTCCTTATTTTGTGCTTCTGTAAAGTTTATATATAAGTTCCTGTTGTATACAAATGGAGATAACCTTTTGAGAAATAAATGAAATTATTGTTCTCTAAATTTAATATGGTATCAGAGCGGGTAACGCTCTAGGCTTCCGCAAAATCTTTAACCTAAAACCATGGCCAACGACGACGATATCAACAAGACTGTACAGTTTGCTGGTGGCAATAACGCTGGTGGCAGTACAGTGGATGTTATGTCCCCTTATTTCATCTCGGCGTCTGACAACCCTAATACAGTGTTTGTAAGTGACCTTCTTCGCGATGGGAATTTTGCAGATTGGGTGGAGGAGATGAGCAACGCTCTTTTTGCAAAGAATAAATATGGGTTCGTTGACGGAACCATCCCAGTCCCGAAGGTAGGAGAAGCAAACCTTACACTATGGAGGCGTTGTAACGCTATGGTGAAGGGATGGCTCAACAGTGCCATGGAGAAAGAGATCAGAAATAGCGTCAAGCACGCGAACACATCGCATGAGATATGAGAAGATCTGCGAGAACGATTTGGCAGTGAAAGCGCACCTAGGGCCTATGAACTGAAACGTGAGATCTCCATGACTCGGCAAGACAAGCTATCAGTCTCGGCATACTACACGAAATTGAAGGGGTTGTGGGATGAGATCCAATCCATAGCACCCATTCCGAAGTGCAGCTGCGAGGGATGTACATGTGACGCTCCCAAGAAGCTTGTAGAGATGAGGGAGAGTGAACAGCTATATGAATTTTTGATGGGCCTAGATGCAAGCTTTGGCACAATCAAAACTCAAATACTGAGCACGAGACCGGCTGTAAATTTGGGAACTGCGTATCACCTGGTTTCGGAGGACGAAAGACAAAAGCAAATCACTATCTCCGGGAAAATTGAGGTTGAAGCAGCAGCTTTTCAAGCATATGGCGGTCAGCGACCAGGAAGAAGTGACAGCAAGGGTTTGCAGCGTGATAAGCCCAAGTGCACTCATTGTGGTAAGCCATACCATACGATTGAAAATTGTTATGAAATAGTTGGATACCCGGAAGGGTGGAAGAAAGGCAGTAACAAAGGGGGAGATAGCCGTTTCAAGACAAAGGGAAGTGGGAAGACAGCAAACTTGGCAACAACAGGAGGCAGTCCCATCCCGGGCTTTTCCGATGAGCAATACAAGCAACTAGTAGAGTTTTTCTCCGAAAAATCTATTGGAGGGCAGAATCCACCTGCTGCAAACATGGCTGGTAAGACAAATCATATGAGCTCCTGGATAATTGATTCGGGAGCAAGTGAACATATCACATGCGATGATCGAATTCTTGAAAATCAAACCAAATCAGGGACAGGTATGCCGGTAAAAATTCCAAATGGTGATGCTGTACCAGTAAAGAGCATTGGTGACACCAAACTGCCGAATGGATTAAAGATCCATCATGTTCTTAATATGCCTACTTTTAAGTGCAATTTACTCTCAGTTAGTCGATTGACAAAAGACTTGAATTGTGCCCTTACCTTCTTTCCGAATTTTTGTGTGATACAGGACTTAGCTTCGAGGACTCTGATTGGGATGGGTAGGCGCAACAATGGTCTTTATCATTTGGAACCGGTAGCAAAGGAAGGAGCAGCAATGATGGCAACGGTAGATCTGCGGGTATGGCACAAACGTTTGGGTCACACATCTACTTTACATTCTCAGTTTTTTAGTAGTATCTGTAGTAGTAACTCTAAGACAGAGATGGAACAATGTGATTCTTGTTTTAAAGCCAAAATGACTTGGCTTCCCTTTCCTAATAGCAGTATACAGACTACTTCCTGCTTTGAACTTATTCACTGTGATATTTGGGGAGGTTATAAAATGCCATCATTTTCGGGTGCACGCTATTTTTTAACCATTGTGGATGATTTTAGTAGAGGTATTTGGGTCTATTTATTAAAGCATAAGTCTGAAGTTCATGACTACCTTATTTTGTTCTGTAAAATGGTGCACACACAATTTGAAAGGAAAGTCAAGAGAATTAGGAGTGATAATGGTGGAGAATTTCAGTCTCATGAAATGATAGCTCATTACACTGATAATGGTATTCTTCTTGAAACATCTTGCATTGACACCCCACAACAGAATGGGGTAGTAGAACGTAAACATCGCCATATTTTGGAAGTAGCTAGGGCCTTACGTTTTGAGGCAGGGCTACCTAAGACCTTTTGGGGAGAGTGTGTTTTGACGGCAGTTTACATAATTAATCGTTTGCCCTCTAAGGTTCTTAAGAACAAAACACCCCATGAGATTTTACTAAAAAAAAGGCCAAATTTTGATCACATGCGAGTATTTGGTTGTCTCGTTTGTGCAAAAAATAACAAGAAAGGGGAGATAAATTTGATGAGCGAGGTCGACCTTGTATTTTTGTTGGATATCCACACTCACAAAAGGGATACCGAGTTTTTGATATGGAGTCTAAGCATATATACACGTCCCGTGATGTTAAATTTGTTGAAAAATTTTTCCCTTTCAAAAATTGTCATCATGAGACATTACAAAAGACAGTGGCAGTGGATAGGATTGCCGAGTGGGAAGATGATTTTTTAGGGCCTGAGTTTGTTGCAGTTGAGACAAGGGACCCAAATAATGGAGTCGTACCCGAACAAGATGGTGGCACACCTACAGCCGTGGGCAGTACACAAGTCTTTGACCAACCCGGAAATGAGGCCCAGCGGAAAAGTGCAAGAGTTAGGCATCAGCCGAAACACCTTGACAACTATGTCGTAAAGCTACCGCCTTCCATTGACCATGCGCAACCCATCGCCGATGCAGAGACCTCAACGGTACATCCTCTTGCTAATTTTGTTACTTATAACAATTTTTCTCCTGCTCACAAGGCTTTTCTTGCTGCCATCACGTCTCGTGATGAGCCAAAATACTATTATCAGGCTGTTAAAGACAAGCATTGGCGCGATGCAATGCAGTCGGAAATAAATGCTTTGGAAGCAAATGAAACATGGACACTCGAGCAATTGCCGGAGGGAAAGAAAGCAGTCGATTCAAAGTGGGTTTATAAAATAAAATATAGACCAAATGGAGAGATTGAACGGTATAAGGTGCGATTAGTAGCAAAGGGTTTCACACAAGTGGAAGGCATAGATTTTCATGAAACATTCGTGCCTGTTGCTAAGTTGGTCACCATGCGTAGTTTGCTCACAATTGCGGTCAAGAACAATTGGCATACTCATCAACTTGACGTGAACAATGCGTTTCTGCATGGGGACTTGGCTGAAGACGTGTATATGAAAGTTCTGCAAGGATTTGCGAAGGAAGGGGAGACAAGGGTATGCAAGCTCAAGAAGTCGTTGTATGGGCTACGCCAAGCCTCAAGAAACTGGTATCACAAGTTCACGAAAGCCATTCTTTCTGTTGGTTTTAGACAATCAAGTGCGGATCATTCACTTTTTATTTTCAAGAATGGATCAAGATATGTGGCAGCTCTCATTTATGTAGACGACGTGTTACTTGTGGGGAATGATCTCTTGAAGATAGCCGATGTGAAAAGGCACCTGAATGACCTTTTTAACATAAAGGATTTGGGACCGACAAAATACTTTTTGGGTATAGAAGTAGCACGGTCGCCTGATGGAATGGTCCTTAGCCAACGCAAGTATACATTGGACATACTTGAAGAATGTGGGTTACAAGGTGGGCGGCCTAGTGAATTTCCCATGGAACAAAATCTGAAATTAAGTACAGAAGATGATAGTCCATCTGTGGATGCATCACAATATTTTCAACTGATAGGGAGATTGCTCTATTTAACTGTTACGTGGCCAGACATTCGAGTTTCTCAGAATAGGCCGAGTCACTTCCACAAAGACCACGCAAGAACACATCCGATCGTGCCTGTGCGCATTCTGCGTTTTCTGAAAGGCACGGCTGGGCAGGGGCTGTTTATTCCTATGCATGGGGGGCTGAAGCTAGAGGCCTATTGCGATGCAGATTGGGGGGCATGCCCAATGACGCGTAGGTCATGTTCGGGGTACTTTATCTCACTCGGGGGGGGGGGCACCGATTTCTTGGCGAACAAAGAAACAGTCTGTTGTGTCACGATCGTCGGCTGAAGCCGAGTATCGAGCCATGTCAACTACTGTGAGTGAAGTAATTTGGTTGCGATGGCTCTTAAAGGATCTTGAGGCACCATAGTTAGATGCGACGCCACTACATTGCGATAATCAGGCTGCTTGCCATATTACAAACAATCCCGTCTTTCACGAGAGAATGAAGCATGTTGAAATGGATTGTTTTTTTGTTCGTGAAAGAGTTGAGTCTCAAGACATTCTCCCATGCAAGATATCAACAAATGATCAAGTTGCCGACTTGTTTACAAAGGCACTTGGAGCAGCACGTTTTCAATTTTTGGTTGGCAAGTTGGGCATTCGAAACCTTCATGCACCAACTTGAGGGGGAGTGAAAGATTGCATGTACAAATGTGCATATCTTCAAGATGATTGCTCCAGATCTTCTTCAGACAAATATCTTTTCATATTCTCCCATATATTTCCTTTATTCTTTATAACCATGTATATCATTTTCTTATTTTGCGCTTCTGTAAAGTTTATATATAAGTTCCTGTTGTATACAAATGGAGATAACCTTTTGAGAATAAATGAAATTATTGTTCTCTAAATTTAATAAAATGTGACAAATTTTTGAATAAAAACTTAATTCAAATTGAATGGGAGTAAGTGTGAATTAATGAGATTTGAGTATCATCTTGAAAATCTTTAAAAAATTCAAAATATGAAAAAGATTATTCTTGAAAAAAACTGGCAGTTGATAACGCTACAATGTGTAACACTAATGCCATGTTTGGTAAAACTGAAAATTAAGAGCTGAAAATATATAGTTGAAATCATTAAGTTCCTTATTTTTTTAATACTTGAGTTTGGTAATGAAAAATCACAAACATCTGATTTTAATCAAAATTTAAACACAACACTAAAAAATTATTTGAATAATTTCAGTGACTTTATAATTTGACTAATGTAACTGAACTTTGATTTTTTTGAAGAAAACTTAATTATATTACTCATTTAAAAATATTATTAATCAATATTTTTAATAGGAAATAAATACATTTTAATATTTCTTTGGTCAAATAAAATTTGGATCACGAAAAAATATTTCAACAAAAGAAACTAGCAATAAATAAAATATGTTAATAGATGAATTTGATCTCATTTCCTTTCTTTCTCTTCCCTTCTCCTCTTACTTTGTTAAGACATCTCATTTCTATCTTAAAATTAATAGCCTTTTTAAATATAATCTTAAGAATAACTCTTGTGAAAAACTAGTTTTTTTCAAAATGTTATAAAAAATTAGTTTTCAGAACAGTTCATCTCTTATTAGTTAGACTTATGCTTTAAAACTAGTTTTTTTCTTATGTTACGAAAAAATTAGTTTTTTGCAAGATTTTGGTTAATCTTAATTAGTTAATTAATTTGAATTACCTTATCAAACAAGCTTATTTTTTTAATCTTTTAAAATGTTCCAAATTAAAAGATTAATTTGATTACTAAACAAACCCTAAACTTACTTTAAAAGACACATCTTCATTTGAATCCTAATTTTTTTTATCACTCCGAGCGACCGCTTAAAATCCTATTTTTTCTAAAACTTAGAAAAATCTCGAGAAATGTCATAAGTAAGAAATTCCTGATAAAAAGTTAACATCCGTTAATTGAAATTACAATATTAAGCATTATTAATGTGCGTTAACAAAAATTAACACGTGCTATCAGTTTAGATCACATTTATTATTAAGTTAAAATAAGTACAAATGTCAGATTTAAAATTCAATAGTCAAATTTGATGCTGTGCAAATAATATTCATTCTATTTCATATTAATATTAAATATTACATTTTGATTTTAATACTCCCTCCGTCCCACACTAGTGTGGACTTATTTTCTTTTTGATCAATTCCAGATTAGTGTGAATTGTCCAAAATGATAAAAAATCTTTACTATTCCACCCACTCATTCTCTCTTCTACTTTACTTTTACTCTCACAACATTCTCTCTCCTAACTATTCCTCCCACTCATTCTCTCTTCTATTTAATTTTTCATACTCAACAAACACCTCCTTCACCTATTTCTCTCTCCTACTTTTTCTTAATTTCCGTGCAAAAAAAAAATAGTCCACATTAGTGTGGGACGGAGGGAGTACTTTTTAAAATTAATTTTTGATCAAAAAATTATGAAAATTTAATTATCAATACATTCATAAAAATTCATAAAAATATTTTATAAGTATTTTTAAATTTTTCATGAATATACTCCATCCGTCTCACGTAAATGCGGACTTATTTCCATTTTGATCCGTCCCACGTAAATGTGGACTGTCAAAAATGGAAACAAATATTCACTATTCCACCCACTCATTCTCTCTCCTACTTCACTTTTACACTCACAACATTCTCTCTCCTAACTATTCTTCCCACTCATTCTCTCTCCTATTTAATTTTTCATATTCACAACATTTAACTTTTTCTCTTTTTTACATCACTTTTCCTTAATTCCCACACCCAAAAAGTTAGTCCACATTTACGTGGGACGGATCCCACACCCAAAAAGTTAAGTCCACATTTACGTGGGACGGAGGGAGTATACTCCCTCTGTCCCAATAAAAGCTTCACTAATTATCCAAAATGGCGTCCCGTTAGAAGCTTCAACTTTTTTTTTGACAAAGAATTTTTACTATTTCCTCCACTCATTCTCTCTCCTACATTATTTTAATACTCACAACATCTTTATAATTTACTATTCTCTCCACTAATTTTCTCTCCTATTTTTAAATTATACTCATAATATTTTTTTTCTCTCTCATTTTCATAATGTATCTCTCATTTTCATAATGTATGTGTTCACCCAAAAGGGTGAATCACTTATTGGACGGAGGGAGTATAATTTTCAAATTATGATATTTATTCTGGATCGGAGACAGAAATAAGAGGTGTCGTGTCAGCATTCAGCATATCAAATTCATTCCAAACCTAAACGAGCAAGGGACAATTACGTCAATAATTTTTTTTTTCCCCCCATACTCTGACTTCATCACTCTTGTTCTAAATTTTCACTTTTCTGACATTACAAACTTTGTCTGTACTCTCTCTCTCTCTCCTCATTTCCTCTCTCACACACACGAAACACACAGTCGCCATGAAAGCACCTTCCATTTCCAAACTCTCTTCTCAATCCCTTCATTGAAAACCCTTCTCAAAAACACACACACCACACCAGAATCACTCAGTTACAGTTCTCATTCTCTCTTCGGGGAGGAAATGGGCACGTTTATTGACCTTAATCTCTACCCGGACCCTCCCCCATCTACCGGCGCCACCGTCTGTCCTCCTCTCGTCCTCCCCAAAATCGAACCTAAACTCGAACCACTTGATGAATTATTCGATGTACCCCCTGAACCACCGCAACCGCTTCAACAGCAACCACCCGCGGCTCTTTACACCCCTAGCCCTATTTTCGGTGTCAATTTTGTAGCGTCCGAGGCGGCAGCAGCCGCTCCTTCTCAACCACCGGCTACCGGAGGAGATGATGTCACGAATGTGTACTCCGAGTTTAGTAGAATCTCGGAGATGTTTCGTACGGCTTTTGCTAAGGGGATGGACCAATTTGAAGATGTGGATGGTTTGGATCCGGATTCTGTTGCAATTGTTCCGGTGCCGGATGAGAATCAGAATCAAAATCAGAATCAGCTGTCTACCGTCGACGTATCGTCTCGCCGGAAGTACCAGCAACGGTCGTCGGAGCTTGTTAGGGTTACGAATTTGGGGGTCGAGGACGAACATTACTTTCGTGACGTTGTTCGGAAAACGAGGATGATCTACGATTCGCTTAGGGTTTTCGCGGCCATGGAGGACGACAAGCGCCGCATGCTAAGGCACAAGGAGGGGAGGCAGATGCGTTCCCGGGTCGATTTGAAGGCGGCCTCCGCCATGAGAAAGCGAGGGCATTGGTTGAATCAAGATAAGCGAATTGTTGGGCCGATTCCTGGGGTTCAAATTGGGGATGTTTTCTTTTTTAGAATGGAGCTGTGTGTTGTTGGACTTCATGGTCAAATTCAGGCGGGAATTGATTATTTGAGTTCTACCCATAGCTCCAACGGGGAGCCAATTGCTACTAGTGTAATTTTTTCCGGTGGGTATGAAGATGATGAGGATGGAGGGGATGTGATTATATACACTGGTCACGGTGGGCAAGATAAGAATTCAAAACATGTCGTTCATCAGAAGTTAAGTGGTGGAAACCTTGGAATGGAGAGAAGCATGCATTATGGAATCGAGGTAAGAGTAATTCGCGGGTTTAAGTATGAAGGTAGTGCTAGTGGTAAGGTTTATGTTTATGATGGGTTGTATAAGATTGTGGAGTGTTGGTTTGATGTGGGTAAGTCTGGTTTTGGTGTGTATAAGTTTAAACTTGTAAGAATGGAAGATCAACCTGAAATGGGTAGTACGCTTCTCAGGTTCGCTGAAAAATTACGGACTAGTCCATTGGTGACTAGGCCGGTGGGTTATGTTAGTTGGGATATATCGGCGAAGAAGGAAAAAGTGCAGGTGCTTTTGTTCAATGACATTGATAATAATCACGAGCCAATGTATTTTGAGTATTTGGTCACCTCTGTTTTCCCACCTTATGTCTATCATGTTGGGGGAAAGGGGACTGGATGTGATTGTGTTTCGGGATGTTTGGAAGGTTGTCTTTGTGCTATGAAAAATGGGGGCGAGTTTGCTTATGATCAAAATGGGCTTTTGGTGCGAGGTAAACCACTGATATTTGAATGTGGACCACATTGTCGTTGTCCTCCTAGTTGTAGGAATCGTGTCAGCCAAAACGGGGTCAGAAATAGATTTGAAGTGTTTAGATCCAAGGAAACTGGTTGGGGTGTTCGGTCGTTGGATCTAATACCAGCTGGTTCTTTTCTCTGCGAATATGCTGGGGTTGTTCTCACCAGAGAACAAGCCCAAGTTTTTTGCATGAATGGTGATACTTTAGTCTATCCTAATCGATTTGGTGAGCGTTGGGCAGAATGGGGGGATTTGTCTCAAATATTCACCGACTATAAACGACCAACGTATCCATCTATCCCTCCTTTGGATTTTGCAATGGATGTGTCGAGAATGAGAAATGTTGCTTGTTATATGAGCCACAGTTCTTGCCCTAATGTTTTGGTGCAGTTGGTGCTGTATGATCATAATAACCTTTCTTTTCCTCATCTTATGCTGTTTGCTATGGAGAATATTCCTCCCTTAAGGGAGCTAAGTCTGGATTATGGTGCTGCTGATGAATGGACGGGGAAGCTTGCTATTTGTAACTAAAATAAGTCCCTTGGGGTTGGTTTCTTTTTGTGTGTGATGCAATACAGTTGCTGGGATACGCGGTGCTGCGAGGTAAATCTCCATCCTATCTTGAGTGACTATTTCTATTTTCAGTTTTGCTCTTTGAACTATCCTAAATTGCGCTATTTATGTCTTTTGCAAATATTAGATCTGGTTGTTACTATGCCCTGTTTTGTCATGGCACTGGTACATTATGTCTGTCACTTCTGGTCACGTAATTCAAAATACTTCCGAATTGCAGCATATTTATTTGAAGCCTCTACTGGATGATGGGATCTCTGGTATTTGTTTTAGGCGGAGACATAAGTGCGATAATGCACACAGACCAAGCATAGTCATCTTTCTGTTCCTAGTTGATATAGGATCTCTCAACATTTTCTTCATTACCAGTTTCCCTGGACTTGTTGCCAGTTTATTTCTGCTTTTCCGTATACATTATTGTTTTGTATGCTGGTTTTGGATAATTCTACCAATATATTTATTGGCCCTTTCTAATTATAGACTTCCGTTAGTATCTTTTAATTCTTCCAGCATGGTTATTTGCTATTTAATCTTTGACTTTCTCTGCCTAATGTTAGTCTGCATTTTTTCTCTAATACACACACATAAGGCTGAGTTCATTTTTACAACTACACGAGAGTGTTGAGTTAATGGTGGATAACATAAACCATCTATTATTTCTACCCATGGCACTTGATATGATTTGGGATATTAGATGATGTGCTTGCACTTCAATTTGAAATACTGTTCATGGCTGTTGAATGAGTATGTATAAATTTACTTGGCAAAAAAGTCATTACTTGAAGATTACATCCTGTGGTGTCCTATTGGCAGGAGAGCAAATGGATTTGTGAGTATGAATATTGAGTTCCCCATGTTTGTAGCTAACGTTTATATTAGCAAAATGAAAAATTAAACATTGAGAAGGAAGCTTAAGAAGTTTTCCTTCCCATTATAAATTGTAGGGACATCGAGGTCTATTATTATGCCTTTACCACAAAGATAAATCAAGCTCTAGGTAACAAAATGCTCATGTAGTATCCGCTATCCAGTAACTTCTCAGTTTTCCCAAGTGCCTGTCGCCCCATTTGATAGCTGGGATTTCCATTTCGTGGTTCAGTTGTTCCTAATAGATTGGGACTCTGGTTGCTAGTCTAGTTTTAATGCGTAGTCCTGTTTGTTGAGATTTTTGGTCACATTACTGGATGGACAAAGTGGTTTACTGTTCAGTTGCTCCATCCTGCTTTCATCAATGCAGATTGAGCGGCTCATTGTAAGGAGAGATATTTGAAATTGGTTATTTTTCAAGATGAAAGTAGATTTGGTGATGTTATTAGTGGTTTATGTTCTTAAAATGCTGGCAGGATTGGATTTAGAAACCTTAATGTTAATAAGATGGTGAGATAATGGTAATTCATAGTAGGGTCTAGTCATGTAAAAATAGGATCACGAACTGTACGAACAAGGATGTGCTTTATGATTCAAGTTTATGATTCCAGGAGGAGTTCGATGGAGAGTGAAACCTTTAAATGATTTAGATACTGAGTGCTGGTGCAACTTTTTTTTTAATCTCAAGTCCGGGTATCCTAGATTCAGAGACACTCAAGATAGTGAATGTGAAATTCCGAAATAATGTACTGTAGTGATCGAAATCATTTGCTTTGGATATAAGAAGACCACAAATTGATATGGAGGTATACCAATTATAAATCCAGGGGGTACCTGTCAAAGTGCACCATAATATGTAAAAATTAAACATGCATATTCCAATGGGCTTCTTAGTCGAATAAAAAGAGAAAGGTATTGTATGCTGTTATTAGTTAGGATCTCAAATAGCCAGAGCACAAGAATTAAGTGAGATGTGAATCTAGATCATGTAAGAGTGTGAAGAGGAATTATTTGAGAGGTTTATTGGATTTCCTACTAGATGAGATGAGATTGTGAGAAAAGATATAAGGTTAATGAGAGCCGGATGGACAGATCTGTTAGAGAGAGAGAGAGAGAGAGAGAGAGAGAGTGGGAGAGAGAGAGAGAGAGAATCACCAGAAGATCTTTGAATTTACTTGGATGATATAGAATTATGGACTCTGTGTGTGTCCTGTCCGAGCATGTATGGGCCTTTTTCTTTGATGGATCTTGTGATTGGTCAGTCCAGGTTCCAGAAGTAGTTGTCTACTCCTTCCGTCCCATTAAAAACTACACACTTTGGGATGGGCACGGGGATTAAAGGAAAAGTGTTATAATATTGATAGTAGAGCAAGTGTTGTGAGTATGAAAAGTGATGTAGGCGAGAAAGTGGGGTAGCGAATAGCAAGTGGATAGTTGGTGTGGGTATGAAAAATGGGTCCCATTGAGTTAAGAAGTATTATAAAATTTTCATTTTGGGTAAGTGTAATTTCTAATGGGACACCCAAAGGAGAAATATGTGTAGTTCTTAATGGGACGGAAGGAGTATTATGCAAAGTTTGGACTATTATGGAATGCTAACACAGGAGTATACAAAAAGAAGAGAAGATAGATTTTTTTTTTCCATGGTAATATTTGGGCTTAGTTTAAAGAATGATTTTTTATTTTTTTATTTTTCACTGATTCTAAACAGTTGGAAAGCTCGATATACAGCTTAACTTAACCTTAGTCCTAGTCATTTCGAGAAAGTCAGCTACATGAATGCTTCTCCGTCATTCAGTTTGATTTAAACGACATTGTCACATACACCATATTTATTCATATCATTCTTCATTATTGATTTTCATGTTAGTTTTTCCCTCCCCCACGTGTAGTTTGGTTGTGGTTGATAGTTTCATAATTCCTACTGGGTGCATAAAAGCAATGATGTAGGACAAATTTGGGGAAGAATTCAAGTTTGTTGACATATGAACGGAAAGGTGATTGATTGCATTCAATCGGATGAAGAAAGAAAACAAAAACAACAACTAAACTGCTGTTTTGGGTGGAAAAGATTTTTGATTCTATTTTGCTAAAACTTTGATGTCCATACTTGTTCATCTTGCCCTTTACATGGGCTGTAAAAATGGGGCAGAGTACATGACTTATGGATAATGGATAAGGAGAGAATATGAAAAGACTAGATAAGGAGACTTTTACTCCTCACAAACTTTTAAATTATACCTTATCTAGGTTTACTAAATATCCATCTTTAACATTCCCATCTTAACTACACTCATGCTGTTTACACGTTCTTTCTTAGCAGGCCAATATTTGGTCCCATAAAGAAGCCTGGGTTTAGTAGCTGTCCTATATAAATTTCCTTTTAATGGGTATACGTTGGGGTTCACTTTTCCAGCTTACCCAACCCAATTTATTATATGGCCAACATCATCTCTTACCTCCCCATCCTGATCAATAATTGATCACGATTCAAGAATATCAAAAGTGTTTCTTTTGAGGTGTTTCTTCATCATCTAACCTAACTTTGTTTGAAACTGGAAATGTTTATTTTGTTTGTGCTTATGTAGGTTTGCTAATTATATCGCCTTTGAGATTCTACTATCTCGTTAGTTATGTTCAGTTAAGAAACTGATGATCAAATCGCCTTATAGTTTACGATAGTTTACTGTTGCGAATGTTATTCAAGCATGTTTGAGAAACTGAAAAAGGTTTGAAGATTCTACCTCACAACCGTAAAATATAAAAAAAACAGAATAAGTAACAAATAGGGGAAGGTACGGGTTAAAGACGACATCTTGTCAAACCATTGATCTTCTTGACGATGTGTGCTTGTTAGGGTCTTAAACTAATGCTTGGTAGTGCTAGTTTAATATGTTAAGAGTGGTCATGCCTTTGTAGCCTCTTATCTAAATAGGAATTAAGTTCACACTAAAATGACATGGATGGAGTAAGACTCCTCTTGTGTATGTAATGAGCAGAGTTTTAGGATTTGATTTTCATACTGTCATTTAAAGTTCAGGCTTTGTTTATAACAAAAATCTAGATCAAAATTAATGGGGCATTCATTGTGATTATTATAGGTTTCATGTGTCCAAATATCTGAATGCAATGGAAAATATTCAGTTAGTTAAAAAGTGTAATTATATAACTTATGGTATATAATCGTCTAATTGATGTTAATTCGTAGATGAAAGTCAAGATTATGAGTACCTAACAGTTAGCTACCTTATATAAATAAGTCTAATTCAGCAAATGTCATTCTGTAAAGGTTGAATGTGATTCCTTAATAAATATATTCTTACAATACATATCGGTTGTTCATTAAAGCATTTCAAAATATGTGCTACAAATACCAAAAATGTCGACGCTCTTTCACGAAAGTAGGGAGAATAGTATAAACTCCCTCCGTCCCACCTCAAACCGGACTTTTTGCCATTTTCGTCCGTCCCACCGCAAACCGGACTTTCCAAAATGACAAAGAATCTTTAATGTTCATCCCACTCTTTCTCTCTCCAACTTTCCTTTTATACTCACAACACCAATTAACTTGCTATTCCTCCAACTCATACTCTCTCCTATTTTTCATTTCATACTCAATACCTCTCTCCTACTGTACTTTTCCTTAATTACCGTGCCCAATAAGTTGGTCCTGTTTGAGGTGGGACAGAGGGAGTGCATATTTACACATCCATGATTATTTTGGAATAATTGATGGGCACTAGAACATATCTCTACACAAAATGTCAATTTATAGTGTTTATGCAAACATTTGATTGTTGAGCTTTCATAAAAGGATAAGTGAGACTGCTTCATATATCTCACATATAGTAGCACGTTATGATTACTAATCAAGGGATAAGGAAATTTTATTACTTTCATCCGTCCCTAAATGAGCGTCAATTTCTTAAAAATTAGGCCCGTTGATGGTGTCCATTTTATATTGAAGTTACTAAATCCATCTTTGTAATCATGTTTTAATTGCCACATGCAACGTATGATGTGGTCATTAAGGTTGATGTACGTGTACTTCTTTAATTTACTTGAAAAAACCAAAAATGATAATCCCTTCATTCTTAAATGAATGTCCATTTTATACTTTGAGGGACATTTAAGAAAGTTGGTTATTAAGCACTTTTATAAGCATAAGTACGTAAACGCTCTTAATGATGTCACAATGACATCGTAGTTTTAAGTGTGAACTAGAGCATGATGATGAGGTGGAAGGTTTAGTAACTTCTTTAATATTTGGACATCCAATTTGGGACAATTTTTCTATTTTAAAAAATAATAAATGAAAATTGATTTAAGGACAGAGGATATACATGAATATATTGAGTATTAAGGTTACTTACATGGTCAATATACTTGATAGCCTTCGTTAGATGTTATATACTCCCTCCGTCCCATAACAAGTGACATACTTTGCCATTTTGGGCGTCCCACTGATAAGTCACACTTCCTAAAATGGCAAAGAATCTTTACTATTCCCTCCACTCATTCTCTCTCCTACATTATTTTAATACTCACAACACCATTATAATTTACTATTCTCTCCAATCATTCTCTCTCCTACTCAACTATCTACACTCACAACACATCAACCTTTTCACTTTTTCCTTAATTCCCGTGCGAAACAGTAACTGTGTCACTTGTTGTGGGACGGAGGGAGTACATCTTATATCTCATATGTTGTGAATTTAACCTTGCTGAAACATTAGTATTCCCTCCGTCCTGGAAAGATAGTGTCATTTCGTTTAGTGGTCAACTTGAGTGCAATTTGACCAATATTTTATGCAAATTGAATTATCCTAGTATAAGTCTAAAAATTGTTGTTGATAGTAATTTTGATTGTGCATCAATAACATATTTTAGAATTTCATAATTGGTATCGTTGTTTTCTCCAATTTTTTTGGCGAAGTTCAATTAACTTGACCAATAAAAATAAAGTGGGACTAACTTTACGGGAAGGAGGGAGTATAATTCAATGAATTGCAATTGATCCACATTTGTATAATGGTGGGTATTCTTATAGTAAGTTTCAGACTCGATTTCTTTAGTAAGAGCTTACTTGAATTTTGTGCTGCAAATTTAGAAATTAGTAAAATCAGGAAAAAAGTTATGCTGAAACCTAAAAATATTCTCCCTTCGTCCCAATTAAAACTACACATATTTCCCTGTTGGGGGTCCCATTATAAACTACACTCCCAAAATGAAAACTTTATATTTGTTCTGAGCAATGCTAGGGACATAAAAAAATTCACAATATGTTGGTCACAAACTGAGTTGGCATTTATTGATTGGATATTTAATGAATAGTGGGCTCCTTAATTGTAACATCCAATCAATTAATGGACATCAGTTCGTGTCCAAAAGTTTGTGAACTTTTTTTTGTGACTTTAGTATTACTCTTCTTTTTCGATGGGACCCATTGTCATACTAACAACTTTCAACTTACTATTCCTTACCCCCACTTTCTCTCTCACGCTTCACTTTTCATACTCACTACACCTACTCCACTAACACGTTTCCTTGATCCCCGTGGTCAACCTAAAATGTGTAGTTTCAATTTGGGACAGAGGGAGTATGTTAGGCTCATATATATAAAGTGTCTATATCTACACTCTATATTAACACTCTAATATAGATCAGTGTTCCCGTAAAGAAGTGTTTATTTTACATAGGAAAATTAGAAAATGCGTCTCGAGTATTTATTACTTTGGTAGCTTAACTGTGATCACTTTCAATAAACAGTTAGTGTTCCCTTGTCTTCCTTCGCTCATTTACTTTTTCATGACTTGGCAAATTGTTATGTCCATTTTGTGCCCCAACCGTGTCCGTACTCCCGTGTTGTTGTGAGTATTTATTATTTTGGTAATATTATTGTGATCATATTCTTATGAAAGTTGTAGTAGAAGAGAATTGGAGTTCCCGTCATTCTCTCCTAGTCTCCTATACTTTTCATGATTTGGCAAGTTGATATGTGCATTTTTATGCCGTGACTCTGTCCATGTGCCAAGTAGTTAAGTCTTACTTTGTCGCCAAGTATCTGAGCCTGCAACTGCATATGAACTTTGCATACTTTCGAGTTGAATAAAGAAAATATTCTGTCTACATGGGCTATTAAAGTGTTCCATACTTTATTGGGTTCATTGTTTTACCCAAGGACATTAATCTTATCATGTTCATGATGTGTGTGCCAAGTTAGAATTGAAAAACCTTGAATTTGATTTGGAGAAGTACAAGGTTATTGATTATCTCGAATGGCCAACAACTATTGCTAGTCCTATGCTGTTATGAACATCTTTGTTTTGAATTGATCCTACTTCATTTATTATCAATTTGGATTATCTGGCAAATAAACGAGTGAAGAAGAATCAAATTTGCCATTTGCATATCCTATGATTGTTTATAATCCGCATGAGCTGTCATGGAATAAGTTGAACTGTTTCATGTTCTAATTTTTACCGTTTCATGTTCTAATTTTGGTTGAGATTTATGTTTGGTGCAGATGGGAATCATATTTATCCGTTGCAACAATTTTTGCTGCTCAGTACCTGGGCTGTTGCTATTTTGTTCCTCTTCTCCTGGAATATATGTTAGGAGCAGAGCTTTTGCATGTCGCCAGTGTAGCTGGGGTTTTATCTTGTTGCGGTCCTGGTCAGCTATATGTATATAAATAGTTGTGTAGATCCTGATTAGGTGGAGATAGGAAATGATATACCAAGAGCTGGAGGAGGGAGCATGTTTTGGCTTACGTTGGTAAGCATTGAAGGTGCTGGAGGCTCTATGAAAGCACCATGTCACTAACCAAGCTATATAACTGAGTAGATGAAAATAGGTTTCTTAGAAACTCGATGCAATACGTAACGAAGTCTAATGTTTAATTTTTGAAAACTATGTCAGTATGTATGTAGAAGTTGGATCACGTAAAAGTTTGTACAGGAAATGTATCAGTGCATGTTGAAATAGATGATCGAAATGCAGCCCATCTCTTGTTGTTGCTTTATGCCATTGGGCAGTTTAGTGTTTATTCTAGGTCAAAAGGTTAGGCTGTTATGCAACCTTTGTGTGATGTTTGGGTTGCTGGGATTGACTAGATAATAAGAAAAATTGGTATGATTGTCTGTCCATAAGTTAAAATTGGGGTCAGTATGTGAGCTAATAATCTAACTATTATTATAACTGTTGAACTATCAAATTTAATATACTTGAGACTGATGAATATATCATACTACAGTACAATTTTGATAGCACTATTCAATTTCCCACATACAATATCAGATCAGAAGATGAGTTTAAACAAAGTATGGAGGTTGCCAATATATAGTCAACACTATCTACCATCGCCTATAGAAACATTCCAGTCCAGCCTAATTTCAAAACATTTGCAGCTTTACATTTACGGATTTCTCCATAACAAAATTACCGTGCTGCATTAGTTTTCAGTCAATCTTCTCCAAACTATCTTTCCACAATACATCAATGTAGACACGGCTACAATATAGAGGAGAGGAATTCCAATAATGCAACCACCCTTTGTCAGATTTAGCAGTGTCTGCAAGGGAGACAGAACAACAACAACAACAACAACTACAAAGCGTTAGTCCCAAAATAATTTGGGATCGGCTAACTTGAATACCCATATGACATCGTGAAAGAAAAAAAATTATAGTTTCAGAATCAGAATTCTACATATTGTATTACTGTAAAATATTAATTGACAATGTACATTGGTGTTTTCAATAATACTTTGTGTTTTCGGTTTCAAAGCCTCCCACTTTAAATCTCAGTTAGTGTTCTGGCTAACTAACGGTTTTCAATAAATCTTCACATGGCCAAAATTCATAGGCAATTTAGTTAGTAATTCATTAATGATTAGGTTAATTAGTACGCCTCCGTCCCATAGTGAATGTCACATTTGACTCGTTGACGTTTTTAAGATATGTGCTTTACTTGTTAGCACATTGCTTGTACATTGGTAAAATTGCACCAAGACACTTTCCTTGTTTACAAATGCGACATTTATTTTGGAATGGACCAAAAAGGAAAGTGCAACATTTATATCAGGTCAATTGTTTCGATGAACCTAGGTGACAGAACACAAAATATTAAAGATCCCAAGTTTCAATGATCTCTATTGGATAATAAATACTTCAAGGAAGATGGACCCCATGAACTGTAGGTCTAGTTCTGGCTGGTTGCAACACTTTAGATAGAAATTTGGTTCACTCTTTAGAGATGGAGATAGGTCAGTAACTTGCCTAGAACTAAGCTGAGCTTATAAGGTTTACTAAAGGTCATACAAATGCATTCAATTGAAGGGTATGCAGAGACGACGGAAACAGATACTTACCAGCATTCCTGAAACCAGGTGAATAGACGGAACAATCAGCTGGTCAACTTTATTTCCTTGTGCATATCCATTGAATGCAATGACCATGGAGAAAGTGTGAATTGTTACAAATGCAAGGGCAACAATTGCTGCAGTAAAGTAGACATATATGTTATCACTCAGAAAAGCAACATTACTATACAAGGAATAACTTAAGGGGATCATGTAAAAAACATGTACCCTCCCCGTCTCATAACAAGTGAGACCGAAATTGAATGAGAGGGGTTTAAAAAAAATTAGTATAATATTGATAGTGGGGGAGGTGTTGTGAGTATGAAAAGTAAAGTAGAAAAGAGAAAGTGGGCTAGGGAATAGCAAGTAGATTGTTGTTGTGAGTATGACAAGTGGGACCCATTGAATAAGAACTAATAAAAGCCGGCTATATTGGGTAGTCTCACTTGTTATGGGACGGACCATTGTTATGGGATGGACCAAAAGGGAAATCAGGTTCCACTTGTTATGGGACGGAGGGAGCATTAAGTAAATGAAAAAAAAGAAGCAAATTTAAGAACCCGATTAAATTTATTTCTAAACCATGTGATATACCATAGGCGGTGGTATGCCCCCCCCCCTTTGGGTTTTCACCATATGTAATACAACTATACCTCCCTCCATCTCACTAAAAATTACATTTTTATATTGAACACAAAGATTAAATGTAAGTGTGCAAGTGTTGTGTGTATGAAATGTGAGGTATGAGAGATAAAATGGAGTAGAGAATAGTAAGTCGATAGTTGTTGTGAATATAAAAGTGAATCTTATTGAATAAAGAAGTATTAAACATTTTCATTTTTGAAAAGTGTAATTTTTTATGAGACATTTGGTAAAGAGTTTAAATTTTAGTGGGACGGAGGAAATATATTTTGAAGTAAAATGTTTTATATTTGATTTTCTATTGATAGGTGTGATTTGTAGACGTTGAACAATTATATATGTTAAATTTTTCGGTACGTGTAATTATGTCACATGTGTTGAATCGTATAAGAGACCAATAAATGTATTATCGACACCACTTAACTATGTTTATGTCCAAAATTGTATTGTATATGGAAAAAACAGCCACATTTTTTTTCCGGGGGCGTTACCCCCGAAACCCCATTCATTACTCCTTTGCTCCAAAATTTCTTGCCCCCCCCCCCCACCCCTTTCACTAAATTCTTGGCTCCGCCATTGCCATTAACTCGTTGAAAACTGTAAGCTACGGTGAAATTCAACAAATACAAGGCTCGCACACACATTAGATGCAGAGATAAAAAATTAAAGGTTACTGAAATAAATAAGAGTTTACATACCAGAAACCAGAAAAAATGAAGTATATGAGCACTTTTCGACATAATATGTTGCTGGACCAAATGAAGGTGTTAATAGGCTAAGGCAGAAGAAGACGGCATGAGCGATACCATGACCTAAACCACCAGCTGCACACAATTAAATAAGTAACAACTTCATAAGCAAGAGAGAGACACATGGGTTGACAATATCCTCATGGCATGACAGTTATCAATACTTCTAGTAAAAATAAACATAATCCAACTAGAAAGGCAAAACCCTTATTTTGGTCGCTTAACTCTACATGTTGTTTCCCACAATTTTTTTTTTCAAATGTCCTCATCCATATTCCATCTTTTTTGCAATGTACTCACTCCACGGACGGAACTGCAATATATTTAACGGATCTTGGCTAATTGATGGCACATTACTAACATATGTTATATATTTAGCAAGTCCAGTAACTTGGATAATGACTCAGTTAGAGTCTAAAAATATACATCATCTGATTTATAAAAATTTCAAGTAAATAAAGAACCTGGAACCCAAATAATTAAAACCCATCACCCTCCCCCATGTCCACATTCCCACTTCTCCGGCCTAAAACACATCTTCCTGGCTCACCTTCATCTCCCATGTAATCTAAATTCAGCCATGAAAAGCCAAAATCCATTTAACCCCACAAAAAATTAACAAGAAATGAAAACTAATATTTGAACAAAATCACATCAAATAAATGGGTTCTGCAAAATATGAAATAGAAAGAAATCATATTGCTTAAAGAGTTCATACTTGAAATACAAATTAAAAGAATTTGGGGTTTGGGGATATTTTGCGGTCCTCTATTGCATGGTTCGTGTTGGAGGAGATGGAAATTGATGGTGGTTGGAGCATGGAGGTAGGGTTACAGTGAAAACAATAGTGGGGTGAGGCCAGTCGAACTAAAGCTCAAGATTTCCACAGAACTAAATGAAGGGGGAAGAAAGGTTTCAGTGTTAATTTAGGCGGATTGTACGAGCCTGTGTCGACTCAAAGTCTCTTTCGCATTGTTCATCCCCCTCTCCATCGTGAATAGCAATGCAAGGTTAGTTTTTACGATGCCGCCGACCTTTTATTTCCGGTATGAAGGTTTGAGTGATTTGGGTCGAGTTCTCTTGTGAATTGGGACGTAAATGACCCACGATTCGGGACGCGTGTTCCGGGACGTGGGGGGATGGGAGTTCCTGGCTAACAATGGGCCGGAGTATTCAATTCTTATAACAAGGACTCCTTCATTCAATCTGTTAAACCCCAACAAATGTACAATCTCTCACAATCTCCACAACACAAGTACATGTAGCACGAATCAGTCAGTAGGTGAAATGCTATTGCCAACATAAAAAAAAGAAAACAAGTTTTTACGTAAAACCTAATAATAGCTAACAAAGGATGATTCTCAGCTAAACAAAAAACAACATTATGACAGTATATGTCGGGCACGTGGAAAGAGAGTAGGACAATATGAAGAATTAGAGTGTACCTAGTGCGATTTGCATCTTATCTGTAAGATAGAGGCGAGGTTTAGAAATTCTGTCAGCAAAAGCATCCAAAATATTTTCCAGCTTCCTGAATAAATTCCAAGAATATAAATCTGATTACCTATGGGTTAGCTGTTAAAGTATTCCTCCAAGAAACACGAGAGAACTACATCTGAAACAAAACTTTCTCTTTGAGACAATATGGCTGATACATAATTCTGGAGCCTTGATCCCATCTAAATCCGACAGATCAATAATTGTAACTTCAAATATTATCAAGAACAAATTCAATGCCAGTAATTTTGGCAGTGTATGGTTTGAAAATGGCATGAGTTAAAGTGAGGGCCATCAGGCATATGGGTAGGATCTGCTATATGCATTCATCAAGAGGTGGCAACATCGAATCCAAGTTAGGGGGAAAAGAATCTTCATTTGGTTGCACCAATATTTAGTTCTGTCTTATCCCCTAAGCTTGCCCCGGCCCACCCATTGCATAGAGCTGATCAATATGGGTGTGTCATTAGTGTAACCCATACTATCTACTGAAATGATGTATGCGTGGATAACAGATTCTAACTAACGATGCCATGCAGATTTTGAGGAGGATCCCTAAGATTTGCTGATACTGGAAAATCGTTAATAAACGTGTAACAGTTTTGATGGAAGACGCAATAAAAGACTAAAAGAATAAAAATGTTAAGTAAATGGTTAATCAAACTCGGACAAAATCTAATAGATATCTCAGGTGCCAGTGCCTAACTGCATCAACTACAGTGGCAATAAAACATCAATCACTTAAAAGAGAATGTAAGAAATTGAGGAAGGAAAAACAATGGGGAGGAACAAGAAACATATGAGAAGCAACAAACGAATGCCCCATATCTCCCTAACCCCATAAAAGACTATAAACAGTAACTTCCAATAAAACCCCTGATGCCAAGGTCCAACAGGAAGTTATGAATCACCTTAGTCAAAATATGTAAATAAATTTATCATCTCCAAAACATGTGCATTTTGTTCCATCAACAAGCCCACAAAGAAGTCTCCTAAACGCAAACCTTTATAAACTTGCATTCCCCTTCCCTTTTCCAAAGCCTCTTAATTTAATAAGATGTTCCAAAGATACCAGGCCTCATGTAGTGCAAAATGTGATGCTAGCTAATGCATCCAATACAGGTGTACATCCAAGTGTTGGCAAAGAAAAACCAATGAACATCTAACAATGGTATTATAATTGCTTGGTTAGTGGCATAAAAAATCCGGTATAAAAAATCTCTACTCCCTCCGTCCCAAAATGAATAACCAAAAAAAATCAAATTTGCTCTTGAGCAAATTTGAAAATTTTCGGTCATTCATTTTGGGACAGTGTCAGAGGTAGTACCAAACTAATCAAACAGTAAGCTGTGTATCAGAATTATATGAATCAGTTTCTGGTGAAATCTTAATACACTCACAGATTGAGAAGTGCCAAGAGTATTAACCCCAAAATTTAGACCATCAGCACAAAAGGTCAACCACCATATGAGAAATTCAAATTTAAGCATTAAACAGCATCAATGGTCCAGCCAACCACAATGAAGAGAAACACTAATGCTCTTCCCCATAGTAAAAATCTTTCGAACACCCAAATTAAGCATTAAAACACAAAAAATGTCAATATGAAGATTCAACATAAAAATCAAGCTGAAATTGAACATACTTGTAAGCTCTCCACAAGAAGAGACGAAGAGCTTCTTGGAAGGCAACAGAAGTGAGGATAATAAGGGCATACGGCCACCATGAGGTTGTCTTGAGCGGTAGGAAAGCCCTCCAGATTCCAGAAAGCACGATTAGACTAATCAGCCACACCAAAGTACTACACACACAAACACACAGTAATCAATTATGTAACAATGCCATTTCTTTTCAATTCAATTTCATTTCAGAACAGATTTCATTCAAAAAAATTGAGAAAATATAACATTAGGAAACCAAGTTTGGAGCAATTGAGATGAATACTCATACCAAAGTACTACACACAAACACACAGTAATCAAATTATGCAACAATGAAATTTCTTTTCGATTCAACCTCATTTCAGCACAGATTTCATTCAAATTATTGAGAAAATATAACATTGGGATACCACTTTTGAAGCAATTGAGATGAATACTCATACCTGGAGAGGAGGGTGAGAATCAAGAAAGGCTTTTTGGAGATGACCGCAATGAAGAAGGAGAGAGAGGGGCCTAGGGCTACCAACGCATACCCAATTCCGGCAGCGACAGTCATTTGCCGCCGGTCTTAATGTCACAACTCAGAAAATCTCAGGGATAGTTTGTGGAATCAACCACCTTACTTGATTAATTGCTATCAAATGGGTCAACTGCAATTTTTAGGTTCCTTGCGAATTTTCAGTGGCGAGCAGAAAAATAAAAAAAACCATTAACACTTAATAAAATTGAAAAAACTGGGAACCAAAAATTGAACCAATAGGTTATTTGGTTTGGGATGGTTCATAAAAATTAAAAAATCGAATACGTGTATATCGATTCGATTCCAATCAAAATATTTGAACCATTAATAAATAGAACCGAACCATTAATTTATTAAACGATGTCGTTTTAATTTGGTATATATATATTATATATATATAAAAAAAACTTAATTTTTTCGTTCCTAATTCCATTTGCGGCGTGACCTAGGTTAGGTTTGGCCACTCCTCGCCTTCTCACTTCCTTAACGCCGCGTCGTCGCCTCTTCCCTTCCTCATCGCCGTTGCCTTTTCCGACCATCCTTGCCGTCGATTTGCTCACACCAGGCAGCTTTATCACTTTTGTGGCGAGCATATTTCCACTCCTTCAGGTATGAATTAAACTTTGTTGCATGTTTTCCAGCTTTCCCTCTTCAGTTATTTCTTACAGTTTTTCTGATTCTTAAATATCAATCATATTTTTGTGAGATTTAACATGTTTACGATTGAGAGGTTAAGAATTCTAATATTACCATTTTATGTAAGCCAATAGCATTATCTGAAGGGAAAAAAAGTTTCTAGCTCTTTCATACTTTTTGAAAATTTGACTGAGATGCTGAGGAAAGAATCTTGTACACGGGTTTTGCTGTAGACCCATATGTAAATTATATTCTTTCAACTATTTTCAATTCAATGGAACCGTGTCTCAACCACTTTTGATTGATTTTCTCTATGGTTTCTTTTCCACCTTTCAGCTCGATACAAAACATTGTCTCTTAAGATCCAAGCTATAATATGCTTCTCGATATCTTGAAGTTTTTTTATACTTCGTATTTGTCTTCACATTGTTGCTTGTGTTTATACTTTCTGTTACTAGCACCTGTTTAAGTGTGCATTTTTGAACTTAATGCATTTTGTATGCACCTGAATCAAACTTATTAATCTTCTTTTTGCTCTATTTTTGCTAGACATTATTATCTTATTTGCTCGCAATGGCGTTATTGCCTCTCATCAACTGCCAGATTTCTGCCTTTTGTTTAAATTTGACACCTTATCTTTTTCATCTTTATTATCGATTTCTTACTTTCTTTGTTTCTCTCTTTCCCTTCAAATATCAGTTGCAGATGGAACCCATTAATGTCGAGATTGAGGAAGAAAGCGAGAAACATGAGATACACGTTGAAGAAAAAGATGGGGATGATGAAGCTGCTAATGAAAAAGGCGAAATGCATACACGGGCTAAAATATCAATGGTATGACAACATTTCACTTATGTTAAAGGTGCAACAAAAGCACAATGTCCTTATTGCAAATCATGGTTAAAATATCATGCTACTATAAATGGTACCTCCAATTTGAAGAGTCATTTAGAACACCATTGTCTTCAGTCACTTGTTTTGTTAATGAAAAAGGGAGATAAAAAGCAATCGATTTTAGGTTTTAAGCCCACACCAAAGGGGGGAGGTAGTTCTCTTGCTACTCATTCTTTTAATGTAGAGAAGTGCAGAAGGACACTTGCTAGAATGTGAATCAAAGACAATAGATCTTTCAGTATTGTTGATGATGAATGATTTCAGGAATATTCTTGACAGTTGAATCTAATGTTCAAAATGCCATCTAGGTGGACTGTAGCTAGAGAATGTTTGAGGATTTACAAGGAGATTGCTAACCTTAAAAATCTTTTAAAAAATCAAACTTTTTTGCTTACCACTGATACTTGATCATCTGTTCAAAATATCAATTATATATGTCTTACCGTGCATTGGGTTAATGATGATTGGGATTTAAAGATTTTTTTTGAACTTTTGTCCGATAGCTAATCATAGAGGTGAAACAATTGGAAAGTTTGTTTATTTATGATTACAAAAATGGGGTATTGATCGAGTTTTCACTGTGACGGTAGATAATGCTTCATCAAATGACGGGGCAATTCAATATTTGAAAAGTAGGCTTAGAGGGCCTAATGCCATACTTGATTGTGAGCACATGCATTTAAGATGTTGTGCACATATTATAATTTTTGTTGTGAGAGAAGGGTTAGAGGAGCAAGATATGTCCATCTCAAGAATTAGAAAGGCTATGAGATACGTTAGGTCATCACAATCTAGGACTGCAAGGTTTAAGGAATGTGTTGAAAAAGTTAAAATTGATTGTAAGAAAAAGCCTTTCCTTGATGTTGAAACTAGGTGGAATTCCACCTACCTAATGTTGGAAACGGCTGTAAAGTATATGGATGCTTTTGAGAGTATGAAAATTGTAGATGGCAATTTCTTGGCCTAATTTGATGTTGATGATGAAGACGAAGTCGGGAGTGTTACAAGAAAAAGAAAGGGAAAAGATAGAGTTGGGGGGCCTCCGGATGCAAATGATTGTAAGAATGCAAATCAATTCATTGATTATTTGAGTGTTTTTTACAATGTAACCAACTTGATTTCGCGGTCTAGGTTTGTCACATCCAACTTGTTTTTAGGTGAACTTGTGACAATGCATGCAACCATATCACAAATGTGCATGGATGTGGATGAGGGAAAGAAGAGAATGACACGTTCAATGAAAGAAAAATATGACAAATATTGGGAGAACATGGATAATATGAATTTCTTGTTGTATGTGGCCGTTGTTTTAGATCCCCGCAATAAAATGTTCTTTCTTGGGTGGTGTTTGGGTCAAATTTATGGAATTAATTCATCGAGTACCAAGGATATTTGTGCTAAAGTGATTAAAACATTGAATGACTTGTTTGATCATTACAAACAGAGAGATGAGAATGTGAAGTGGGGCAACAAGGAAGATATTTCATCTTCAAATTCTGTTGAATGTTCTACTTTTATGGGCAATAGTGCAAAAAATCTAGAATTAAACTTTTTAAAATATTTGGAGGAGCAAGGAGGCATGAGCTATAAGTCGGAAGTTGAAATATATTTGTTCGATGGAATGGAAAAGAAAGATGATAAATTTGATATTTTAGCTTGGTGGAAAGTTAATTTTACAAAGTTTCCTATTTTATCTCAAGTTGCTAGACATGTTTTGAGGATGTCAATTTCTACTGTTGCTTCGGAGTCCGCATTTAGCACTGGTGGTAGGGTGATTGATCCGTTTAGGAGCTCTCTTACTTCACAAAATGCTGAAGCTTTAATTTGTACACAAGATTGGATACGTTCTACCTCCATTGATCTTGAGCTCCCGGATGTGCATGCTAAGCGTATTGAGGAATTGCAAGAAAAGTTGAAAATGGTATGCAATATTTTTTATTTATTGGTAAGTTTTTTGTATTTTTAATTAGTTTGCCTCACATGTAACATATTTTATCCTTTTGTTTTAGATGAATTTGATGGTGGACCAAAGTTTTTTGAACCATTCGTGTTTGATGATTGATGAAAATTTGGTGTGTTGCTGGGGAAAATATTATAACTAGGAACAGTAAGGTTGATTATTACCACATGTAGCTGATTTTTAATTTTTCTTAAATTGTATTTTATGAAATATGAATGGTGCATCCACTTTTGTATATGTGAGAACACATTACAGTCTATCCTAGAACAAGTTTTATCTATCCAGTTGTGTGTTATTTCTGCCTTTCCAGCCATAGCCTAATGTTTACAAGACACTCTTGGAGTGCTGAATCTGATTATTTACTGCATAATAGATGATGATAAGTTTTGAATTTGCAGTTATTATTTTATCAGAGCTCGTGAGCAAAATACAACTTGGTCTTCCTTCAAATTATGAGTTGCTAAATTGTTTTTCAATTATGAATCTGTTGTTTCCTTCAACTCTGTATCTCCTTTGTACTAATATTATCAATTACGAGTTGCTAAGTAGTTTACTAACTAAGAGTATGATTTGTTGGTGTTTTTCGAAGAGTATGATTTGGGTTCAGTTAATTGTTATGGTCTCATAGTTGAAGGTAGCACCTTGAGCATTTTCAGCCTCATCGTTCCCATATTTGGTTATCCGGCATAGTCATATTTTGTAGAGAAGGTTGAAGAAGAATAACTTCATATTTTGGGTTTTGAATTTTGGAATTATGTAATTTTTCAAGAGATGATCTTAAGAAAGACACCTTTTGTAGAGTTGAAATTTCTGCTTCTTGCACTTTATAGAATTACTTATAAATTTGTTCGGTCAATGTTTGGCATACTGATCAGTGCATATGTTGTCATTCCTGTGCTGTTTATCAGACCTATGATTAGTTTAGGTTTAATCTCTTTCAAGTTCTTGGTCGTGATCATAAAATTATTACATCTGTTGAATGTGCAAAAAGATTTCCATGGTTGTAAATTACACATAAATAAACCGAAACCGAAAACACCAAACCATTTATAAACCAAAACTTATCGGTTTCAAAACATCTAAAACCGATATCCTTTGATTCGGTTTGGTTCCGACCTAACACCGAACCAAACTGAACCATGCACACCCTTATTTTTTTACACACACATACTCAAGTTATTACCAACATCTTATACTCCCTCCCTCCCTCCTATCCAGCTTAAAGATTTTCTCTTACAACAATATGAGAATTAAATAAATATTAATATAATAAAATGAGAGTGAATAAATGAAGAAGGTATTATGAGTATAAAATATAAAATAGAAGAGAGAATGAGTGAGAGGTATAGTAAGGAGATTGTTGTTGTGAGTATGACAATCAAGTCTCATTGAATATAAAAATATTATAAATTTGTCATTTTAGAACGTACTAAGAGTGAAACGCTTAAAATGGCAAATTGTTCTAAGTCGAAACAAGTTGAAAATTTTGCAGCAATGAAGGGAAAATTCGTCTTTAAATGTTCATGCTTACTTCATAAGATTCTTAGGGCATTTATGTAAATAGATATATCATACAACATTAAATTTGATTTTATTGAATAGACCAGGGGTGTACATTCCACTATGCAATATTTGAATTGAAGATAGGAGACTATTATCTCTTTATCTTCATCTCAAAACCTTTTCTTACCATTTCCAATTTCCAAACAACACAAAAATACACACACATGCACACAAACACACACACACACGCACACACCGCCAGACACATACTGTAACAAACAAATACACAAGGGCATACAGTGGCACACACAGAAACACACCCAAAATATAAAATAATCTAATTGTATTTTCTCCACTCTGCATAACAGGTTAATTGTGGAAACGAGATTGGGAGGAGAGTAGCTTCAATGGTACGATGAAGTCCGAATTCAACGTTATTTGAGCTTTCAAGGTAAATTCTTTAAACTTCATTGAATGTAATTTGGGGTTGTTAATTTTTTGTTATTTTGGAGTTTTTGGTTTTGGAGGTGTTATTGTTGGTGATGC
This sequence comes from Adenophora triphylla var. japonica, assembly GCA_022495995.1. Lineage (NCBI taxonomy): Eukaryota > Viridiplantae > Streptophyta > Magnoliopsida > Asterales > Campanulaceae > Adenophora > Adenophora triphylla. The sequence goes on along the minus strand of JAFEMH010004466.1, from coordinate 44,383 downwards.
TGCCAGAAACGATCGGATCAACCCAAATCCGGCGGTAGGTTATATCCCAGCGATTGATCAGCCTGAAACAGAGAAACAAACACGTAAACTAAGCCGGGGCTTCTCCGGCGAAAGCCCTCCGGCGTGAGAGTAAGTATTTCCTTTGTGAGAGAGAGAAATCAATTGACAAGAGTTCAGGGTCAAAAGATAACGTACCAAAATATGTGAATTATGGCTTGTATTTATAGGTATAGCAATGTATAATCCATGTTGAATTGGATTGCTAAGAGATAAGATATGAATCCTAAGAGAATTATAAGGCCGAGGAGTCCTTGTTGGACCTGAATTTTGTATCTGTGGTGGTTACAATCCTAGAAAGATTATAACTACTCAATTTCCTTATTTGAATATGACTGATATAAACTGCAACTCTGTACGAAAGCTGAGATGGCCTCTCCTCGTCATACGTCGCCAGGTCGGCCTATGATGAGCCGGGGAAGATATAAGAGACAAATGAAGAAACCCGTCATGGTGGTTTGATAGCCGAGGAGGCCTCCTCGTCGTCAAGGGAGCTCAGCTCGGCCTTGGAGGGAGGTCTCCCTCGGTATTGAGTTGGGCCTTGGTCATTTCGCCTGTTAAGTCTAGGTCAACCTAGGGAATGACGAGGTGACTTAGTACGAGGAAGCCCATTTCCTTTTTCGTATATGAGACTTGAATGGATTATGTTTAGGGCCCAATCCACTTGGGCCTTGCCCGGACTAGCCCAAGTTCGTATCTCGGTTTATACTGTTCAGTGGCCCCCGACTTTCTAGCTCGGCTATGCCGAGGAGGAAGTCAGCTCTACCTCACCTTATGAGAATACGAACAGGCATCACGTGGCAAGTGTCACTTCAATATTCGCCGGTTAAATAGTACAATGATGGGGCGTGGTCCACGATGTTTGACATGTCTTGGGAACCCACCACCTCATTTAATGCTCGGGGGCAAGGACGGCGTCTGATCCATTGTGACCCGTTTCAACCTGGATCTGACCCGTATTGAGGGTATAAAAACAAAATCCCTCTTTCAATTCCAATTTTTATCACCCTTTGCAATTGAGAGCGAAATATCAAGATTCAAAAACCCTCATCGTGTTCTTGAGTTTGAGTGCCCAGATTCTCAAACTCGTTCGATTCGTCCGTTCGTTTCCATCAATCTTCAACTGAAAAGGTATAATCTCTTCTCCTTTTACTGTTTTCTGCGTTTTTAACTTTGCAATTTCTGGGTTTTGTTGAATTTTCTCTTGAAACCGCCATTGATGAAGCTTGAAGCTTTTTTCTGAGTTTCTGTCTTGATCTTTTTATTGAATCGTCTTGCACCTTCATCCCCTTTTTAGAAATGGCCCATTCTTGGCAACATACCCCAAGTGTTATTCACGGCTATCATAAGGGCAATCTTAGGGTTTATCGAAGGGACAATGGGCCATGGCTGTTGGTGCCCTTGTTACAAATTGGGGAGATGTTGACGTGGTACGGATGTGTGAATGTGGTGCCCAAATTTTTGTGTTGGATTCACGCGAGTTTGAATACATCCGAGTTATTTGAAAAACGGAGTCGCCACGCCATTTTGATTACCTCAAAACTTTGAAAAAAAGGTTTTTACTTGGGTTCGGAGGTTAAGTTACCCCTTGGGAAGAACGTTTGGCGTTCACCCAAAGTGCCTTGCCGGAGCAAGTCTCCCAAGATTTCAGTAATCGTGCTTGCTTGCGTGCTTTCTTGTGTGCATGTGTTTGAAAATAAGGGGGGGAATGTCCCAAGTTGTCTTCCGGACGTACAAACCATTTGTTGGTTGTCGCTCGGGATTCCTTGGATTTTATGTATTTGGGATTATGATCCCGTCCTCATCTTTGACTTGTGATCATCGCATTTTAACCTCGGGACCCTCGGGACTTGCGTGATCGAGAGAATGTCTCTCTTTTTGGTCAAAGATGAGGTTCTTTAGAAAAGAAAGGTCCTTAGCCCATCAATCCTACGCTTTAAGACGGTTGAGCTCGTATAGATGCTTCATACTCTTTCTTAAGCGATAACCGGAGATATAGGGTTCAAGGTGTCCCTTTCTAAAGAGATATGGAACCTTTAATGGAAGGAACGATGCAAAGATGAGAACTTTTACACCGGTCCGTTCCAAGGTTGCTAATGGGAACATGGGGGAATGCATGTAAAAATGATACTTTAGTGAAAAGACGACATTTTAGAATGTAAAGCATGTCTTTTGGTTGCAAGGGATGCTTTTTGTGCAAAGAAAAGGTTTTTTTATACAAAGAATGCATTTTTATGTTGGAAAATAGCATTTAATGCACAAATGATGCATGAAAATGGCAAAGAATGATTTTTAATGCAAAGTATGCATTTTGAGTATGAAAATGAGTTTTTAAATGCAAAAGCTGCATCCTTAATGTGAAAAGGGGGTTTTTGAGTGCAAAGGATGCACCATTAAAGCAAAGACGTCATTTTGGTGAAAAAGATATCCTTTTAATGCAAATGATGCTGCTCTGTATGCAAATGTTTTAGTTTAAATGCAGATTGATGCATTAGAAAAGGAAAACATCAGATTGCAGCTGAAAAGATAAGGAGTCTGCAAACTGGCTACTTATGTCGCGCGACATAGGCTGCCTATGTCGCGTGACATAACAAGCCATTTTGCAGAAGCCTAAACAACTGAGATTTGCAGAGGTAACAAGGCACCAAAATGGTCAAGTTACTTCACAAACAAATCTCAGAGAGCATGTTTATTGATAATGAACACTTCAAGAGGGTGTGGATATGAGGGATCCACACTCATCTTGAGTGTTCATGCAAAACCATGTTAAATCGGAGCTTTTATATGAAATGCAATGAAATAAAATGTGGATCTGGGTAATATAACATAAAGTATGCAACTTTAATCAGAATACTACATTATAAATGCATTTAGCATAGAGATTTCACATTTGAATGAAAATAGAGAGTGGAAAAGGATAGAAACTCGTTACCCTTGAAGATCCACAACTCCTATATCAAGTTAGATATAGGAGCCTTCTAGCGTCCTCCTCCGGAGTTGGTGTCCAGCCTTGAGACCGTGAGAATTCCTTGATTCTTGATGTATATATGAAGTGTGTGTGTGTGGGAAGTGTGTGTAGAATTGATTTGAGAGGATTGGGGTGATTTGGGGGGTATGTGAGGAAAGAGAAGGCTACGGGCGTATTCCCTATAGAGGGCGAGGGGTGGAAGTGGTGTGTGTAAAATGAGAGGTGAAGGCCTCTATTTATAGGCTGCCTGCATGGGCTTGTTATGTCGCACGACATAACAAGCCATAACTGCTTTCCTTCTAGAAACATGCAAGGTGGCATGGTTCTAGAACTTTTCCTGGCTGGTTATGTCGCACGACATAAGTAGCCACTTCTGGATTCTTCTAGAAACATGCAAGGTGGCAAGCTTCTAGAAGTTTTTCATGGCCTATTATGTCGCACGACATAAGTAGCCAATTCCAGTCCCTTCTAGAAACATGCAAGGTGGCAGTCTTCTAGAAGGGTTTTGGAATTAAGAAAAACATGTTTCTTAATTACCAAGCATTCCCTTTAGCCCTTAAAAGGCTTGGAACATTTCTGAAATTATTCCGGAACTGTAGGAAAGTCCGAGGAATTACCGGAAAAATTACCGGAATTGCCGGGAAAATTAACCGGAAGGCATGAGCCAGATTTGGGTACTTACAGAAGCCCCTCGGCAACGTCACTTGCAGGGCGAGTGGGGTTGTCGATAGAAAAGGATCCAATCTTGCGAATGCCGAGACGGATTGGGTGACCAAGTTGGTCGAGTGGCTGGACCTTTCATGAAAGGCTACCTACGTATCCCGGAGGAATCAAGCCAGGTCGTAGTTCAAGCTTTTATTGAGTCGAAATGTTATTCCTTCATCTTGGAATAACGGAGATCGAAATAAAGCGAAAAAAGGTCGAAATGTTATTCCGTCATTCGGAAATAACGGAGATCGAAATAAAGCGAAAAAAGGTCGAAATGTTATTCCGTCATTTGGAAATAACGGAGATCGAAATAAAGCGAAATGTTATTGCCTTCCGGCCATAACTGAAATTTTTTAACAAGAAACATTATCCTATTTGGCAATAACGGGGGATTTCCCGGAGGAAACGTTATCCCATTTGGCGATAACGGAGAATTTCCCGGAGGAAACGTTATCCCATTTGGCGATAACGGAGGATTTCCCGGAGGAAACGTTATCCCATTTGGCAATAACGGAGGATTTCCCGGAGGAAACGTTATCCCATTTGGCGATAACGTGGGATTTCCCGGAGGAAACGTTATCCCATTTGGCAATAACAGAGGATTTCCCGGAGGAAACGTTATCCCATTTGGCGATAACGTGGGATTTCCCGGAGGAAACGTTATCCCATTTGGCGATAACGTGGGATTTCCCGGAGGAAACGTTATCCCATTTGGCAATAACGGAGGATTTCCCGGAGGAAACGTTATCCCATTTGGCGATAACGTGGGATTTCCCGGAGGAAACGTTATCCCATTTGGCGATAACGTAGGATTTCCCGGAGGAAACGTTATCCCATTTGGCAATAACAGAGGATTTCCCGGAGGAAACGTTATCCCATTTGGCAATAACAGAGGATTTCCCGGAGGAAACGTTATCCCATTTGGCGATAATGTGGGATTTTCCGGAGGAAACGTTATCCCATTTGGCAATAACGGAGGATTTCCCGGAGGAAACGTTATCCCATTTGGCGATAACGTAGGATTTCCCGGAGGAAACGTTATCCCATTTGGCAATAACAGAGGATTTCCCGGAGGAAACGTTATCCCATTTGGCGATAACGTAGGATTTCCCGGAGGAAACGTTATCCCATTTGGCGATAACGGAGGATTTCCCGGAGGAAACGTTATCCCATTTGGCAATAACGTAGGATTTCCCGGAGGAAACGTTATCCCATTTGGCGATAACGGAGAATTTCCCGGAGGAATCGTTATCCCATCTGGCAATAACGGAGATTGCGAAAAAGGTTGGATTTTGTACAGAAGTTGGAAGGAATCAATAGTTTTTGTAAAGAAAAGTGGGATGTATCCGGATAATTTTTGTAAAGAAAACTGGGATGTACCCTGATTATTTGAAAAATAAAATTGAAAATGCCAAGGGCAAATAAACTGAGTCACAGAGGTAAATTTGTAAAATAGGCCACGGGGCACCGGAGGGAAAACTGGATTGAAAGTAATTAGAAATGCCGGGGCATAAAGGGTAAAAGAGGCCTACGGGGGACAAAATTGTAAAATGGAGCCTTCAGGGGCAAAATTGTAAAAATCAGCCACAGGGGCTTAGTATGTCGCACGACATAACAGGCCCTGTGGACAGATTTATTAAAAATCGCACAGTCGCCATTTTGAAATTAAATTAGACTTGAAATTGAGAGGGAGGCGACGGCGAGAAGAGAGAGAGCAACCTCAGAGGGCAATTTGAGAGGGATCTAGAGAAATCAAACAAATCTTTAGTTCGATTCAACTTGGAAAATGCCTCCTAGGCTCTATCCGACCAAAAGGGCTTCTCAACATGCCAACTTAGCTACTCGAAGAAAGGGGGTGCAAAGGAATCAACGGCCGTTTCTTCCGGAAGCACCAAGAGGAGATTTCTACCCACAGCTCGATGAGCATACTTCGGATGTTCGGAAGAAGGAAGAGGTAAGAAACCTAGGTTTTTTTTTTGAAAATTTCTTTCAATTTGGGCGAAATTGATTTGAACTGATTTTTTTTTAGACTGCGCTATTGACATGAACTGGCATGTGAACATAGATTGACCTAGGAACTGTGATACTAGAATGCATGCTCTTAGATGATAGGTTTTGACCTATTTTTCATTTGAGACGATTTCAAGAAATAGCACGAAATATTAATATTTGTGCCATGTTTTCTTGCAGGGATTGCGCACCCGTGGCTCCCCTGAGGTGATTGGCAGGCTATGGGATAGCTTGCCGGGTAGCCAGGAGCAGGTGGACTCGCCTAAGGGCCTGATTTACGCTGCTGGGCTAGGGAAATTTTTGAGATGGCGAAGGCCATCGGGGGCACTCGAGAGGAGTGTGGATCTAGTGAGGGCATTCAGAGAGTTACGGTGGGAGACCACTCACTCATTTCACTTCTCTTGGGGTGAGACAGCGGTCACTCCGCTGGACTTTGCGGTCATCACAGATCGCCCTTTTACGGATGAGCCGCTCTACATAGAGGAGCACTGTACGGGAGTTGAGCCCCGGCTATTGCCGATGATGATTTTATGGGCTTACTTGGTTTCGTTCCCCGGATCAAGAAGGGGAATGGATATGAAGTTGGGGGTGCTACATGGCCCGATTGAGGGCGAGCAGGGACTACACCGTGGTAGATGATCCCGTTGAGAGCCGGGCCGAGAGCCGAGAGATTGGCTAGAGCTTTTGTATGGGTGGGCTTTTCCGACATCTTTGTTCATCAACAGCGCATCCACCGCTTTGATTTCACTGTTGGAGCTACCGAGAGCCCGGGATACCGTCCGGAATACGTCCCGGGGAGCGAGTTTAGCCGAGATGTATTTGGCCCTAGATGACGTCGCCCGAGGGAAGGCGAAGTACTTCACTGCTTTCATCCGGCTTTCGAGGTATTCTCTCACCTTGATCTCTTTTCTTTTGCGCATTTCATTATATCCCTTGTTTTCCCTGTTTTGACTTCTTCTTCTCCTTTTCGGGCTTGGGCCTTCGAGTACTTTAGGCATTATGAGTGGCAGATACAGGATGAGTTTCCTGCCACCACTTTTCCCGCTCTTCGTCGGTGGACAAAGAATGCCAGAAATGCAGACCCGGACACCGGAGGGTTCGAGGTGCGGGATCACGGCCTCGTATCACGATACGCCGACATGCACGAGAGGGATTCCACGAGGCCGAGCTTGTTCCCTGGACCGGCCGTTACGATGACCTGGATTTGGATCATGCCGCGCACTTGACAGAGTGTCGCAAGCCGCTAGTGGGCTTGTCCGGAGATGCCTTGTATCTAGGAGAGAGCGTATAGACAAAGCATGGGCCGAATAGGCACGCTCGGATCCCCGATGATCCTCCGGCTAGGATGTGGTTTGCCTCGCTAGTTGGCGAATGTAGATGCTCGATTGTAGGCATGGCAAAGCACATCTCTACACACGGGAGGGGGACTATACTTTGTACGTGGCCGAGGCATCTTCGGTCCCCACGGACCCGGGGTTGGTTATGGCGCCCATAGCGCGGGGCCTTCGACCGGCTACGTGGCTAGACCTCCTTTGCCCCGACTTTCATTGATTATCAGGGTGGCGGTCGCATGAGGCGAGCTCACATTGATATGTCACAGACTCATCCTCATCTGGTGTTCCCGCGAGGTTCTAGATCTGTAAGTATTGTTTCTTACGTCTTTTGGATTGATTGCATCTCTTTCTGTTATCAAGAAGCGTATTCGACACTTATTATGTCCGCTTGTAACAGTGTCGGCTCGAGCTTACGGGCACTTGACCGGGGCGTATACCGGCGTGGGCATGAGTGGGAAGCTCCAGAAAGGCATGAGCTTCTGGAAGAATCAGTGCCGGTCACAGGGTTCGATTGATATCTCTCCACCTGGCCAACCGAGAAGGAAGAAGAGCCGCTCTGATGACGTGGGCACCAGCGGGAGCACTAGAGGACCGACGCCTCGGACAAAGACTGCAAATGTGCCTCTTTACAGACCCATTGAGATTGACGATGATGATGATGAGGATGGGGGAGCTGAGACGGCTACGGACTACGAGCTTGACTCTACTGTTATCACCGAGCTCGACGACTACTATCGCACGGGGACCATAGCCTACGAGGCACCTTCGGACGACCCTGATGATGAGCCAGAGGAGGCTGAGGATGACGACGAGGATGGAGATGAGGGAGAGGATGATGAAGAGGGTGATGGAGAGGATTCAGAGTAGCCCCCTTCCCCCTTAGACATTTATGGCTTTTTGGTTATTGTACCCTTTTAGGGAAAACATGTCATTTATTTTTGCTATGCACATCTTTTGGACTTGGCCTATTTCATTTTGTACGTACATTGTTAGCCTTTTGTTGCACGCACTTATGAAATGACAATGGTATGGTATTTGGCTTGAATATGAATGATTTGAATGGATTTTTGGCTTGAATATGAATGCAATGGGTGTACATGGGGTAAAGGACCCTTCCCCTATGCATTTGAGAAGTGTAGGATTGGTATTTGCAGCTTCTGATATGTCGGGGAGTGCCCTGGGGAAAACAGGAAGCTACTGATGTCTGCTGTCTGATGTGGCTTGTTATGTCGCACGACATGGCTTGTTATGTCGCGCGACATAGTAAGCCTAAACTGTGCTTTTCATTGCCTTTGGAACTGGAATGGAACTGCAGTCACAGGTTGGAATTGGGTGACCAAAAGAGGTCACCTACCTGGCCTCCTTGGGACAATGGCAAAGAGATATTAGCCCCTCCCTATAAGGATGGAAACGGGGTGACCTAGGAGGTCAAACAACCAATCCTTCATAGGAATGTTCCAAATCAAAAGGGGTGACCAATATGGTCATAAAATTGGACTTTTATGAAAAGCTTATGCACTATCGAGGAACGGGGAGAGAAAAGGTGACCAAAGTGGTCGGATGGCTGAACCTTTTATGAAAGGCTACCTACGTATCCCGGAGGAATCAAGCCTTGATCGTAGTTCAAGCTTCATCTAGACAGTTTAGGAACGATGTCTAGGATTCTTGAGGTTTTGACGATTAGTGGAGGTCGTCACCTGAGGAAGCTAAAGCTTACGTCACTATCGAGTAGATAGAGGCAGCTATAACTGGAAAACTTGAGCATACTTCTCAATCTGTGATAGAGGTAGCCAAAGTTGGATTTTTGACAATTAGGAAACTGTCGCCTAGCGTTATCTCGTTATAACGGAAGTAACGGAGGCGCTTTTGGGAGAAAATGTTATTTTTAGCAATTGGCACGTTACTTGAGCCTAGGGGTGATTTTTTCTTGGAAACAATGGTAGAGACGGGTGCGGATGTACATATGGAATGTGTTTAAGACATGTTTCAAGTAGGTGGGGTTGTATCCCTTGGGTGCGAAGCTGAGCTGCTGCTTTATTCTTTGAGATTTTGTCAACGTGGACTAGAATTCCCTCTTGGGCTGGGGCGGGTTTAAACTTCGGGTCTCGATGAATGTTCCTTTCTCACACACTGGCATTTGAAGGCGATGTCGACAGGCTTTTACAACCAAAGACTAAAGCAGATGTCGAAGTGACCAAACCTCTCTTCTAGGGATGGATATAACTCATCGGAGCCCCGGTCTGAGGAAGAACTTTCTGCAAAGCCCCATGAAAGATCCTTTCACTGGCAAAGCCCTGGTTGGATGAACTGAGCAGGCGAAGTCTTAGGTTTTGAAGAAGTGACTTAATGAAGCCCCAATCTGATGATCTAGCGAAAATCCCAATATGATTGGCACTGCGGAAATGACCCTGAGGTTGATCTTGACCAAAACTGAATCCATCTAGGGACCTAGTGAAGAACCCGATGTGAATCCCAAAAATGACTAAAGAAGCCCCAGTCTAAAGAAACGGCTTGGCAAAGCCCCAGACTTGAAGAGTTTCAAGGCAACCCTAATGCGAATTGTGGCAGAAGAGGGAAAACCTATCCTTCTCTCTCTCCTTTTTTTTTATTTTCTTTAGTCAATCAGTCAACCTTAAGAAGATGTGAAAGAAAAGATTCTCAGAAATACATACAGGGGCATATTTTTTGAAAGGTGGGAATATATCCCGATTTTGTGTTATTCTGATGGCCTTATTCGATGTAGGCACAAAACTCGCTTTGGATTTGACTCTTTTGAGAGAGTATAAGCGTAGAAGGGTTTGTAAAAGTGTATGGAAGCCCCTGCTGACAGAAAATAAGTGTTTAGCACTATTTTTCCTAAGATGTAGAAAGAGAAGACTTGTCAAGACATCTGAAAACCTGTTTTATTTACAATGATCACAAAATTGCTTAAAACCCTTTATTAATGCTCGGGTTATTCAACCACTAATCTCGATATGAAGAGACATTCCTATTAATCATGAGGAGAAAGTCAACCAATGTCGCGGATCAAAGTTGGCTGGTGTGAAAAAAAGGTTTGTGTATAGGGAGGTCGTTAATGAGACCGGGTTTTCAGGAATTTGGCTGTGTCTATAGGAGAGGTCATTTGATGAGAACGGGTTTTCAGGAATTTGGATATGTTTATGACCGGACCATTGCTGGTTGCCTACGTTCCCCTCATTGTGAGGAGCTCAGGTCGCCGTAGTTCGGCCTTGGCCGGACTGTGTTTGGTTTTGGGAAATGGGATTTGTGGTTCCTTTAGTGAAAAGGCTTAGGATGAGATGATGAGGCGTGGGCCTCGGGATGATTCCTTGACCAAGTCATTTTGGACGGTTGCTTCTGATTTTCATCTTTCATTGGGGGAGAAGGGATTTGCACGTGCCTAAAGGCTTACGAAATGCTTCTGGCTTTGCTTCGACCGCCCCATTGTTATCGACAACTTTCATTCTTTGAGCTTTGATTTTGCCTGTCCGTCAAGCTTTTGATGGGCGGTGCTGGGTCCTTGGCCTCATTTTCTTTTATTTTCTATGTGCAACCCTGTTTTTTTTTGCCTAGACTGCCCTTTTTAGGGATTTTCGGTCTAGCTGGGCATTACTCTTTTTGCACTGAGATTTTTTTTCTTCTTTCTTTTTTTTTTTATATATGTGCAACCTGTTTTTGCCTATTTGCCCTTTTTAGGGATTTTCGGTCTAGCTGGGCATTACTCTCTTTGCACTACATATTTTTATTTTATGAAGCACCTGAGGGCCAAGGCAAGCCTCTACTTGAACTTTCTTGATATCCTTGAGGTCTAAGGCAGGCTCCTAGGTCGTTGTCGACACGGGGTCAATCTTTCGAAGCTGAGTGGCCTTTTGTTGTCCCTTGATGTTGCCGCCGTCGTTGACTTGGTCAAGATGAAGGTGGGGGCATGTATGGTTTAATGAAGGCCTTTTTGTGAAGTAAGGAAAGTGTATGGCTTGATGGAGGCCTTTTGTGGGGTAAGGAAGGTGTATAGGGAGAGCATTGGTTGACTTTCTCACACCGATTAATCAGAACGTGAATTATTTCGAGAGATTACTTGTTGAGCAATGCAAGTGATCATATAAAATAAAACCATTTCATTAAATGTAATGTAGGTGTGCAAATAATGTCTTAAGTCTAGCAAGAAAAGAAGAAGACTCTTTTATAGAAAATTGAAGATTAAATACAATGTCCGTAGAGGACTTGATTGAAAAAGAAAAGTACTAGAACCTACGAAGGTTGACTGAGTGACTATAATCCTTTTTTTTTTTTTTCTTACTTAAGGATAAGTAGACCCTAGTCTAGCTACTCTTCGCGGGTTGGACTGCTAGGTAACTTGAGCTTTCCTTCGTAGATCAGCCACTGAATTTCTTTCTTCAGATCCACACACTTGTCTGTCACATGACCAAAATGCTTGTGGTACTCGCAGAACTTGGTCATGTCAACTCTCTTGGGGTTTCTTGGCTTATAATTCTCGAGAGGTGTGAGAAGACCTCGTTTCACCAAATCATTGAAAACTTTGCTCGTGGGCATCCCGGAATCATCAGCCGATGTTTCGATCTTGCACTTCTGAATCGACCTCTTACCATAGCTTTCTATTGTTTGCCCATGGAGGTTCTCGAGCTTCCCATTTTCTATCAACTTCTGGATCTCATGCCTCAAATAGGTGCAATCATCAGTATTGTGCCCATGGTATTGATGGAAAAGACAATGCTTGGATTCATCCAACCGAACATGGGGATTCTGGGTTTCCAATTCTCCGGTGGCTTTATCGGCTTTTCTTTCATCGGCTTTTCCGACATCTTGCTTAAAGACATCTCCATGTTGTCAAAATGAAGGGAGCGGGGTTTTCGGGAAACATTGTTGTTCTCAAAACTTCAGATTCCCATTGTCCAATTGGTTCCATTGTTGGATTTGGGTGAAGGAAGCTACGACACTCTTTCTGGTCTTGAGCCAGTACGGTTCTTTGCTTGGTATTGGGTTATGCTCGGTGGAGTCATTTCCTTGCACAGTTCGACATCTTGGGTCAAGGGAGTATTGATACTCATCATGAGGTCAAGCTTCTCTTGCATACATTTCACTTGCTCCATTAATATTGCCACATGGGGGTCAACGGGGACTCTCGCAACAGGACTTTTATTAGCGAGATGGAACCACGGCAACGGTGGTGACAACGGGTGGGTTCGCTAAATCCGGTAGGTGACAGTGAGAACTTGAATCATCCAGATCCTCTTTTGGCAACTCATGATTGCGTTCGAGGTAGGTATAGGGGCTTGAGAACATAGCCACATAGCTCAAGGCGATCATGCGAAGTTGGGGTATAGGCGCGAGTGCTGCTGAGCGAGGATAGGTGGGGTGAAGCCCAATCCGTTCTGAGGAGCTGAGGGCAATGGGGCCCTGATGAGATGGGATGTTGGAAAGGACCGAGGAGAAGTGGTCCTTGACAAGGGATCATATGTGGATGGAGGAAGATATTGGTTATAGGCTGGGGGGTCTTGGTTATAGGATGAAGGGACTGAAATCACTGTTTCTGAAGTCTCATCTTCGACTACCACCGGAGAACCGTTCGACTCAGCGTGACCTGAAATCCATGACGACGGAGTGCGTCAATAAGCATGGCTTGCTGTTCCTCATGAGCCTTATGGGCATTTTCCAAAGCCAGGGCTAACTCTTCCTTCCTAACCATCTGATTTCCTGCACCCTCACTGTTTTCTGTCAAATCTGCCATTCTGACTCTTTGATGATTCTGCCTAAGGTTTTCTGCACTGAAAAGCCACTGATCCGGTATTCTCGCCCACTTCTTTCTCGCTGCGGGAAAAGGATAGGCAAAGTTTAGACTCGGGGATAGGTAATATTTAGGCTCGAAGGTAGGTAAGATTTAGACTCGGAGGTAAGTGTTTAGGCTAAAGGCTCAAGTAACATGCACTTATCGCTTAAACTTTGCTCAAAACACATTTTTTCCTAATCCTAATTGATCAGAAAAGATGAGACCTTGAAAGGTCAAGATTGGAAATTGAAGATCGGACCGAGGAGGTCTCGACTAGGAATTTGACCGCGAAAGAGGGAGAGATGAAAAATCGAAGATCGGACCGAGGAGGTCTCGATTAGGGATTTGACCATGAAAGGTCGGGAGATGGAAGATCGGGAATCGGACCGAGGAGGTCTCGATTAGGGATATGACCATGAAAGGTCGGGACAGGGAAATCGGAAATCGGACCGAGGAGGTCTCGATTAGGGATATGACCATGAAAGGTCGGGACAGGGAAATCGGAAATCGGACCGAGGAGGTCTCGATTAGGGATATGACCATGAAAGGTCGGGATAGGGAAATCGGAAATCGGACCGAGGAGGTCTTGATTAGGGATATCAGAGATAGGAAAAAAACGGAGATCGGACCGAGGAGGTCTCGATTAGGGATTTGACCATGAAAGGTCGAGACAGAAAAATCGGAAATCGGACCGAGGAGGTCTCGATTAGGGATATCAGAGATAGGAAAATGCAATTATGATTCCGTTAATTGTTCAAGTTTACTTAAAACAATGTCTTTTATTTATTCCTATTTGGTTGGAAAAGGGAGTTTGCCCTTCTTTTTCGCAACTACTCTAGATCCTGGATCAGTGGGTTCCGTCACTACATCTGTAAGCCCCTCGTATTCCACCTGTATTTCGACCTCCCAGGGTGGACAGCCCCGGGCGAGGGTCCTATAGGGCACGCGGATCCCACCGACCGAGAGTAAAGAACGCTCCTAACGGGTCTAGCGGGTCATAGGAACCTTCAACGCACGAGCGATGCGAATTATGGTCAAGGCAATACCGGAAAAGTCTCGTCTTTCTGCCTTAACGAAGTTTCGACAGAGTTTCGCTTGAGCGAATAACATTTTGACTTTCGGTAATGTCCGAGAAAATAATAGGCATGGGTCGGGCGGTAAAAGCCGGATGACGCAGTGTCACATTGAGCTTCGTTGCATACGCAGTGCGTGAGTCAGAATCGAAGTCAATGCCGGGTCTAGATCTTGCCAATTTTTCCTTGTCGGAATTTCGGCAGAGCTTCGCTTGAGCGAAAGATCTTTGGATTTTTGGCAAAGACTCGGTCTCGACTCTTACGCATTCCGTGCGGGTCAAAGTCGAAGTCAACGTCGGAGTCAAGATCCCACCTAATTTTTCCTTGTCGGAATTTTGGCAGAGTTTCGCTTGAGCGAAAGACCTTGACTTCCGTTATGAGCTAAGGCTTGACCTCTACGGGGGTATGCAACTGGGCTATATGACACGAACTAGACCAAAAACCAACCAAAAGTCACGGTTTTTTGAAACGTGTGACACGGACTGTGCATTAGTCGACACTGGCTGCCATGGGGAGGTTGGGATGATTCCGTGCGCGCCCGGGAGCATCGTAAGGCTGTCCGTGACTGCAGCTGGAACCACCCTCGGGTTTGAAGGACGTGCGTGCAAAGTGTACAGGATATATATCAGGTGCGCGTAGTGTGCGGTCTCCTAAAAATGTTCCTTTTTGAGTTAAAACAGAGATTTTCAGAAATGTGTTTTAAAGGAATGATTTTTGGGACGGGGAAAATGCAACACATAAGCACGTAAATTTTCTGGGAGCCCCGATCGATCATGGAGTGAGTAGCCCCAAGCTGCTAGGGCGCCCAGATTAACCATGATTTTTCCTGGTGGAATTGCCACTGAGGTCGCCCGGTCAGAATCCAAGGAGGATTGAGCCGTACGACTGCATGGATCAATTTTCCAAGTTCCACTCCTTTTGCTATTTTTCGGGTTGTTTCCCTTTCAAAGTATGCACAGATTCCAAGATGCAAATGATGCAATGCATGGTAAAGAAAGCAAGCACGATTAATGAAATCGGCGATGGGAGTCTAACCCGCTCAAAGGGAAAAGCTTTCTTTTATTATATTTTTTTTCAAAATTGTTTTTCGAAAAAAGGATACTGGTACGTGGATTGTTAAACCACCGGTTATCCCAACTCCCACGTCAGGGAGTGTACAGGAAGGGTAAGTGGTTTCCACCTATATACCGAGTATCGATTTTTTGTTTTGAAAATAAAAGCTTTTCTCCTTTGGGATATCCCAGTAGTCGCCAAACTGTGAATGTGGTGCCCAAATTTTTGTGTTGGATTCACGCGAGTTTGAAGACATCCGAGTTATTTGAAAAACGGAGTCGCCACGCCATTTTGATTACCTCAAAACTTTGAAAAAAAGGTTTTTACTTGGGTTCGGAGGTTAAGTTACCCCTTGGGAAGAACGTTTGGCGTTCACCCAAAGTGCCTTGCCGGAGCAAGTCTCCCAAGATTTCATTAATCGTGCTTGCTTGCGTGCTTTCTTGTGTGCATGTGTTTGAAAATAAGGGGGGAATGTCCCAAGTTGTCTTCCGGACGTACAAACCATTTGTTGGTTGTCGCTCGGGATTCCTTGGATTTTATGTATTTGGGATTATGATCCCGTCCTCATCTTTGACTTGTGATCATCGCATTTTAACCTCGGGACCCTCGGGACTTGCGTGATCGAGAGAATGTCTCTCTTTTTGGTCAAAGATGAGGTTCTTTAGAAAAGAAAGGTCCTTAGCCCATCAATCCTACGCTTTAAGACGGTTGAGCTCGTATAGATGCTTCATACTCTTTCTTAAGCGATAACCGGAGATATAGGGTTCAAGGTGTCCCTTTCTAAAGAGATATGGAACCTTTAATGGAAGGAACGATGCAAAGATGAGAACTTTTACACCGGTCCGTTCCAAGGTTGCTAATGGGAACATGGGGGAATGCATGTAAAAATGATAATTTAGTGAAAAGACGGCATTTTAGAATGTAAAGCATGTCTTTTGGTTGCAAGGGATGCTTTTTGTGCAAAGAAAAGGTTTTTTTATACAAAGAATGCATTTTTATGTTGGAAAATAGCATTTAATGCACAAATGATGCATGAAAATGGCAAAGAATGATTTTTAATGCAAAGTATGCATTTTGAGTATGAAAATGAGTTTTTAAATGCAAAAGCTGCATCCTTAATGTGAAAAGGGGGTTTTTGAGTGCAAAGGATGCACCATTAAAGCAAAGACGTCATTTTGGTGAAAAAGATATCCTTTTAATGCAAATGATGCTGCTCTGTATGCAAATGTTTTAGTTTAAATGCAGATTGATGCATTAGAAAAGGAAAACATCAGATTGCAGCTGAAAAGATAAAGTCTCGCAGCGGCTACTTATGTCGCGCGACATAGCCGCCTATGTCGCGTGACATAACAAGCCATTTTGCGAAGCCTAAACAACTGAGATTTGCAGAGGTAACAAGGCACCAAAATGGTCAAGTTACTTCACAAACAAATCTCAGAGAGCATGTTTATTGATAATGAACACTTCAAGAGGGTGTGGATATGAGGGATCCACACTCATCTTGAGTGTTCATGCAAAACCATGTTAAACCGGAGCTTTTATATGAAATGCAATGAAATAAAATGTGGATCTGGGTAATATAACATAAAGTATGCAACTTTAATCAGAATACTACATTATAAATGCATTTAGCATAGAGATTTCACATTTGAATGAAAATAGAGAGTGGAAAAGGATAGAAACTCGTTACCCTTGAAGATCCACAACTACTATATCAAGTTAGATATAGGAGCCTTCTAGCGTCCTCCTCCGGAGTTGGTGTCCAGCCTTGAGACCGTGAGAATTCCTTGATTCTTGATGTATATATGAAGTGTGTGTGTGTGGGAAGTGTGTGTAGAATTGATTTGAGAGGATTGGGGTGATTTGGGGGGTATGTGAGGAAAGAGAAGGCTTCTGGGCGTATTCCCTATAGAGGGGGACTGAGGGGTGGAAGAGGTGTCTAAAATGAGAGGTGAAGGCCTCTATTTATAGGCTGCCTGCATGGGCTTATTATGTCGCACGACATAACAAGCCATAACTGCTTTCCTTCTAGAAACATGCAAGGTGGCATGGTTCTAGAACTTTTCCTGGCTGGTTATGTCGCACGACATAAGTAGCCACTTCTGGATTCTTCTAGAAACATGCAAGGTGGCAAGCTTCTAGAAGTTTTTCATGGCCTATTATGTCGCACGACATAAGTAGCCAATTCAGATCCCTTCTAGAAACATGCAAGGTGGCAGTCTTCTAGAAGGGTTTTGGAATTAAGAAAAACGTGTTTCTTAATTACCAAGCATTCCCTTCAGCCCTTAAAAGGCTTGGAACATTTCTGAAATTATTCCGGAACTGTAGGAAAGTCCGAGGAATTACCGGAAAAATTACCGGAATTGCCGGAAAAATTAACCGGAAGGCATGAGCCAGATTTGGGTACTTACAGGATGTACGAGGGAAGATCTCCGTTATCCAAGCAAGTGTAG
This sequence comes from Adenophora triphylla var. japonica, assembly GCA_022495995.1. Lineage (NCBI taxonomy): Eukaryota > Viridiplantae > Streptophyta > Magnoliopsida > Asterales > Campanulaceae > Adenophora > Adenophora triphylla. The sequence goes on along the minus strand of JAFEMH010004466.1, from coordinate 26,942 downwards.
GATTGACCGATTTGATGCCGGCTCCCAAAACATTGTTGTATTCCATAGAAGGGCTGAGATGATTGACCACATCGTTCTATTCTACCTGACGTCGGACCATCTAAGCCGTCCTCCCTTGTTGGGTAAGGCTCCCTCCTCGGCCTTATTTTATATGACGAGGAGGGGTAATGTCACGACCCTAATCCTAGACACTATTTTAAGCACTTGATGAGCACGTGGGGGTGGGGTGCGTGGCATTTCATTTTATGCATTTCATAATAATTGTGATCTTTATGTGTTAGTTTAATATGTTAATAATTTATTTAGCATTTTAAGTATGTTAATAAATTAACTTTAATTATTTAATGTCTAAATGAAATGAATAAGAATGGTGTAATTGAAATGATACTTGTTGAAATTTAAATAAAAGGTTATAAAAGGTTGAGGTGCTAATGTGTAAAGGTTGAAAGTTAAGGTAGTTAGTTGTAGCAGTTCAAGCTTTGGAGGATCTTAGGGGAAAATGTGTTAATATATATCCTAAGTTGGTAGATAAGTTTCATATTTTAATTCACCAGCAACATTTTATCTCTTTCTCACCTTGTTCCTTCTTCCTCTGTTAAAAAAGACCATAACCTAGATTTCCTTCATAAATTCATTATAAATCCAATTCTCATCCGTTCTTCGATCCGTCTTCACCTAAATGTTCAGGAAGCCGAGGGGATCGCGTCTATCCGATTGAAGTTTTTCTTATTTTCGAATTATTTTGATAAGTTATTATGTCTCTTCCTTCAATACTTGTTCATTTGAAGTTTAAAGTTGTTATTGTTAATGTATAAAATGTTGCATGTCAATTTTAGGCATTTTATTGGTTTCAGAATGAATGGAAATTAGTTCTTGGATGAGTATAATGGATTGTTAGTATAGTGATTGGTTTGAATTGGAAGGGTTGATATATTGTGTTTCATGGTATTTTGGACCATTTTATTTGGTTTTAGAATGGATTGGAATAGGTTTTGGAGGATTATAATGAAGTAAGGGTATATTGGTTTTGTTGAGGCTGAAATAGGTTAATTATAAATGTTGTAAGTTATTATGTTTTCTTTCCATTATTGTTCATTCCATGTGTAAAGTAGAGATGGATGAATTATATAAATATTTCTTGTGAGATTTGGGCATTTTATTTGGTTTTGGAATATATGGAAATAGGGTTTGGAGGAGTGTAAAGAAGTAATGTTATAGTAGTGGTTAAAGTGACCATTGCTGATGGATACATGGTTGCATGGCATTTTGGAAACTTTTATTTGGGTTGGAATTTGCTTGGGTATAATTGGAGTTGAAGGTTGGAGTATGTGTTGTTGTTTAAGGTAAAAAGAATAGATAATATACATGTCTGAAGTGTATATTGAAGTTGGTTTTGGGCTTTGTTGATGTTTTAAAGAGTTGCTGATGTTTCAGCTGCTGAAGTTGATTTTCAGTGAAGGGCACGACTCGTCCCCTATGTCACGAGTCGTGCCATACCTCATTCACTAGTCGTGCCTGGTGGGACGAATGTATCAGACAGTAGGTTTAGGGGGGACGAGTCGTGCCCTGAGGGACGAGTCGTGCCCTACTCTGTTTACCCTGAACCAGTTTTCAAGCAAATCAAACCTAATCTACCTAGTATATATTTAACCCTTTTGACTCTAATCCTAGTACAACATATGAGCTATTCAATGATGTCTTAACTTGTCAAAAAGGATATGAGGAAGATGTTTAAATATTGTATGGAATATGGTTGAAAGGCATGATGGGAACTTAACCAAAGTTGTTCAAAACTTGGTAATTCAATCTTGAACCTTTATGAAGGTTATTGAATGTTGTATAGTGAATATGTAGGGCTTGCTTGTGATACATTGTGCTCATACTTGGTTACCTATTCTTGGTTTGTGGTTCAAATAGTGTATGAAATATATGTTGCACTATTGTATTGTTTTGAACATGAGTATGAACACATGTTGTTGTATTGATATACCAAGTGTGGATTTATTTTCAAGTATCTATTATGTGCTTGAATGTGTTTCAATCAGCTGATGTTTAGGGGTATAATGGAATACGATCAATTATGGAAAATGTTCTATAAGGTGATCGAATTACATTATACCTGTGACTGTCCCCTTCCGTGGCCACAGATTGGGGTGATAGCTTCTGTATTGAGCCATAAGCCTTACAGTTAGCTAGTATCTTATAGGGATCCGGTGAATATGCCTAAGCAGTTTACAAAGGGAGTATTTATTACTCTCACGATTGTAAGCCATTTGGTTTTGGTGAATATGCATATGCAGTTCACGAAGGGAGTGTTTATTACTCTCACGTTGTACGACATATTGTTCAGACGGGAAAGGTAAACTGAGGTAAAGTAATGTGTTTACCGCTTTACCAATGTGTATTGTGTAACCATGTTATGTGTTGCACCTTATTTGGCATCTTGTTGCATCGTAATAGCTTATTGAGATTTATTCTCACCCCTTCTCCCATTACTGATTTGATCGCGCGGAGACAGGTGGACCAACCCAGTGAGGACGGGAAGGAGTTTGGACTTTGTTCTTTTGGGATTGTCAGGGTATGTATATGGTTAGAGTTGGTTGGTTGAGAGTAGTAGATGGACATTACTCTTTTGGGAAACAACTTGTATTTTGAATTAGTTTTGTAAACCTTAGAAATTGGGTTCATTTTTGTAACTAAGCAGGTTGTTAGCTTTTGAAAATTGGTTTTATAACTTTCCTCCAAGTGGAGATGTTTTGAGTTGGTTTTATGATGGAAATGTGAAAGTTTGGTATATCATTTCAAGTTAAATCAAAGTTTTAAATAGAGTTGGTTTTTCTAGTAAGGGGACCCTCCCTCTCGGGGCACGAGCTAAGGTTCCGGGTTGGGGTTCCCACAGGTTATCTTCCTCTTCCCCATCCTTATGCCTTGGAATACTTTGCTGATACTTGTTTCCTCGATTTTATGCAGATATGACGGGAAGAGGAAGTGGATCCAGTACAAGTGGTCCCTCAACTTCGTCCAATATTGTGAATACGTTTTCTGAGGGAGAACAAGTTGAAGGCTGAGGAAGATCTAGTCGAGGAGGAGCCAGTCGAGGTAGATCTGGCCTAGGTAGGGCTTATACTCCTAGGCCCAGGCAAGTTAAGGCCGGTGAGCCGATGTTGGAGGAGTTATATTCTAAGTATAGAGTGCCGAGGGGGGAGTACAAACTGAGTTATTTCCCTCATACTAACTTTGAGACCGAGGAAGAGGAGCACCAGTTTTACTATAGCCTTAATCATGTCCATTTTTTCTTCAAACAGTTCTAGCAAGGACTCCGACTTCCCCTTGACCCCTTCATTAATGAGTTTTTAAGAGACATGTAGGGCATCCCGGCCATGCTAGGAGCCAATGCAGTGAGGTTCCTTGTAGGCTTTATTGTGTTATGTCCTAGTCTAGGGTTCGAGCCTACCCAGTCAGCCTTCCACCACTTCTTCTCAGTAGGTTATATCAAGGAATCCAAGCTGGTTGTAATAATGAGTTACCCTAAGAAACCAAAGATTATCCTTCCCATGTCAAGCAAGGTGTCTGGCTGGGACAATCATACCATAAGGGTGAGAGCCGACAAGGCTGGGAGTTTGATGCTCCCTTACAGCTTCCTGCAGCGCCCAAGACAGTATTGAGAGTTGCGTGGATCGAGGCATTGATAGCTCGATTAACTAAGTTTGCCGAGGTAGGCCTCCTAGATTGGTCGGCTTTGGAAATGGATGATTGCTATTAGGGGAAGGAGATTTAATAACTGGAGGATTCATCCCGGCCTGGTCTTCCATTCTGAATGTGACCACTGCAAGCTTGATACCAAGGATCAATGTCTGAGAGAAGAGGATGTTGTTGGCTGTAATTATTCCTCCTTCCTCGTACCTTTATACTTGTAATATTTTTCTTGTTATTTATCCAAGTTGTATGATCTAACTCTTTCCTTCTCGTATATGCATATCTGACAGCCGAGCAGGAAGCAGAGATGGCTTATAAGAATGCTGATCCCCTTGTGCTGGCAAGGGCCAAGAGACGCGCATCTGTAGCATTGTGAAGGATTTTTGAGTCGCCACCTATATTATTCGTTTGGAAACCATAGAAAAACCATTTTTGAAAGAGATTTGGGTTCGGGGCTTAGGTTATGCAATGGGAAGGTCAAGGAGCACCCATTCCACCCAATCCGGAGATCGGTCTTGCTAAAGAAAAGAGAGGTTTTCGAAAAAGAAAAGAATTTCAAATAAAATAAATAAATAAATATCCATTTAACGGGGTTAAACGGAATGTAGGATCGATTGCTTCAAGGCCATCCCCATGATTCAGGGAGGCTCTAGGCCGATCCTAGATTCTATGGATTTATACCACTCTAATAATCAATTAGAAAGGGATTTAGGGGTTACCTTGCGTGAGGTGATTCAGGCAGAGTTTCGACTCAAGTTTAGAATCGAATCTTGACACGGACAGAGCTTCGCCTCAGTCCTTAACTCGGATCTTGATGCTTTTTTATCAACAAGGTTGACAAACAAACTTTGAGGTGATTTTAGGAGTGATTTCACAGGAATCTTTCAGGGAAAGAAACTAGTAAAAATGTGTGGGATTATGGACCTTTGAACCTTGGAAGTCACCAAGTATTTATAGGTGTTGGGGAGGTAGAGGTGGAGAGATAAAACACTCCAAGGAAGGTTCCAGACTCCAAAATCATTGGTTGGCCGAATGGATAAAGTTTTATCCCGAAAAGAGGTTGAAATCGACGAGGAAACTGTCATCTGCATGCTGCAGAATGACAATATCTCGCGCGATACATGCCATTCCGCGCGAGACATTGCCGTCTGTGGACAATTCTGTCCTTCTCTCGTTATCTCGTATGCAGTTTAGTCCCAAACTAACGGTGGTTAGTCAAAACATAACGAAACATGACGAAATGGTGGATTTCTACTTCTTGACTCAAAGCGAGACTTAGAGTGGTATAAATTTGATCCGATGTGTTCAGAATGGGGTGTCTACAGAGCCCCTCGTCGACAAGTCTTATGAAAGAAGTCATGTCGACGTTAGAAAAGACATCATTCTGAACATCGGGATGGTCGGGCCGCACGGCTTCCTACGTATCTCTATCGGAGAATCAGACCATAACGTAGTTTGACTCCAAAACACGAAAAGGTTGCTTTAGGTATTTTGAAAATCATTTTGAAAATCGAGGAGATTTTGTTTTTTTTTTTGAAAAGGTAAATTCGTACTAAGGAATCAAATCAATACCCAATTCTGAATATACCTGCCTGTCTGACGATTCGCCTGTCTGGGCTCCGAACCTGCGAGGAAATGTGTTAGAAAACAAAGGCTCACCTGTCCGGTCCTTTGAGTCCTGTCGATTTTTGTGACGATTCACCTGTCTGGGCTTCGAATCAGGCTTTTTGTTGTTGAGGATGACGATTCACCTGTTTGGGCGTTGAATCGGGCTTTTTGTGATGATGATCCACCTGTCTGGGCATTGGATCGGGCTTTTGTGATGACGATCCACCTGTCTGGGCGTTGGACCGGGCTTTTGTGATGACGATCCACCTGTCTGGGCGTTGGATCGGGCTTTTGATTTGACAATCCACCTGTCTGGGCGTTGGATCGAGCTTTTGTGATGACGATCCACCTGTCTGGGCGTTGGACCGGGCTTTTGTGATGACGATCCACCTGTCTGGGCGTTCGATCGGGCTTTTGTGATGACGATCCACCTGTCTGGGCGTTGGATCGGGCTTTCGTGCGTATGTCACTGGCTCGTTCCGTGACTTGCGGTGCCGATTTTTCCACGTTTCCTTGCTAGTGTATCATTTCCAAGGGTAAATGTGTCAAAATTTTGAATTTTGATGTTGCGTAGACGCTTATTTTCGAGGACAATTTTGTCAATTTCCAGAAGGTATATCTTGCGCGAGATAAAATATCCCGTGCGGGATATCCATTGTCGAGGCAATATATAATAGCAGCTGCAGTTTTAATTTGAAACATTCTTTTCAAATTCCCTCCCTAGCTCAAGCCAAGGCAATTTTCTCTGCGATTTTTCGTGTGTTGCTTGTTGATTCCTCCCTCCAAACAACTTTCAATCCTTCCTCTCTCCACAATCAATGGCTCAAGAGAGAAAAAATCCAATTTTGGGGAGTCATTTGCTTGGAAAAGATTACCCCCGCGATGACCTCACTTTCGATAGGGACGTGCATATTTCTACCCCTGTTCGGGAGGGTTTGGTAAGAGCTTCTCTCTCAATTCTTTTTTCTTATATTGCATTGCATTGCATTCAAATTCATGCTTTTTTGAATCCCAATTTCATCAATGGCCATTTTTCTTCGCTTTGGTCTAGAACTTGGTTCTATCTTGCATGCTTCGTTTTTGTTGGATTTGTTGAATGCTTGTTATTGCATTGTGTGCGTATGAGTCCCCTACATATCATGGATTGTAGGAGGGGTTGATTCGGCTCATCAATTGCATCTTTGGGCAAGCTTTTCTTGTACGCACGCCAAGTGTTCGATGAAATGCCTCAATGAGAATTTTATTCTATTCCTTTGAATTTCTGACATGGAATGATTTCTAACATTGTTCTTTTTGCTCTTTCTTTGTTTTGCAGTCGTTCAGGCCGACGAAGAATTGCCATGGGAGCCCAAAACTGGCTAGAGCCTTGTGGGACAAGATCAAGGACCTTGATGGGGTTCGAGCTAGGGTGGCCCAAACGGGGCTTCTAACCTTTGTTGATAACCTTCAGGGGATGAGACGGACTCCCCAAGTTCTTTAGGCGATCAGGGAGAGGTGGTGGGATACTACCCACACCGTGCATTTGCGCTTTAGGGAAGCCACTATGACTCCGATGGACTTCCTTGCTATCACGGGGCTAGAGTTTACCGGCGAGCCCTTTCCGAAGACTGCGGGTTATAAGCCTGCGGGCCCTGCTGTGTGGAGGCAGTTGATTGGTTTCGTCCCTAATAAGGTTAAGGGGTTTGCCGCTGAGTTGTCACCTCTCCGTGGTCAGATTGAGACTTATGCAGAGAAGCCGAATGCAGTTACTGATCGATTGGTATGGGGTGCCCTCTGGTATATTTTTTCTGAGACCATCTTTGCGAACCACTCTTCTACGGCCCGTCTTTCTCTTTTAGGTTTGTTGGTTGATTTGGATGAGGTGAGTACCTATGATTGGGGCTCAGCGGGGATGGCCTTCTGTTATCACGTCATGGACAAGGCGTGTAGGCACACCAAGGATACCATGTCGGGGTATTCCTATGCTTGGGAGGTATGCTCTGTTTCTGTTTCTGTCCTTTGTGTACTTTGTCTGTATTTCATGCTGAATCTATTCTGTTTTTTTTACAGATATGGGGCTACGTTGTCTTTGGGCTGTACAAGTTTGAGCTAGACAGTCTGAACCCTCTTTTCCCAGATATCAGGAGGTGGAGTCACCCTTATCGAAGCATTGATGAGGAGGAGGATCAGGAGTGGACCCTGACGGTCACAGAGGCGCGGGCCATGCTAGACACCTTTGAGTATGAGCGGCTAGGCCTTTATCCATGGACCTTATTGGAGCGGGAGGTCTACCGTGCTTGGGATGCCACTGCGATGCAGAGGATGCTGGCATCTCTGGAGGGGGATACTATGTATCTTGGCGAGCGAGTCTTCCCACAGCATGGCCGGGGTAGACTGTCATATAGGGTGCTAGTGGATCCGCCGAGGGTGATGTACCCCACCCACTATATTCCTGATGATGGTTATGCTGCTCTCATGGTGGGTTATGCGGCTACGACTCGTGTTGTTCAAGGAGCCTCTTATGCGGAGTTCCTGCCTCGGCTGATGGGTCCTTTTCCGGTGGGTGCCAGGCGATCGCTTGCTCGTGGCTCCGCCTCTGCCTCAGGTTCGTCAGCCCCTAGTACTTCTTCCCAGTCTGCTGGTTCTCTGCCCTTCGTGCCAGATTTCGGCCCTCTGAGCTACACTTACATGATGGGGAGTATGCCGATGATGGGCCACATCCCGACTCTGGATCATATTCCCGAGGGTTACCGTCTTCCGTCCGATGTCTCCTCGGTATGTTTCTGTTCATATTATTTCCCATATTCGTCCATATAAGTGTATATGTCCGACTTCATCTGAGCATTTCTTTTCTTTTGTTGTCAGGTCACTATGTCCGCGGCCGATTACAACCGTGGAACGACCAAGATGGCGGGACTGATGGCCCTAGTGTCGGACCTGTCTGAGAGGCTGTTCCAGAAAGCTTCTTTGGCGACTTCGACGGTGGCCTCTGCGGTGACTCCGACTTGTGGAGCCAAGAGGTCGAGGAGGGATGGTAGCCCCCGTAGTGGTGATGGCGGAGGTGCCGGCGGCTCGGGTGATCTGATGGCTTGATCCCCCCCCCCCTTTTCTCCCTATTTGCTTTCTCTGATGATTTGTATATATTGGCCGTGTGGGCCCAGACAATTTTTCTTTTTCTTTGGTACCTGTTAGCAAGTAGGTAGCGCAAAAACATGATTTTCTTAATTCCTAATCCTAGGTCTAATTAGTTAGTTTTTTAACTTTCTCGACTTTCTGTGGTTGGAAATGGAATGGCTGCCTAGGCCACAATTTTGAGCTTAATTTTGGTGTTGCACTGTATGTTGGGAACTGTATGTGCAGGTTTTTCGAGACTTGCTTCGTCAAGTCGGGGCTAGATAGTTATTTGTGCAGAACTGTTGCTGTTTTTCCGTGGCAATGTTTCGCGCGGGACAAGGCATCTCGCACGAGACACACCACCCAGGCAGAATCCTCTTCCTTCTTCGAACAGGATTTTGTCAGTTTTCCCTATAAAAACACCCTGTAGTCTGGCCAGATAACTCATCCTAGCCTTTCAAACTCTATAGATATTCTGTTAGGGTAAAGCTCTTGTCTTCTTTTTCAACCCTGTGATCCATGACTTCCAAGGAGATCGCCCCAACGTTCATGATTGTCGATGATTTTTCTTTATCGTCTGAAGTGGTTGAATCTTTCAAGCAAGCATCAAAAGATTTTGTGAGGTCATTTCGCAATCGATCTCGCAATAGGTTTATAGCAGAATTCGGATTCAGAATCCTTTTCACCTTGAAGAACCTCCAACCGGATTGGAATCTCTTGCAGGGTGCTGCTCGATTTTGGGATCCCTCTGTCCATCTTTTCAATTTTTCTTTAAATGAGATGGTGCCTACTGTGGAGGAATTTGCCGATGCCTTTCATGTCTATAAACGGAACTTTCTGGCCCTTTCTCTTTTCGGAGATGTTTTGTTCACATGCAGGGATGGCTTGGTTGACTCCCAATTATTGGAAATTGTTCTGCAGGCTAGGAAACGTTCTAGGAACATTATTCCGCTTATTTTGGGTGAAACCCTGCATGGTCTTGATGAGATGCATAGGACCGGTGACATGACTCAAGGGAGTCCCCTTTTGTTGAATATATGGCTTAGAGAGCATCTCAAGTTGATAGGTCCCCCATTGGAATATTCCCCGTTCACATACCATACGCGAAAGTTACTGATCAAGGATCTCTCGGTGGATGAGTGGGCTAAGCTGATTGCGAAGGCATAGCTAGCGATATTCTTTGGTGTCCACCTTATTGGAGGTTGAACAAGTATGTTGCCAATACCAAGGGGTTTTGACAGGGTTGTTCTTCCGGGTTTTCGAGATTCCTCCTTTTATTTTCCCAAGCGGGTGCTCCGTCAGTTTGGTCAGCAGCAGGACACTTATCTTTTTGAAGGGGCCTCTCGTGATGTGTCTTATATTGGTGTAGAGTTTGCGCAGGTGCTAGCTCAAGCATGGGGTGAAGGAACTAGTCGGGATCGTTGGTCGAACCTTCGGACTTTTGATGCAAGCGTCTTCTTATTTGACAAGTATTTGGATTGGTTTCTTCATACCGGTCACCCTAGTGTGGAGAAGATTGATGATCCGCGTCTTCCATTGCTAGGGGATTCTTTTGTAACTAGCAGCATTTTACGAAGGAGCGAGGCTCAGTCTGATCCTGCCAATGTACGAACAGATCCAACCCAGGATTTTCTTGATGGGGATTGGTACGAGAGGCGAGGCAAATGAATGCCTAGAAAGACGCAAGCTTTAGATAGGCCCAATGTCTTCAAGAGGCTTTCGGAGTCCGTCTTTAATCGTCTCGAGGGATGTTCCGCTTCGAAGGGTCCAAAGCGCAAGAAGGATCGCGAAGACGGTGGTGATTATGTCCGCCGGCCTACCAAGTCAATGAAAGGCTAGATCTTAAGGAGTACCAAGAGATTGCTTTGATAGATCAATAGTTTTATTTTATTAGTATTTTTTTTCAAGATTGTTAGCTTAGCAAATTAGTAGTTGTGGTTAGAATTTCCCTTTTGCCGTTAATAAAATGCATTCGATTAATGAAAGGATAAAATTAAATTTATTTATTTGATTAGACCGAACCCGAAGGCTACCTACGTTCCTCTCTTACAACAATTAAATAAGAGGCTCAGGTCTAACGTAGTTCATTTTTGAGAGAAAAAATGACAAAATACGGTTTCAGGGCGAGGGGTAATCTCGCGCGAGACAAGCCCCTCCCCCTTTTTTTTTCATGCACACCCTTTCTTTTGCCTAGACTGCCTCTTCAAGTTTTCAATCTAGCGGGCTTCTTTTCTGTGCAAGCTCTAATTTTTGCCTAGGCCATCCTCTTCGGGATTTTTAACCTAGCGAGCGATTTTCTTTTTAAGAGGCCAAGTCACGCGATGTATTTCTTGAGCTTGTCCATGTTGACTGGCTTTGGTAGCTGATCTCCGTCTAAGTCTACCAGCTGAAGGGCTCCCCCAGAGAATATCTTCTTTACGATGTAGGGTCCTATCCATCTTGGCCCCCATTTGCCTAGCGGGTTGAAAGGTCCAGGACAATGCTCGCGGAGAACTAGGTCGCCCACTCTGATGTTCCTTGTTTTGACCTTTTTGTTGAAAGCCTTGCCATTCTTCTTTGGTAAGCTTAGGTGTGCTTGGCTGCTTTCAGCCTCTTTTCGTCTAGCAAGGCTAACTCTTCGTATCTGTTTTCTAGCCAGTTGACTTCGTTCACTTGGTTTTCTAGGAGAACCCTTAGTGATGGTATTTCTAGTTCTATTGGTAAGACAACCTCCATTCTGAATGTGAGGGCGTAGGGAGTCTCTCCTGTGGCTGTTCGGACTGAAGTGCGGTATCCCCAGAGTGCGAAGGGTAACTTGTCGGGCCAGTCTTTCCCAGTGACTGCCATCTTTCTGATGATGGTTTCGATTGTCTTATTTGCGGCTTCAACTGCTCCATTTGTTTGAGGCCTGTAAAGAGATAACTTGTGCCTTGTGATTTTGTATTCGGTCAGGAGGCGATCGGTTTCCTTCTCGAAGTGTGAGCCATTATAGGATATCATCTCTTGCGGGACCCCGTATCGGCATATGATGTTGTGTTTGATGAATTCTGCAACCTTTCTGGCATTCAAAACATTGTAGGAGGCGGCCTCGACCCATTAAGTGAAATAGTCGATGGCTACTAGGACGAAGCAGTGCCCATTGGCTCCTGTGGGTGTGACCTTTCCAATCACATCTATCCCCCATGTAGAGAACGACCAAGGTGAAGTCATAGGGTACAACAAGGAAGGCGGTGCGTGCTGAAGGTTGGCGTGTATCTGACACTTATGGCATTTCTTGACCATTCTGGTACAGTCGGCTTCCATGGTTAGCCAAAAGTACCCTTGTCTGATGATCTTTTTGGCGAGCATGTTTTCGCTCATGTGGCTTCCACATATGCCTTGATGAACATGGTCCATTATTTCTCGGGCCTCTTCCTCGGTGGCACAAAGGAGGTTTCCTTGGGAATGCTCCTTGAATAAACGGCCAGCAATGATGACGTAACTAGCGGCCAACCTCTTAAGGGCGATCTGAGTCTTCTGGTCTGTCTCAGGTGGGATGGCCCCATCTAGGATGAAATGCCAAATATCCTGGTACCATGGTTTCTCTTCGGAGTTCTCAACGATGGCACATTCGGATAACCATTTGTCTTTGCTGTCATAGAGATCTATAACGGCTTAGTAGGTGGGAGTTGAACGCCGCGTTATTTTGAAGGGTTTGACTGCCTTTCCTTTAGGGATTTCGACCAAGGAAGCGAGTGTAGCCAATGCATCTGCGAACCGATTTTTGTCTTTAGGAAGATAGTGGAACGAGACATCCTGAAATTGTTGTGCTAACTCTTGGAGGTGGGCACTGTATCTTTGAAGGGTTGGATCTTGGATCCTTCATTTCTTCAGTGTCTGATTGATGATTAACTGGGAGTCCCCAAATACCTCGAGTTCGATCACGTTGCGTTCTAGGGCTGCCTCAAGCCCCGCTATACAAGCCTCATATTCTGCGGTGTTATTGGTGGCATCAAAGTCGAGACGTATTGCTAATGGAGTATAGATGTCGTTAGGGTCTACCAACAACATTCCGATGCCGAACCCTCTCTTGTTGGCTGCGCCATCAAAAAATAATTGCCACTTATTTTCGTCTTCTATACTCATGATATCTTCATCGGGGAATCGCGGGTCTTCCCCCTTCGCTTCGTCATAGGGAAATTCGGCTAATTGATCTGTGAATACACTCCCCCTGACGGATTTCTGAGTGACGTAAGTGATATCATATCCCGTGAGCAAGAAGTACCATTTGGCCAATCTCGAAGACAAATTTGATTTGTCTAGGATATACTTCAACGGATCCATTCATGCAATAAGACGAACCGGGAAGGCTTCCATATAGTGCTTTAGTCTTTGTGATACCTAAACAAGAGCGGCGCAAGATTTGTCGAGTGGAGAGTAATTGATTTCGCTGCCTTGGAATCTGCGGCTGACGAAATATATGACATTCTCTGTGTGTGAAGCAGGTTGTTCTTGAGCGAGCATAGCCCCTAGCGCGTTGTCAGTAACCGTGAGGTATAGCTTTAAGGGCTTTTCCTTGTGTGGTGGAACCAGGATGGGTGGGGAAGTTAAGTACTGCTTAACTTCCTCGAATGCTTCTTGACATTCTTCGGTCCACTCTTGAGGTGCGTTTTTCTTAAGTAGCTTGAAGATAGGATCGCACATTGTGGTCAGTTGATTGATGAATCGACTGATATATTGGAGTCTGCCCATGAATCCTTTTACCTCTTTCTGCGTTCTAGGTGGAGGCATGTCTATGATGGCTTTTATCTTGGCGGGGTCTGCTTCTATGCCACGCTCGTTGACCATATACCCTAATACTTTCCCTTTGACCACTCCGAATGAGCATTTGGCGGGGTTGAGTCTCATCTTGTACTGTCTCAGTCGATTGAAAAAAATTCTGAGATCTCTGAAGTGCTGATCATCTGTCCCCTTTGAGTGAAAAATCATGTCGTCCACGTATACCTCTATTTCCTTGTGGATCATGTCATGGAATAGTGTCGTGACTGCCCTTTGGTAAGTCGCCCCGCGTTCTTGAGACCAAATGGCATGACCGTGTAACAGAACGTCCCCCGAGGTGTGGTGAATGCTGTTTTATGCTGATCCTCCTCTGCCACGAGGATTTGGTTATACCCTGCGAAGCCGTCGATGAATGAGCGGACTTTGTATGTGGCTGTGGCGTCGACCAACATGTCTATGTTTGGTAGCGGGAAGTCATCCTTAGGGGATGCCTTGTTCAAGTCTCTGAAATCAACATAGACTCGTATTATCCCATTCGACTTGGCTACTTATACCGTGTTTGCTAGCCATTCCGGATACTCGATCACTTTGATAAACCCCACGTTCAAGAGTTTCATGATTTCTTCCTTTACTTGCATTGACCATTCCGGCTTGATTTTGCGTAGTTTCTGTTTGACTGGCTTGGCGTTGGGTAGCAGCGGTATCTTGTGCTCTACAATTGACTGATTCAACCCAGGCATATCTTTGTAGGACCAAGCGAAGACGTCGACATATTCTCTGAGGAGCTGCGTCAAGGTTTCTCTGTCTTCCCCCTGAAGAAGCTGCCAATCTTTGTTTTTCACAGGGTCTTACATTTGTCCCGAGATTAACCGTTTGCATTTCCTCATTGTCAACGGGGCCATTCTTTCCACAACGACCTACTTGCTTAGCTAATTCTTCTAAAATTTGTTCGTTTTCGTGATCTATCTCATCGTATGATTCATTATTAACGTGTTCGTTATATTGATTATTATTAGTTAATTCATCATTTATGATGTTAGCAATCTCAGGGTACTCGGAAAGATCAAAGTTTTTATTAAGGAAGTAAGGGAATACATGTTCGGCCACCGCCTCGACTTCCTCTTGAGTGAGTTCATCAGAGGTGGAGCCTGCTTCTAATGTGAAAGTTACAGGGCCTATCTTCCTGCGGGGATGGGGAGTGCAACCAAGCTCTTTGATCATGAAGTCTTCATCAACAACTGGTCCTCCGGTGACGTGCCAGTTTAGAATTGGCTCATCACATTTCTGTATTAGTCTTGTGTAATCAATAGTTGGAGCGTCCCCTTTGGAGATTGCATGGATCTGGCTGTCTTCTAACCGGCACATGTCTTCAAACTGTCGCAGCATGTCTTCTCCCAACACAAAGTCCCATTCACTTGTCATTTCTGCCTTCGTGCCCCACGAATCTTTAGGGATTAGCGGGACGGGTTCTGTTTCATCTGGTGAAGCATCGCAGTCGCTGAAGATTTCAAAGCCCGGTTGGCGCTTTCCTTTATCGTCAGTCCATGGTTATGAAAAGATAAAGTAGGGAATGCTTTCTCCTTCCCGGAAGAAGTAGCCATTGAGTGTCTTTCGATATGGCTCAAGGTTTTGGGTCATTATGGCCTTTGTATGCGGTTCCTTCCCACTTGATTTGAGTGAAGTCCCACTCTTCTTCGTCATCCCCATCGTGGATGGAAATGATGTATCCTAGGCCATGCTTTGTGTGAGGTGGGGTAACCGGTGGTGGTTCCGTTATCCCTTGTAAGTGCTTTCCAAGCCCCAAGCCAGGGAAGTATCCTTTTGTTTGCATCATTTTCCAGACAGGAAGGTTTCCAGAAAACCGAAGTGCCTTGGAGTAATCATTTTCGTTGCAAGTTTCTATGAGGTTCACAGTGCTTTGTTTCTCGATTTCAAAGCCGCTGAACAGGAAATCAGAAGTGCTATGTTGTACCTCGAGGATAGGTCTAGCGGTAACCATCTCTCTGTGTATGGTGACTATCGTATTGTTGTGTCTGAACTTGATACATTGATGTAGGGAGGAGGGCACACCCCCTATGTCGTGTTGCCAAGGGCGGCCAAGCAGCAAGTTGAAGGATGCCGGGATGTCGATGACTTGAAATTCGATGCTCATTGTGACTTGCCCCATTTCTACAGGTATCACAACTGTTCCCAAAGTGGTTCTAGCAGTACAATCGTACCCCCTTACAGTATGCCCAGATGGCTTAAGGTCTTTGTGGGTGAGGCCTAATGATGATAAGGCTTTCTTTGGAAGGACATTGATTGTAGAACCATTGTCGACCAAAATGCGTGGCATTCGGTATCCATTCACCTTAGCAGTTATGTAGAGGGCCTCATGATGATTGTTCCCATAGGATGGGAGGTCCAAGTCAGTGAAAGTGATGACGTTGCCAAATTGTACTTGACCAATCATTTGAGTGAGCTCTTTGGGTGTTGCTTCCGAGGAAATGGTCATTTGAGCCAATGCCTTTTTCAACATCTCACGGTGCTTGTGAGATGCTCCTATGAGATCCCAAACTGAGATGTTTGCTTGTGTCTTTTTCAACTGAGTTAAGAGAGGGTCTTCCGGTTCGCTTGGTGATGAGGTTTTGGTTTGTTTAGGAGGATTTTCATCCCTTGGATCTTTGTTGGTGATCACACGACCGGATCGTGTGAGGAGATTGACTGTTTTAGACCCTTTTTCCTTTTGTTCTAAGATTTCCTCCCAAGACATCATATAACAGAAAGAAGCTACTTTCTATTTCTATCAAATTGACCTCATTGTTTGGCAAAGGATTAGTAACAACATTAGGTAACCCTATCTCTTTATCGTCAAACAAATCTTGGATGACGTCTTTTAAGTGGAAACATGAGTTGGTGTCGTGGCCGGTGAAGTTGTGGTACTTGCAAAAGAGATGATGAGCATGATTGGCAGGAAGATCTTTCTTTGGAGGTCCACCTTCTCTTGGTTTGATCTTTTCGTTCTTGACGAGCACCTCGAAGAGTTCTTCTTGAGTGATCCCTTCAAGCTTGTCATAATGTCTATCCCTTTTCTTCTTTTGTGGTGGAGGTACCGCAGAGTACTTACCATTTTCGGGATGATTGAAGACAATAGCGTTAACAGAAGTGTCCTTGGGGTTGGAAGAGGAAGAGGAGCTCTTGTTGTAACGGAATCCACTTTCTTTCTTGGCTTCCCTTTTCTGTTTGATGAGGTCGTCTAACCGTATGCCCGACTTGTGAAGTTCGGCGAAGCTAGGAAAATAGTTGCTGGCTAGTTTGTCTTGGTACTCCTCCCTAAGACATTGTATGAGGATGTGGATTTGCTCGTCTAGGCTGGGCCTATCAACGATTTCAATCAGTTTGGTCCTCCACCTTTTGACAAAATCTGTGAAGGATTCATTCGGAAGCTGCTTGGTTTGTTCGAGATCCCTTCTAGTGGTGCGATAAGTGGAGTTGTCCTCATATTGCTTTTGGAAAGTACAATTGACGAGTGACCAATCGAGTCTTGTAGAAAGTGGAAGAGTCATGTACCAATCCCTAGCGGCACCATCGAGGGTTTGTGGGAAGCATTGAGCTAACAGGTTGTGATCAACACCCATAGGTAGCATGGCCCAAGAGTAGGTCTCCAAATGTGATTTGGGACAGGTGGTGCCATTGAATTTTGCAATGTCGGGTGTTTTGTACTTTCTAGGAAGCTTGGACATGGATTGACGAAGTGTGTCATAATCAATAGAGAGAGAGGCTCCCTTACTCACATCGAGGGATGCAAGTTTCTTTTCTAACATGGCCATGGTGAGGGGTTCGTTCTTGCTTTCCCCTTTGCTTTCTTTCTTGGATGTGTAGCTTTCGTTGTCTGAGGAGGAAGATGACGAGCTAGACTCGTACTTCTTTTTCTTACTTTTGCTTTGGCGGCGACCCTTGGCCTTTTTGGTTTATGATTCCTCTTCTTCGGAGGAAGAATCATTTTTCTTCTTCTTTTCTTTGTTGGCTAGTGCTGCCCTAAGTTCTTGGATTTCTTCCACAAGAGTGTGAATCTGGGTAGCTTGCACTTCTAGGCGATCATTGGCTTCTTCCAGAAGTTTGTGGTTGTTTTCGGACAAAGTTTCATTACCCGGAATATCGTCGATGCCGGACATTGTGTTGGGAGTCTTGAAGTTGAGTAGCTTCGGAAAACTGACAGAAGAGATACAGAGATGACGTCAGGATCAAATCTAGGCCCAACGAGTCGGAAGCAGGCTTAATCGGTTTAGGCTCAGTTACAGCAAACAGAGGCATTATCTCGCGCGAGACATGTAGTCCCGCACGAGACAATCACATGGAAAGTCGATTTTTATTAATCCTAATTTTTGGTCGGAACGGAGAATCCGTTTTTGAGGGGTTTCTAAGGTCTTTATCAGAACCTAACGACAAAGCAATCAATCCGATTTTTGTAAAACAAAGCCATGTAAGATTGTTTTTTTGAAGGATGTATTTTTTCTTTTTAAGGGACTTCCGAAAGGGTCATTCCGAAGGGACTTTTTCCGAAGGGACTTTTTTCGAGGGACTTTTCCGAGGCCTTCTTTATTGTCAATTTTACATGGCTTTATTTTGGTCAAAAATAAGAAGAGATCACTAAGTCAAACCGACCGGTCACGGAGTGATCCTAAAAAGACAATCTACATGAAAATGTGGTAATGCAGGACTGGAAGGCTAGGCTCCCCGCGATATGACAATCTAGATGGATTGAATACGCGGAGTGGGATGATCCAACTTCGGAGAGACCGGCGACTAGGTGGTTACCGTCATCCGTCCTTAGTGTGGGTCCCGGGTTTATAGAGGGTATGCAGTGCAATGACAGTTATAGATGAGTGCGCATGTGTGATAGTCAATCTAGGTGATAGATAAAAATAGATATTTTTTTTGAAAACAAAAAGAAAACAGATTGTGGCCGCACCAAGTGATTGACTACGTTTCTCCCAATTTAGAAAGACTCAGACCGTCGTAGTTCCAAATAATGAGAGAGAGAGAGATGAATAAATTAATTACAACTCCCAAATCCTCAATGGACCGGATTTTAATAAAATAAAACCCAATCACACGCAGTTTATAAATAATAATCAATTATTTAACTAAAATACGGATTCGAGTTCGACATCTTAAGGGAGGCCTTAAGATGAGGAAACTCTGCAGATAATGAATTCTGGGATCCCCCTTGCGTGTTCGACTCTCGTCTTGGACTATGAGATAAAACAACACAATAATAACAAAGCCTTAGTCCCAAAATAATTTGGGGTCGACTAACATGAATCCTCATATGTTATCGTGAAAACAAAATAAAAAAAAAATAATAAAAAAAAAACAATCCCCCACATGGATTTTTGCCCTCCACTCCGGCCTCTTCAACACCATACTTTCATCCACTCCAAGTAAATTCATATCATTTTCAATTACTCTAATCCAAGTTTGTTTGGGTCTTCCCCTACCCCTCGCCATTTTATCATTTCTCCACTGTTTCGGCCTCCTAACCGGTGCATCACTCGGTCTCCTTCTCACATGTCCAAACCACCGTAGACGATTTTCCCTCATTTTATCCTCAATAGGCGCAACTCCTTCTTTACCTCTGATCACCTCATTCCCCAATCGATCCTTTCTTGTATGACCGCACATCCATCGAAGCATACGCATCTTCGCCACATTCATCTTATGCACGTGACACTGTTTCACGGCCCAACATTCGGTGCCGTAAAGCAATGCCGGCCTAATTTCCGTGCGGTAGAATTTTCCCTTTAATCTATTGGGCATGCCGCGATCACATAGAAACCCTGTAGCACTCTTCCACTTCAACCAACCTGCTTTAATCCTATGAGCCACATCTCCATCTAATTTTCCATCCTTTTGGATAATGGATCCAAGATAGCGAAAAAACTCAGAAGCTTGGATAATATTTCCATCAAATGTGACCGCCCCTGCCTCCCTACTCCCAACTCTGCGTCTTGGACTATGAGATGAACAGGAAAAATCAGAAAACAACAGATTGCCTAGGTGATATCTCGCGCGAGATAGGATATCTCGTGCGAGATATGCCTGATCTGAGAACAGAAAACGAAGTTAATTAATTTTTTTTGAAAACCTCTCTTTTAATTTTGACGCAAGTTTAAGCCTCTTAATTTTTCGATCCCCAGCGGAGCCGCCACTGTAGCGTTGTGAAGGATTTTGAGTCGCCACCTATATTATTCGTTTGGAAAACATAGAAAAACTATTTTTGAAAGAGATTTGGGTTCGGGGCTTAGGTTTTGCAATGGGAAAGTCAAGGAGCACCCATTCCACCCAATTCGGAGATCGGTCTTGTTAAAGAAAAGAGAGGTTTTCGAAAAAGAAAAGGATTTCAAATAAAAAAATAAATAAATATCCATTTAACGGGGTTAAACGGAATGTAGGATCGATTGCTTCGAGGCCATCCCCATGATTTAGGGAGGCTCTAGGCCGATCCTAGATTCTATGGATTTATACCACTCTAATAATCAATTAGAAAGGGATTTAGGGGTTACCTTGCGTGAGGTGATTCGGGCAGAGTTTCGACTCAAGTTTAGAATCGAATCTTGACACGGACAGAGCTTCGCCTCAGTCCTTGACTCGGATCTTGATGCTTGTTTATCAACAAGGTTGACAAACAAACTTTGAGGTGATTTTAGGGGTGATTTCACAGGAATCTTTCAGGGAAAGAAACTAGTAAAAATGTGTGGGATTGTGGACCTTTGAACCTTGGAAGTCACCAACTATTAATAGGTATTGGGGAGGTAGAGGTGGAGAGATAAAACACTCCTAGGAAGGTTCCAGACTCCAAAATCATTGGTTGGCCGGATGGATAAAGTTTTATCCCGAAAATAGGATGAAATCGACGAGGAAACTGTCATCTGCATGCTGCAGAATGACAATATCTCACGCGAGACACTCCATTCCACGCAAGACATTGCAGTCTGTGGACAATTCTGTCCTTTCCTCGTTATCTCGTATGCAGTTTAGTCCCAAACTAACGGTGGTTAGTCAAAACTTAACGAAACATGATGAAATGGTGGATTTCTACTTCTTGACTCAAAGCGAGACTTAGAGTGGTATAAATTTGATCCGATGTGTTCAGAATGGGGTGTCTACAGCATCCAAGACCTTGGCCATAGACCAGAGGCAAGCTGACGCCACACATCGTCAAGTCATTCTGGCTACCAAGGAGGCCGTCGTTGCCCCATTCAAGTCGGCCGGGGAGGCCGTTGATGAAGAGGCCAAGAAAAACAACTGACCAAGGGGCATAGCCCCCAAGTTCCATCTATTAAAACCGAGGTAGAGAGGCAAGGTGAACCTCCTGCTGCCGAGGAGACAAGTCTCGTCCACAAGACGTTGGGCCAAAAAAGGCCATCTGGTACTACTGAGGGGGAACCCCCCTTGAAGAAAGCTGTTGAGCCCTCCTCGTCTCAAATGCTCACTCCTCATACCATCAAGAATTATGCAGAGGCTGAGCAGCTAGCCCGATAACTTGGCATCCAGCCACCCCTAAGAGGCCTGGACGTGCTAACCCGGGAGGGTCCTCAGGTTAGATTGGGCTGAGCTGTCGTCCAACGCGCTATGGACGAGGAGCTGCTGGACCAGCTAATCAAGGCCAAGCATAGCAAGGAGAATATGACCAATAGGAAAGGCCTGATGATTGCCGAGGTAATTTGTTCGTCGTTTTCTCCTCGTACTTGGTATTTTTACTGATGTATCTATGCTTCAGCTTGCTACCATGGTTTATTACGAAAACATCCACAACAAAGCCGTGGACGAGCAGATCGCAAAGCTCAAGGCTCGACTCGGTAATGGAGAGGTTGACGTAGCCGTAGTTGCCGTCTCGTTGGAGACGCTAAGGGCAGAACTGGAGGCTGAGAGGGCAGCCAAGGCAAAGGCTGAGCAGATGGCCGAGGAGGCCAAGGTACAAGCTGAGGAAGCCCTCTGACTTAAGGATGCCAAGATGGCCGAGCTGAAGAAGCTCAATACTGAGACGACCAAGGCGGCAGGGTGCGGCGAGGGCCGCACGGCCGTGAGCTGGAGGCAAGCATTCCTTCAAAGGAAGAGAGTGTTATTGCCCGATTCAAGGACAGCCCGACCTTTACTGATGCCGTTAATGATAAAACTGCCACCATGTTCATGGATGGCTACATGCATCTGGTCCGGTATCTCATGGTGGATACCTCACATGGCCTGGATCTGGCCTCCATTGATCGGCTCATATGCCAGGATGGGTACGATAAGGCAGCTCGGTCTTTTCACAACGTTGTTCCCTTCTCTGAATATGCGCTAAAGGTAATTGCCGAGCAGGATACTCAGGCTAGCTGAGAAGCTTGGATTCCTCCGTCCATCGATCCTGACAACATCAACGAATTAATAGAAAAGATTGAAGATGAGATGGAAGTGGAGATAGAGGGGATGACTATCGAGGAGCCGGTCAAAGAGGAGGCTCAAATCGACGCTCAGACTCAGCAAGTCACCCTTCCCTCCATTGATGCCAAGACGGATGCCTTTTTCGAGGAGCCTTTTGCCATTGAGCGAACTTAGTCTTTATTGTTTAATTTTGGTGTAATAGCGTAGGGCCTTTGTAATATTTTCCTTGAATATTAATGAGAATTTCTTTCTTCCGATTCACATCATCTTTAACTTTATGCTTTGATATATGAAGTGTCTCTGATTTGAATGTTGATTGTATACTTGCATAAGCATACAAAATTTTTGGAAACCGAGGAGGTTCTCCTCGTATTCCACTTTTGATGATCTAAAATGAGAAGGCTAGCTCGGTATTAGATACTTGGTAATTTTTCCTGTTAGGGTCATTAGGCCGAGGAGGGTTCCTCGGTCTTGACTATTGGATGTTTTTCGTTTTCATCTCTCTATGATGAGGAAGATGACTCGTACATAGGTCTAGGATGGTTCTGCCGGTAGTCATTAGGCCGAGGTGATTCCTCGGCAAGACGTAAGGCTTGTCCTTCTTTTTCATCTCCTTATGCCGAGGAAGGTGACTCGTACATAGGTTTTTGATGTTTGCCAGTTAGTCGTTTTAGGTCAAGGTGTTTTCTTGGCTAGACGTTTGGCTTACCCTTCTTTTTCATCTCCTTATGCCGAGGAAGGTGACTCGTACATAGGTTTTAGATGGTCTCACCTATCCATGCCGAGGAGGAACTCGCTCGATCAGAGGTCTCGGGTGATTAATGGTGGGAGCTTGTCCCTTTGAAGGCCGATGAGGGAGCTCCTCGTCTTCCAGTGTTGTCTTGATAGTTGCTTTGCATGTTGAAGAAGTAAATATCATAAACTGAACTTGATTACATCAAACTGCAATCTTATCTTGCTAGAAAAGTAAAAGACTAACAACGACTAATCTATTACATAAAAACAAACTAGAACTAATGATAGTATTTCCGCAGGTTGTCAGAGTGCCACGGATGCTTGAGCTCTTTCCCATCTTTAATCTTTAATTTGTACGTCCCTTCTCCAATAACTTGGGTTATGATGTAGGGACCTTCCCAGTTTGGGGAGAGCTTGTTTTGTTCAGCCTTCCGGCCGGTAGCTTCAATCTTTATAAGTACCCAGTCGCCTACTTGGAATACTCTTATGTTGACCCTTTTATCATGGTACGCCTTGGTCCTTTGTTTGTAATTCATCATTCTCATCTGCGCAGCTAGTCTTTTTTCATCTATTAGGTTTAGGTCTAGGAGCCTATTGACCTTGTTGACTTGCTCATCATAGTTGGAATTTCTTATAGTAGGGATAGCCATTTGGCTGGTGCGAAGCCTCAGAACCGAAGGGTAATGCGAATGGGGTTTCCCTGATTGGCCCCCGGGTGGTTGTGCGAGACAACCCACAAGGCTAAGGGAAGTTTGTCCAACCATCTACCATCACTTCCTTCCGGGTTCTTAGTTAGAGTACGTAAGTACCGGTTTGTTGGCCGCTTCTGCTTGTCCGTTGCATTGGGTCTCGCTACGGATGACTTGATGTGACGAACTCCTACTGCGCTCAACCTTCGGCTATGAATGCTTTGTAGAAAATTGGAGACCATGATCTGAAATGATGGTGTGTGGGACCCCAAAGCGACACCAGATGTGGTCATGGACGAAGTTGATTGCGTTTTCCTCAATTACCTTGGCCAATGCTTTCGCTTCAATCCATTTTGAGAAGTAGTCAACCGCTACTATCACATACTTACAATTACCTCGGGCGGGAGGGAAGGGTCCGATGATGTCGATCCCCCACATATCAAATGGCCATGTAGGTATTATAAGAGTTTGCTCGATTAGTGGGAGTCTAGGAATGTCAGAGTACCTCTGACACTTGTCACATTTTCTTACGTAGGCTTGCGCGTCCTCCCTCAGGTTCGACCAATAGTAACTTAACGTGATGATTTGGTCAACTAAGGTTCTGGTCCCCGGGTGTCCGCTGCAAATGCCTTCATGGACTTCGGCCAAGAGATTTTCAATTTCCTTAGGATAAACACACCTCAGCAGGGGCTTAGTGAAGGATCTTCTGTAGAGGACCCCGTTCATCACAGTGAACCTTACTAATTTCTTCTTGATCAACTTAGCATGTGCTTCATCTTTCGGGAGTTGGCTTTTTTCAATGCAGTCCATGTAGTCATATATCCAACACATTTCCTCTCCATCTAGGAGCATTACTTGCAACCTTTTATAGGCGGGTTCTTCAGCAAAGACTACGTATGTTTTAGAGTTGGACTCGGTCCCATCCATAGTTGCTAGTTTAGATAGAACATCTGCAATTTGATTATTCTCCCTGCCTATCTGACTGATTTTGAAGAACTCCAGCGTCTTTGTCATATCTAGGACCAGGTCCCTATACTTGGTAAGTATAGGATTTTGTGTGTTATACTCTCTCTTCACTTGTTTGACTACGAGCTGGGAGTCGCAAAAAGCAGCAACTTTGGTTGCTCCATAAAAGGAGGCCAGCTCGATGCCAAATATTAGAGCTTCGTACTCGGCCTAGTTGTTGGAGGCAGGGAACTTGAATCTGATGATGTCTTGGATGGTGTGCTCTCCCCTAGGACTTGTTAGCACAACTCCAGCTCCGCTTCTCTCCTTTGTGGCTGAACCATCAGTGTATAAGAACCAATAGTTGGATGGGAGCTCGATGGTTGACCCTTCTTCCTCCAGCGTGCTACGCTTATGGGAGGTGGGAACGTGTTCACCCATGACGGCAGTTTCGACCATGAAATCAACCAGAGGTTGTGCTTGGAGAATCTTCCTTGGTTGGTACGTGATATCAAACTCTATAAGAGCGATAGACCAATTGAGGAGACGTCCGGAGCTATCCTACTTGTGTAAGATTTTCTTCAGGGGCTCATTTTTTTTCACTACTCACACACACACACACACATACACACACACACACACACACACACACACACATGCACGCACAAAAGCGCCTAGGAGATAAATTCTAGGGAGAGAAAGCCTTCCCTCTAACTTCTGGGGGGGATCGAACCCATGACCTCTAGGTTGGAAGCCATGAGCTCTAGCCAACAGGCCAAATCCCCATGTGCTCAGGGGCTCATTTGTATACACAGTGATAGGATGTGCAGAAAAGTAGGCATGTAGCTTCCTCGATGCAATTACTAGAGTGTACGTTACCTTTTCCGCGTTGAAATATCTACTCTTCACATCTGAAATGCCTTGGGACATAGTAGACTGGTTTCTGATTACCTTCATCGTTTCAGACTAGTACCGCTGCAACTGCGTGGTCTGTGGAGGCTAGGAAGACATATAGCATTTCATCGGTAATCGGACTGCTCAACAAAGGAGGGGATCCCAAGTACTCTTTCAACTTGCGGAATGCTTCTGTACATTCGGGAGTCCAGGAGAAGCTCTTGGCCTCCTTCAAACCTTGAATAAAGGCAGTGATTTTTCAAGGGACTTGACAATGTATCTCCCAAGAGCCGCTATTCTTCCATTCAATCTATGAACTTCCTTGATGTTGGAAGGTTCCTTTATGTCGATCAAGGCTTTGATTTTTTTTAGGGTTCGCCTCAATTCCCCTTTGTGATACCATGAAGCCTAGGAATTTTTCGGCAGTCACCCCGAACACACATTTACTTGGATTTAGCTTCATGTTGTTGGCTCGAAGATTGTTAACGGTTTCTTCCAAGTCAGGGGCGTGACTGCCGTCCTTGGTCTTTATGACCATGTCATCAATGTAGGCATCTATATTACGGCCTATTTGTTCCCCAAACACTTCATTTACCATGCGTTAGTAAGTTGCGCCCGCATTCTTAAGCCCAAAGAGCATTATGATGTAACAATAATTGCCTCCAGATGTTTGGAAGGATGTCTTCTCAATATCTTCCTCCGCCATTTTGATCTGATGATAGCCTGAATAAGCATCTAGGAAGCTGAGAGTTCGGTGTCCGGCTATGGAGTCCACCAACTTGTCAATTCTTGGGAGAGGGTAACTGTCTTTCGGGTAGGTCTTGTTGAGATCGGTGAAATCAACGCACATTCGCCACTTCCCATTTTTCTTTTTAACCATCTGTGAATGTGTGCCCAAATTCTAATTTTTTGTTTTTTAGATTGGATTCACGCGAGTTTGAAACACATCCGGTTTAATTTGAAAAACGGAGTCGCCACGCCATTTTGATTTCCTCAAAACTTTGAAAAAAAGGTTTTTAGGGTTCGGAGGTTATGTTACCCCTTGGGAAGAATGAATCGTCGTTCACCCAAGGTGCCTTGCCGTAGCAAGTCTCCCTAGATTCCATTTTTCGTGCTTGCTTGTGTGCTTTCTTGTGTGCATGTGTTGAAAAGAGGGGGGAAATGTTCCAAGTTGTCTTCCGGACGTACAAACCATTTAGTTGGTTGTCGCTCGGGATTCCTTGGATTTTTTATGTGTTCGGGACTTTGATCCCGTCCTCATCTTGGACTTGTGATCATCGCTATTTGACCTTGGGTCTTGCGTGATCGAGAGAAGAACCTCATCTTTTATAGTCCAAAATGGGGTTCTTTAGAAAAGGAGTGTCCTTAGCCCATCAATCCTACGCCTTGAGACGATTGAGCTTATATTGGAGCTATCATGCTCGTCTCAAGCGATAATCGGAGATATAGGTTCAAGGTTTATCCCTTTCTAAAGAGATTGCGGCACCTTTAATGGAAGAAACGATGTAAAGATAGGATCTTTACACCGGTCCGTTCCGAAGGTTGCATCAAGTACCAATTGGGACTAGGGGAATGCATGTAAAAATGACATTTTTAGTGAAAAGATGACATTTTTGGGTGCAAAGGATGTTTTTGATTGCAAATGATGCTTTTTGATGTAAAGAAAGGATTTTTATGCAAATGATGCATTTTTTTATAGGAAAATAGCATTTTTAGGCAAAGGATGCATTTTTGATGCAAAGAAATGATCTTTAATGCAAAGGATGCATTTTTATATGTGAAAATGAGTTTTAGGGTGCAAAGGATGCAATTTGAATATAAAGATTACATTTTTATATGCAAAGAATGCATAAAGATATCATTTTTATGTAAAAAAGGGGTTTTTAGGTGCAAAGGATGCACCTTTACGCAAAGATTACATTTTTATGGGCAAATGATGCTTATTTCATGCAAAGGATACAAAGGGGGAGGGGGATATGATTTATATGAATAAAGATAGGATCTTTAACAACTAATACCAAGTCCCAAGCAAGATAATAGCAATATGTAAATGTAAGGAGCAATTATATCACATAGAACAAGTATAATGCAAGGTAAGGGGGTGAGAGGTTACCAATGGTGGTGACCTCTTCTTCTTTG